>CM035794.1:21949879-22549879 GCA_020466265.1 Siphamia tubifer | reverse complement strand
TGCACATTTGTTTTTGCTTTTCACTGGCATCAGATATGTCTGATTTGGACATTCAGAGGCTCCATGGAAACACTGTCATCTTCTGCAACATTGATTAGCTAATCAGTAAAAGCTATGGAGTTAAAAAGATTATAATGAGTATAGTTGTCTGTTTTGGTGTTAATTAAATTAATGATATATTTTATTGAAAATGTCACTTTTTTCATAGGTTTCTCTGTTTTTGATATAATATTTTATGATTTTACCCTGAGCTTTTATGAACATCTACACAATAAATAAATGAAATATAGGAACATGCCTAAAAGTGCCAAATTCAGAGGATTATAAATATATTATAAATGGTGAATAGTAACGGTTAAATTACTTGGAAATCTCCACAAAAACTACAAAGTAAAATAAAGTTAAGCTGGTAATCATTGACAGTATATATAATGTTTTGGAAAATGTCTTGACTGTTTATTTCCTAAAAATAATAAAATTTGTAGTTATAATTTTCAAGGGCGATGACGATCAAATATTTTACTTGAACAAAAATCTAACGAAAATGTTGATCTTAACATGAGGCAACCAACTGAATAAATGAATCAACTATTCCATTAATTGATCAATATTTTGGTAGTTGGTTTAAGCATTGAGTAATTCTGAAAAAGTGAAATTCTGTAACTCTAGCTTCTTAAACTTAAATATTTTCAGAATTTTGATTCTTCCATGAACTTAACCTCAATATATTTACATTGTGGAACAAATATTATTTTGGCATTTAGGAAAGACTAATCAATATATTTAATTTATTCACCAATTGTTTCATATATCCTCGAATGCTATATAAAAGAAAACATTAATTTATTTGTCAGTGAAATAGTTGACAGTGAAATGAATGACAAAATCTAGTTTCTGTCATGAGGAAATAGTAGAAAACTGTCACATTTTGAGAATGTGGAGTTTCGTTCAGGGAATTTGCCTGTTTTTTTGTGTAAACCCAGAAAATGACGACGTGTGCAGCTGAGATTTTCTTCAACATTTTGCACCAATTGAATTTTCACACTTTGTAAATTAGTCAACTGTTACTTCTCATGTCTATTGTGCATGTCAGTGATGGTGTCTTTTCTCTATTGTGCATGTTGAATGAAATCAGGTGTACTTGTTAAAAAGACTGAGTTTAGTCATGTTTCTTGTCTGCAGTGTTTGAGTTGGATTTTGAAAAGGATGTTTTTGGCAATGTTTGATGCTATCATGGTGATTTTATACTCATTCACTTCTCTCAAAAGTAAATGTCAAAATATGTATACACTGGTTTAGACGCTTACAAATCGATGCAACCATTTTTACCTATTTTAAATGTTTGAAGAAGTTGCTATTTTAGTGCTTAAAATGTCATGTTTTTAATGCTACAAGCTAGTGCTAGTCGCTAGGACATCACTGAAAAAGAAAAATGGTGAATAAAAAAATATTTTACTTGCAGTTCTATAGAATAATTGTGTTTCCAGCAATCCTAAAATGGCGCTGAATGTCACCAGACAATAATAAATCATGTTAATTTCAAATACTGATATCACTGACAGCAGTAGTCCAGCTCAGTGTCAGCCCAGCCCAAGTAATGTTTATCTTCTGTGTATTTTGGGCTGATGCTCCGCCCATCAACTATCGACTAATGGGGAGCTTAAGTCTCCGCCCCTTCTGGGAGGCTCATGAGGAAAATTAATGAATGATATTCAATGGGAAATAAAATGCTAAAATGGTATCTGGTTTGTCATGTGCCCTGAATCACACACATGTTTTACCTCATAATAAATGATAATTATTGATGTGTGTTTCAACTGCTTCTGTTAACCAACGGCTGAATCATTTGCCAGTAAAACCTGTTAAAAATACACGCCTGGTGTGCATGTGACATCACCACAGACTCCACACCACAGCTGAGTGGAGTGTGACGTCACATACGCCACTCATTGTAGTCTTTTACTAAGCCCAAATAAAACCTAACGTCACGTTAGCTTTCCGTCAAAAACAGGTGGTCTGTCTATGCCACATCAAGTATTTCTTATTAACCGCTATCATGTGTGACTTTCAGAGCACTTGACAAACGGAATCAGAATTTAGCTTGACTTGCTCCATTCACTCCCATTCAAATTTTTGCGAGCTAAGCACCCATGGACCGGAAATAGAAGGGTGTGACTTAGCCTCCCCATCATCAGGTCTGTAGAGTTTGAACATCCAGGTTCCCATTTCCCACTGAGCTGCAGCTACGAACATTTCTATTCACAAATGTCTGATGTTACTGAACTTAAAAAGCCTCTTGTTATTCCCAAATAAATAGTGACAAAGTGAGAAAAAAAAAGGATATTTATAGGAGATAGTTTTCAAACACAGACGGCTGAAAGCAGAGAAGAATCTGAAGATTGTCGCCAGTTCTCTCATTAGCTTATTTTATATGTGATGCCATCTTGGATTCAAAATGAGGCGCGGGTGGGTAGCGCTGGTTTGTGTCAGTACAGACTTCTTTAGTCATATCATGGTATTGCTGTGTGCCAGGTTATAAGTCCTATAAAAGAAAGGAGTCCTGTCTATATTTGGAATTTAAAAAATTAAAACCGCAAACTAATGTTTACTGTGGAGAAAGTTTACGAGTGACTGACACTGAATCAGGAAAACACAGAGTATGAATACAAATCATCGGTTTAGAGAAAATTTTTTTTAATTAAACTAAACTAAATTTAACTAAATATTGCACTAACACAAGCAACTAACTGTTAAGTTGCATTACTTAGCATCAGTTACCACAAGCTGCTATTTACTTTTTCTCATGTCCTTTCCTTTATTTTCATAAATATGTGAATCTATCTGATAATGAAGGCATTGTAGTCTTTTTGCAGTAGTTGTCTGTCCACATCTCTGAGGTAAATGTCAAACGATGCAGACACGCCTCCTGTTGGGTTCACACTTCTTCTGACTTTACCCACCCAAGCCTTTAAGATTGCTGCCACGAGATAAAGGCTGATGGCCCGGGAGAAGAGAACCAGCCGGTCAGCATGGGCGCTGGCTGGCTGTGTCCAGGACGGGGTGAATAAACCGGGCCTGGTATAAACACTGGATGTGTTGCTTGTCATGGTATTTTCTTGTAGCATACACTCATCCTGGATCTGGAACACCCTATTCTGGGGGAAGGGGGAGGGGATACCATGCTCTACATCAGTGGTTCACGAATCTGGTCCTCAGATACCACTATCCTGCATGTTTTAGATGTTTCTCTCTTCCACCACACCTGGTTCAATTAATGATCAGCTCATCATCAAGCTCGACAGAAGCCTGATAATGATGTAATGGCTTCCAGGAGTGATGGTGGAGGGAAACATCTAAAACATGCAGGATAGTGGTACTTGAGATCCATTGCTCTACAGAATTTTGAATGTGATTGCAGGACCTGTTTTGGCCACAAACCTACATAAAAAAAGGGTTTTGCTGTTGAGTATTA
This sequence comes from Siphamia tubifer, assembly GCA_020466265.1. NCBI lineage: Eukaryota > Metazoa > Chordata > Actinopteri > Kurtiformes > Apogonidae > Siphamia > Siphamia tubifer. The sequence goes on along the minus strand of CM035794.1, from coordinate 22,546,407 downwards.
TTTTATTATCTATCTTTTTCATAATTTGTTGGTTTTTAGGGCAGCCATGGCTCAGTTGGTAGAGTGGGTTGTCCATTAACCAAAGGGTTGGCCCCCCTTGCGTTTCGCCAAACTACATGCTAGGGGACGTTGCGATTGCCTCAGGTGAACATTTGAGTGTTGTGAGGTTCAGGCTTTCTGAAAAATGAAGTAGCCAGTCAATGTTGCCAGGTGGGACTTCCCATGACTGGGAGGTGTTGTGGCTGATGTGACGTAAAACAGAAGCCATGACGGATGTCTCCATCTGTTCGGCACTCAGTTCCTCTTCAGCTTTTTGCCATATCCTTATAGTGTCCAGAGTACTCTGGTGCTCCCTACCAAGGGAAGGCATTTCAGACATATGCCAGAGGATTTTTCTGGAACATCTGACATGTTAACACCAAGTTCTGCAAGTCGCTGGTCTACCTGTTTTCCATAGGGAAGTTCAAGCAATATCCACTGGCTGTTTCCGATGCTGCCTTTTATCCTCAGATTTTCCTACACATACGACAATGGTCATATACAGACAACACAGTGGTGTGTTTAGGTGCAGTCACACTGTGGTGTTTGTTTTGATGGTCTTTTTGCTGTATGGCTCTTCTTCCTGCTGTCTCTCTGAATAACAGCTTGAGTTCAACATGAGTGGCTGAAGCAACCTGTCAGTCAAGATGACAGACAGATTCTTCATCTAATCACATGCAAGGATTTTAGATAAGGCCCCTCCTTTAAAAACATATTGGTTGTGGGAGGGTCCCAGATGGTATTGTGATACCAGATGGTGAGAGTCAGGTTAAGTGTCACTCACACTGGTGTATGAATGTTCAGTGGTGGTCAGAGGGGCTGTAGGTGCGAAATGTCAGCCACGCTTCTATCATTCTGCCCCAGGGCAAGTGTGGCTACATGTGTAGTTTACCATCACCAGAGTGAGAATGTGAAAGTGAATGAATGAGTCACTCATGTAAAGCACTTGGGGTGGCCCAAAAGTGCTATAGAAATCCAATCCATTATTATTAATATTATTAGTGTAGTGTAACAAATGTGGATAGTAAAACATCAGGAATTGCATCAAATAATGCCTTGTTTCATACTGAATTTCAACCCCTAAGGAATGAATGGTCTATTTAATTAGATTTTATGATGATAGAAAACTTCCTGTTGGAGTAAGTAATTTATTTATTTATTTTAATGTTGGGGGGGTTGGGTGTCACAACACTGACTTTTTGGATACTCTCAGGCTACATTTATACGGAGATGATGAAAACAGAAGACGCAAAAGTAGCGTCTCATCTTCAGTTTTTCATCCATGTTTAGACAAGCATATTTGGCAGGAAATCCTTGTTTATACGAAGATGCAACAAGCAAGAGATAATACATGGAACACGAGTTACTATCGAAAAATATTCCCCTTCGGGGCGGAACAACACCCCGTCGGGGAATATTTTTGTGATTATTATTATCCCGCTTATTCTACGGGTTATTACAGTTTACTACTGTGTTGTGAAATAGGCGGGGCAGACAGAAGGGGGGTGCAGAGAGTTTTAGGCGGAGAAAAGAGAAAGATGGATGTACACAGTCAGGTCGGCGACCGGAGCAGGTGTTGTCCCGTTCCTGCAAATAAATACTGAAAACGAAGCTCACTGAAACCGCTTCTTGTTTTCTAAAAACCAGCATAGAGGAGTTAACCGAGGGGTAAAATACTGGAGATTTTGTACGAGATGAGGACGGCAATTTCCCCTGATTTCCTGACTACGGTCAGGATAACACCAGCATAGGTTAACATTGGATAAGCTAGCAGTTACAACCAAGCTAATATTTACTTTAAAAGTGGCGGAACTACCTGCGGAGTGATGTGGTACAGTGAATCTGAAGTGACAAAACCCGTTGCCATGGGCAGCGGGCGGTTATCGAAAAAAATCCGCCCGCTGACGTCATTCAAAGTGAACGGGATGTTCTAGAGGGCCGGAGAATAACAGGAGAAATACAATTGGATATGCATGCCAGGCCGGCTATGTCCTTTCCTTTTTTTGACATATGTAATTGTACACCCATCTCTGTTCGGCTATGGTATGCATTTAATGTCTGTACAATAGATGAAATGACTCCTATACATTTCCTAGAGCTGCTAGTCTAATGCTAATGCTAATACTAGTGCAGCTGGAAGATCTGTGGGATCGAGGTTGTCCAACATGTTTGTTGCTTTACCTGCTCAGCGTATCTATGTGATGTGAACATATGTGAAGTAAAGACGCCCACAACGTGAACATGTGCGTTTTTTGCCATTTAGAAGAAGACGCGACCGAGCGCGTCTTCAATACGCCCCACTCTGGAAGGAGTCTTCAGATTTGTGCATATTCACACAGCGTTGGCTTCGTGTAAATGAAAGGCACTTCTGATAAAATATGCTGTCGTATTTAGCCGCTATCGTCCTCGTGTAAATGGTCCCTCAATTTAACATTGTTGTCTTGTTAACCTGTAATTGTCAGCAGTTAACGGCTAATGGTTTTTGAAGCAGCACACAGTGTCAAACCGCTGCAAATATTAGGAGTGTCATTGTTCTTGTCTAACCAGTTATCCTTGACTATCAGCATCATTTTGTGGTTGTGCATAGTTGTGGTAGCATTAGGAGTATTAAAAATAAGCCCTTTACAATTAACTACAGTAGCACAGCCTTCATTCACTTTCTCCTCAGTAACTTTTGGTTTGGAAACAGTGTCCCTGTAATTTATTATTTCAACACTGTTATTTGTTTTAACTCCATTAAGTTTAAATACTTGGTGAATATATCAAAACTCTAACAGTATATTGATTAGTCATTATCATATCCTCCTGAGACACAGCAATGGATTTTTGTCCTGTGTCGGGGACAGGACATTCACAGCTTTATTGAAGAAATAAAAATCAAAAGATGTCCACTGCAAAGGATAGTCCATTAAATATGTAAAAATGCATCTGAAAAAAGTGTGGCTTTTTGCTATTTCCAAAAAAGGCAATTATTTAGTGTAGGAAAAAAATAGCCAAAGCTTGTAGTTTTCTGGGTCTCAGGGGGAGGTAGCCTCTGCAAATGTGGATTGTAATGTGGAACCCATGAACACATGTTCTACCCAGAACCATAAGGCGTTAGCTGTTAGCATGTTAGCAACATCTCAGGGGTGTCCAAGTCCACTCCTGGAGAGCCAGTATCCTGCATGTTTTAGATATTCCTCTCTTCCATCACACCTGGAAGTCATTACATCATTATCAGACTTCCCCTGTGCTTTATGATGAGCTGATCATTCACTGAACCAGGTGTGTTGGAAGAGGGACACATATCTAAAAAAGGCAGGATACCCACCCTCAAGGACTGGATTTGGACACCCCTGTCTTAAACTAACCCATGTGCAATGACTTACCCAAGTCTTATAACACTGGTGTGTCACTGATAAAGAAAACTCAAGTCTTAAATGCTGGTTGGTTCAACTTTCCAAGATAAGTCTTGGGTCAAAATGTGAAATTCTGAGAATTAACGAGACAATATGTTTTAGTCCAAAGGAATATTGGTCCCAGATCTACCAGATCTACTTCAAAACACTGTCTGCACATTATGATCCATTCACTTTACAGGTTCTTTCTAGTGGAATATTTACTAATCCATTGTATACATGTATATAAACCACCATATATGTGGAATAACACACCATCATATATATATTAAAAACATGAACTAACCAACACTTTTGTCATTTGTTTCAAGATTCATCTTATTAAAGTATGTAAGATTTATCACATTTAATGTCTGAAGCAAATACTTTCTAAAAATTGTAGACCAGTGTTATCAGTCCCTAACCTGACTGTCGCCAGTTGGTATTTTACAATACCATCTGGGAGTCTTCCACAACCTCTCTGTTTTCAAAGGAGGGGCCTTATCTAAAATCCTTGCATGTGATTAGATTAGAAATCTGTCTGTCTTGTCTGACGTGCAGCTTCAGCCACTCACGTTGAAGTCAAGCCGCTTAACCAGCGAAAATAGCTCAACCCGGTCAGAAGAAGAGCGAAAACGTCATCTCCATTAACAAATGTTTCCAAAGTTGTCCTCTTTTAATCTTTTAAGGAATGAACATGCGGTAGAGCAGACAAAACAGTGGAAATAGCCGAGTCGATATGGACAGCTGTTGTTGTGTATCTGAAAAGACTACACTGCCGTCGCTTCTGCTTAACGTCACACAAGCCACAACGCTTCCGGGTAGTCTCACCCTGCAACACTGATTGGCTCCTTTGTTTGGAAATGGATTTGATCCCCGTGCTACTCAGATTGTTGTGTGAGCACAGCGTAACACAGCCAGATGACGGAAGTCTGGTTAATCAGTCCCCAGATCACCACCAAAATGTGATAATTTGTTTCATTTTCTGAAAATGTCGTCAAAATCCTTCCACAATTTTTTTTATTATCCTGCTAACAGACAACTTGAACGGTTATAAAGGGATCACAGAATATTTATTTATTATTTAGAACATACAATGACAATTTGAAAACAGCAATGCAAATAAATGACAATCAAAAATAAATAAAATGGTAACCTAAAACTTCAGTGTCTCCATCATTTACTTTTCCCAAAATATCATGACATACATAAATTCTGGGTCACTCGAAATCTATAAACCCAATGTCATATGAATTCAACCAATAGTTTTGCTGTTAACCAACAAACTAAACCTAAAATCATACCCTTTGCCTCCTCTTTTGGGGAGTGGGGTGTCAAATAAATGTAGTATCCAGGTGCACTGTGATAAAAGCATGTTGAGATGATGCTTCCTATTGTGTAACTCTGCATCTGATTCCATGTATTTCTGTTCCACAGATCTGGAATATTAAACAGATGATAAAGCTGACACAAGAACACTTAGAGGCTCTTCTGGACAAGTTTGGAGGAGAACACAATCCTCCTTCCATATATCTAGAGGTAAGAATGTTATACAGATTCTATATGTTATTGTAATGTATAAGACAAAATAAATTATTTCATTAATGTAGCAATTGTGAGGAATTTTGTTTTACCTTGTTTTTGGATCATCACTTTCATTTTATTGGATAGGGTTGTCAAAATTAACACATTAACGCAGATTAATCCATCATCTTGATTAATGTGATTTAAATTTCTAACGCAATTAAATCGAAGAGTCATTTACAGTTGTTTTCTTTCAAATTGTTTTGTTCAAACTGTCGAAGGTTGTTTAATAAACATGTTAATTGCATATGTAGTCATATTTTTTGGATATTTTAACACATTTTTGGTGTTTTTTTTCTGGATTTTAGAAGAGGTTTTGAAATTTTCATCGCTTTTTTATGTTTTTCTGGATTTTAGCATATTTTGTATGTTTTCTCTCTACCTTTTTTGTTTCTTAGTGTATTTTGTGGGAAATTTGAGTAAAAAAAACAAACCTGAGACAGAACAGTCGATGGGCATAAAGTGTTTTGATCCTGATTAATCAAAATGAATCCAAAGCAACCCTGTGATTAGTCTTTATTAAAATTGTAATCATTTGACAGTCCTAGCATCATTCTTATGTGTTACATTGAAAGGATCACCACTGGAAACAAACGACCCAATGTTTAACATGTTAATAAAATATGTTTGTTTGAAAATAAGTTTGACTGTTGAGACTATGCGGCTGTTGGGTCAGTGCTGTGTGTCTGTCCGTCCATGCACAGGCCTATGAGGAGTACACCAGTAAACTGGACGCCCTGCAGCAGAGGGAGCAGCAGCTCCTGGAGGCCATGGGCAACGGGACAGACTTCTCCTGCTCTCCTTCGCCCATGCCAGCGCTGCTTGACGTCAAGATGGGAGGTTGTGGGGTCGGAGGTGGGGCTCAAGCCTTCCCCTCAGCCCCAAACACTTTGGCTGTCCTGCAGACCCCCATCGACGCCGGCCGAGTCAACCCTCGGTCCCCTCAGAAGCCCATCGTCAGGGTCTTTCTGCCCAACAAGCAGAGGACAGTGGTAAGTCGAACATCCACACTATGTAGGTTTCCATGTACTTAGAGAAATTCTAATTATTACTTAAGTCCGACTAATATCAAAGTTTTAAAAGCCATGTATGCACCTTAGCCGGACTGTAACCCTGGTCTACAACTAAAATACTTCCAAAATAAATCTAATGAAATTTTAACAATCACTCTCAAATTCACACAGATGGATAATTTAGATTAACCAATTAACCTATCAGTGCATGTGTTTGGATGGTGGAAGGAAACTGGAGTAACTGGAGAAAACATACGCAGACACGAGGGGAACATGCAAACTCCACACAGAAAGGTCTGGTGTGGGAATCGAAAGGTTAATGACAGTGCCCTTATTATGTTTTGACTTTTGGGGGAAAAAAGCAGTTGAGCAATTATGACACATGTTGAAATGTCTGTAAAAAATCTTCAGTTAAAGATAACGTGAATGGAAATGGTGATGACAAACAAAAAAAACATGAAAAGACTAAAAATATTGTCTTCTTCCACTGTAAAATTAAGTCATATTTCCTCTTTGGTTCAATTTGCCCATAAAACTAAGAGGTTGTGACATGACAGATGACCACAGACAGCTGACTAGTCAGCAGATTGCATCATCTGTAAGTGATTATTATGGCCTATTGCTAAAATGAGGCCTTTTGTGGTGGGTGGTTTTCTGGACTTTATTATGACAAGATATGATGGATGAGAGGCCATGAGTCACAACAAAGAGTCAATAGGGAGAGAACTGTTCATGTTTGACCATTAACATTGTCCCTAAACTAAAACAGTTGGCTGTTGGGATTCGTAAATTGTGAATCTGTCCCCCAGAGGTAGAAGCAGGTTATCCACAGCTCATGTCGTGTTTGTATTTAATGATCTGTTCATGAATTTTGCTGATATGACAACAATTTAGAGGATTTGATGAGGGGTTTGAAAGTGAAAGCAATAATCGGTTTGATGAAACTCTTCTCTGTCGGTCAGTAAATAATCTTTTTTGAATGGGAGTGAAAAATGTTTTTCGACGTCGTCAAACGTAATTTGCCACACATATCCCTCATGCCAACCTGAACCAAACAGCCAAAGAGGACACACCCCTATTTTCAGTTGTGTTGCCATGACAACACCAAAACTGTGCCATTGAACTGAATAGGGTTTTGTCAGAATCCTAGCCCTCATCTTTTCATCATCTTCTCCTGGAGTTTTTAATCCAATTTACACCAAACTGGGTGAAAATCACCTACAGACATGTGGGATCAACAGTTATTAATTACGTGTTTGATCAAATATAGGGCGTGGCTGTGACGATTTCATAATGAAGTGGTCATTTTCAGACGTATTCTGTATTTCAGAGAATGTTGGATCAAGTGCACAATATGATGTCCTGTCACTGCCAGGTAGTCTTGGCGGTCAGATGGGGATGCGGTCGCAAGGGAAGGTCGAGGGCCTACTAGTTATTAAATTGATTTTTTATTTTTGGACAGTCAGCATCTGGTAGGTTTTGTGTGATGTCTTCAACTCCTTACAGTCACTTCATTGCACAGACTCTTTGGATTTGTGTTATGCTTTTATTCTTCATACTTCGTTCCCAGCTGTAAGCTAAAACCACTGGATTTGTTCGACTCCCTCAGAAATGTTTATATGTGACTGAGAAGGTGCCTCCGTGTTGTCAATACAGTGAAGTGTAAGGAGCCTCTGCAGGTTGATGATGAGTGAAACACGGTGAGTGAATGTAGGTGACCCCCTTTCACTTTGATGAGCTCCTCAGTGGGATCTGTAGCTCGACATATTACAGCTCTGCTTACCGGCTCACTTGTAATTGTGTTCGTAACAACATCGTAGCTACAAAGCCCCATTTGGAGTTTCCACTTTAAACATGTTAATGCGGTGTGTTTGTGCCAGTGCTTTTCCCTGTGTAACAGAGCTCTCGACCTCTGCTCTGTGCTGTGTTCAGGTCCCGGCCCGCTGTGGGATGACTGTGAGAGACTCGCTGAAGAAGGCTCTGATGATGCGAGGCCTCATTCCAGAGTGCTGTGCAGTCTACAGGATACAGGACGGGTAAGTCTGACACTGCACAAACTGATACATCTGCAGGAAAATGAAAAGATGTTATAGCACCCCTGAGTGAGAATGACCTTAAACCACACTTGTCAAACATGAGGCCGTGGGCCAAAACCAGCACCAAAGGGCCCAATCCAGCCCTTGAAAAGCAAAAATGACACAAGTGGTATTAATGAACAATGATGTTAACATCATTTTAGTTCAGGTTCTACATAGAGACCAGTTCAATCACAAGTAAAACTGAGTCCCTGATGAAGGCTTGGATGCCGAAAAGCGTTGGTGTCTTTTATAGGCTTTTATAGGTTTTTGTAACCAAGCCAATGTAATAAAGGCTTTTTAAATTTTCACATATAAGAGAGTGCCTTGGATTTTTGTCTTTTTTTGTCTTACAAGTAAAATACTATTGTATTAACTGGTAAATAATGACAACTACATATTTTTCTCTTTGTTTTACTAATTAGTAATTTCTTTGTCCTTTTAACAAAACATAATGCATACATATAATTCAGATCTCCATACAGAAATGGGCCAAAAGGTGTAGGCTGAAGCAACAGCTTATCTATGCCTACCCTATTTACAAGAAAGGAAGTTGCATAAACAAAACAAGATCACAAAATGGCACAGTTTTAAACAATAATATAATGAAACAAATTCTTTAATGTAAGTAAAATCTTTGATTCATACTGATAATTGGCATACTTTATTCTAATTTTTATATTCATTCACTGCCTTGATTTTAAACGTCCTGTTAAATGCGGTGACTGAAATGCATGTTTTTAATTCTTTATTCAGATTATTCTACAATTTTACTCCAGGTACAGATATGCACTTGGCTTTTGTGTTGGTCTTTGCCTTTGGTTTCTTGAACCTGCACATCCCTATAAGGTCTTTTTTAATTTAATAAAAAAATAGTCCAAATTGTTCATATTTACATATGACCTTTTCATAAATATTAAAGTGGCTAACCTTCACTAATTATCTTAACAAAAACAAATACAGTTTTGACTATTGGTGTAATTTTAGACCCACTGTGATTTAGTACAGTATATATGTAAATAATAAACTGAAGCATAAACATAATTGCATTGTTACAATTTCTTAAGGACATTTCAGGTTGTCCAGCTTATTCACAGTTTCATCATGTAATACCTGCTTCAGTCATTAAATGTGCCAAATTTTACATACTTTAACAAGATTAATCAGAAAATAAATGACAAAAGTGCTGGTTAGTTCATGTTATTCCAGATATATGGTGGTTTATGTACATGTATACAATGGATTAGTAAATATTCCACTAGAAAGAACCTGTAAAGTGAATGGATCACAATGTGCAGACAGTGTTTTGAAGTAGATCTGGTAGATCTGAGACCAATATTCCTTTGGACTAAATCCTATTCTCTTGTTCATTCTAAGAATTTCACATTTTGACCTCAGACTTATTGAAACTACCAGCATTTAAGACTTGAGTTTTTTTTATCAGTAACACACACATGGTAAAATGACATTAGTTTTTATTCCAGAAGCATTTTACTTATAGACCAGTGTTATTGTTAGTGTTTAGAGTAAAGCATTCAAGCTATGCCAAGGATGCAAATGTACTGGGTTGTAGAAAGGTGGACTGAAAGTATTAATATTAGGTGTGTGAGGGATTTATGTGACCACTAGAGGGAGTAATGAGTCACTCTGACCTTTAACCAAAGAATTACAAAGTGACGAGATGGGCTGAGAACCTGTAAGAAACAGGTTTTGGAGTCATAGGAAGTGAAAGGGTGATGATAGCTAGAAGCCCTGTTGTTGTTTATACAACTGGACACAGGTTTAAATCAAAAGAATGCAGTTTCATGCTGAAATGGAATCATTTCTTCTCCACAGGTGAGTTTTATTATGAGGCTTAGGAAGGTGTAAAGTTACAATGAGATGTTCTATGTTTGGTGTGTTCACCATCGTTTGTCCACAGTTCACACTAAACTGTGGTCTTTGGTTGATAACACAAACTATATGAAAAATGAAGATGACTTGAGGGTAGACTGTGGCTTAAAAACAGAGTTGTAATATAAAGTATTGGATTACGCAGCACATGAAAATCAGTCTTTATCTGAGGAGGAAAACTTCATGTGATACAGACGTATGTAAATGGCGAGCTTTATATTTCATTCAGTTTGTACAGTGTGATTTCTAGTACATTGTTCTAGTACATCTACAACTTGTTGAGTTTGGAGAATTAATACATTTAAGAAATTAAACAGTGATGTCTGTGATTGGTGGTTATATTTTATGTCGGAATTTATTCAGCCATTTAACTGTTAATGATACATACATGCATACATACATACATACATACATACATACATACATACATACATGCATATATACATACATACATACATACATACATACATACATACATACATACATACATACATACAGTTTGGATTTCTATATTAAACATGGGTAAAAAGGCGTAGGCTGAAGTAATAGCTTGTTTATACCTACCCTGTTTACAAGAACGAAAATTGCAGAAACAAAATAAGATAAGATGGCACAATTTTAAAAAGTAATCTAATAAAACAATTTATATTGTAGGGCTGGGACGATATGCTTTTAATGCCGATCGGATTGTTTTCTGATTTTTGGGTGGCGATTCGATTTAAGTTGTGATTCTTTTATATTCTGGATTTATCGCTTGCCTTTTTAACACCAGGCCAGGTGAAAAATCCGAATGATGATGCCAACAGATCATATCAGGAGCCATATTTCCCCCAAAAATGCACATCATATGTGAGTCAGTTCAGATTTATTCAGCAGTAATATATTTCAACCAGATTTTGGGAAGTAAACTGCTACATTTATCTCCACACAACACAAATAGGAGCCTTTAAATGAACATGCTTCATAATAAAGTGTACATGTCCAGCTCTGCTCTTCCCTTCTGTTAGAAAGCCCACACCCTTTAATTATTGTTGAATGTTTAACTATGTTTCTTCAGGAACAACTTATTTTCCCTAAGTTTTCAGATATCCCGCGCTGTTGAACGCACCAGAGATGTTACGACGGTCCTGAATGCACCATCTGTGCTTCGAATTAGCTGTTGTGTTGTTGCTAAGCAATTGTCCCGTCATCACCATCTCACCCTCTTTTTCCCAACTCTAATTCATATACTCCTGGTTTATTACTGTGTGTAAATGTCACAAGGTGAGATTAATAACACAATACATATATAGTTATAGATATTAGCATAGTGTATTGTTTATCTACACATAAGTTAATGCTGGTGTGTTGTTGAAGCAAATATGATAATAAGCTAGCTGTCATCTGTGTGCCCTTTGTAACGTGATTTCTGTGTATTCCATGACACATATACATCTGAGAGACTCATACAGTCGTCTACAGTCTTTACAAGTGGTAATTTTTTCCCCACCCGGCTTAAAATGAATCATTTAAATATGGGAGAAAAAATTTTGATTTTTGAACCAAAAAAAAAAACAATTTAAAAATCGTAAAACAAAATATCATGATACATATGTGAAGAAATGTGTTCTCCCACCCCTATTATATAGCCTAAGCAATTCTGATAATTGGCTTATTTTATTCTAATAGTTTATATTTATTGTATACCTTCATTTTAAACATGCTTTCAAAAGTGGTGCCTCATCTGCAGGTTTTTATTTCTCTTAGTTTTTCCAGTTACAAATATGCATTTGCCTTTTGGGTTGGTACTTGCCATTAGTTTCATCCGTTCACATCTCATTGATTTGTTTGATTGGTTGACACGTTCAGTGAGCAATATTTTCATTGTCCTTAAGGATGTAGAAGTATACACATTTCTAGGTGCTGGTTTCAAATGTGAAACAGATAAACTAATGGATCAACCGTTCACATAATCTTGTAAAACATTTAAATTGTCCCTTACGCCCCACTAACCCCCAGTGCCCACAGTTCTGTGTCACTGTGGCAACGCAGTGCCATTCCTTTAGCAATGTACCTATTCTACACATGCCCATAACCAGAAGAACATCAGCTAAATGCTCAACAAACCAAATTGTCGGACAACAGAACACAAGCAATCAACAGGCACTTAAATGGACTCATTTCTAAACCAAGCTAACAGCCTGAGACCAGCGTATGCCATGAATAAATTATTAAAACAACAGACAAATGAGACAAACTTTAACACTAAACCCATTCAACAGTATACAGTAGAAAAAAAGTGTTACATTATGATGTGGTGATTATGATTTTGTGTTATCTTTGCAGTTTTCTGACCATAACTTTGTTCTAATCATTATTACTGATATTACTGAAGACATTGTGGACAGAGAAGACATAAATCAGGCAAAACAAAAAACAAACCTGAAACAGAAATAATAAACAACAATACCAGAGGTGGAAGTAACTGAGTAGAAGTACTTCCTTTAATGTACTATCGTACATTTTTTAAGTATCTGTACTTTACTTGAGTATTTATTTTTCTGCCAAGTTTTAGGGGCAGCACGGTGGTGCAGTGATTAACATTCGTGCCTCACAGACAGAAGGTCCCTGGTTCTATTCCCACACCAGACCTTTCTGTGTGGAGTTTACATGTTCACCCCGTGTCTGCGTGAGTTTTCTCCAAGTACTCACAAGTAACTGTACTTCTACTTAAGTACAGAATGGGAGTACTTTAAGCACCTCTGAACAATACTGACATCATGTTATAATAAAAAAAAAATCCTAAATGTATAATACTAATGAGTAACTAAACTATGGAATGATTAGGAGTGAAAGGGAAAAGGGGACGAAGGGAGAAATGTAGAGGGGAGAATGGCATTATAGTCATAATGATAACAACAATAACAGCACAGAAATATTTAATACCTTGACCACAAAAACCTCCACCAAGGCAGACTCTTTGAATGAAGAGAGGTTCTGTTTTTTCCTGAGTTTGTCTGATTTTCAGCAATATTACTCAAAAAGTTCTAGATGGATTTTGATCACATTTTCAGGATGTGTTGGGAGTGTCATAAGGAAAAAATGATAACATTTTGGTGCTGATCTAGAAGAGATCCTGGATTCTGGATCACTTTGAAATTTATTCTCCATTTAGCGCAAGGTAAAATTTCAAAGTGATCCAGAATGTAGGATCTCTTCCGGATCATCACCAACATTTAATAATTTGTGCCTTGTGACACCCCCCAACACATTCTGAAAATGTTATCAAAATCCATCCATACCTTTTTGAGTTAAAATTGCTGACAGACAGACAAACTCCAGTGAAAACATAACCTCCTTGTTGGAGGTAATAATGTCAAATGTTTAATTTTCTAGTATTATTGTTACTTAGATAGTGGTTAGCAGTGGAGGCAGCTACAAATACAATTGGTTAAGTTTAATCTTTTTAATAATATATTTGTATCATTTGCTATCAGTTTGAATTTATATGAATTCAGTTGAATGAATATAGTTACGGGGGGGGACCCCAGTAACAGCCACAACTCAATGATCAGACTAGTCACATGGTACACCTCCATAACTTGCTTTAATATGAATGAAATTTCTGCTAGTGGCTAATTCACTGTTTTGCGTTCCATTGAAATGGTTCCCATGGAAAACACACCGCCCTGGGTTTCACAGGTTAAGAATCCATATGAAGACGATGCAGTTATGTCAGTACCTGTACTTAGTTAGGCTTTAGTTATTCATGCTGTTCTAATACGTCTCCTGCTGATCATATGTTTCTGTCAGCTGGTTACAGTGTATGTCAGCCATATCTGTTTAGTAACGAGTCCCTGGTGTCTAATGTTGTATTGATAACACCGGTTAGAGTTTATGTAAGAATATACTGTCTTTCTGCTTAAAACCATTGTGGTTTTGTTTTGCACAATTTTTCCGCCAAGTGGTTTAACCAACAGTAGTGAGAAGTGGAGACACTTCCTTTTAACTCTCCACTTCCTGTTTCAGAGAGAAGAAGCCCATTGGTTGGGACACAGACATCTCGTGGCTAACAGGAGAGGAGTTACATGTCGAAGTGTTGGAGAATGTGCCCTTGACCACACATAACTTTGTAAGCACTAAGAGGAACATGAACTGTCGCCTGTGACTGAACCACAAGGTGAATGTATGTGCATTTGTTCTGCCCGGTCCTGATTGGCTCTGTGCTTCTGTTTGACAGGTGAGAAAGACCTTCTTCACTCTGGCCTTCTGTGACTTCTGCCGAAAACTGCTGTTCCAGGGTTTTCGCTGTCAGACATGTGGGTATAAGTTCCACCAGCGCTGCAGCACTGAGGTTCCACTCATGTGTGTCAACTATGACCAACTAGAGTAAGTCCAACCAAATCACCACGGGTTGAAACTCGAGCTTTTCACTCTGACGCCAAATCAGTTAGTGGTGTATTTTATTATTAGTATATCTTGTCATTTAATGTGTGTGATTTATATAGGCCCTTTAGTCTCATTTTATCAGTAGCTGGGGCTCAGTTGGTAGAGCGGGTCGTCCAATGGTCCAAAGTATTGGTGGTTGGAATCCTGGCTCCTACTGTCCACATGTCGAAGTGCCCTTGGGCAAGACACTGAATCCTGTGTTGCTCCCAGTAGTGTCTGGCAGCACCTCGCAATGGCAGAAGCCGCCTACTGGTGTGTGAATGTGAGGCCTATGTAAAGCACTTTGAGTATCATGAAGGTGGAAAAGCACTATAGAAGTGCAGTCCATTTTACCATCACGAAGCTCATTTTTATCATCACTGACACACAGTCACACAGTTACACATGCATTTAAAGTATGTGCAAGGGGATGTTTGTGTACAATTTTAGTTGCATTTTTCTAATGTAAGTCAACTGTCGATACTGATATTTCAGGATTTCTTTTTGTTATTCACGTCAGTTTTTCTTTCTATTTTTTATATATTGCACCTCTTTAGATGTTTTAGTTGGTATTAAAAGTGATGTTTCAATAAGGAAATGGCTGAGCAGTATTGCCAAGAATGACATCATGATGGAACCAAAGTGTTTTTGCTGATTTAATCTAATCTCAATGTTCCAAAGTTGAGAAAAACTCACCAAATGCATACTTTTTCCTAAATATGGAGAATATGGTTTTAGTTGTGAAAGGAAACGGAATGAACTGAAGAAATAAGTTAATAACTTGTGTGAATAATAATTTGTATATGATTTGTGCACAGATTAGTCAGAGAATTCCTAATGAATGAACAACTAAAGTAACGCTGACATGTGCTCTGTAGCTTATTGCTAGTGTCGAAGTTCTTCGAGCATCATCCGTTCACTCAGGATGAAGTGTCCTCAGAGGGAACCACCCCCGTGTCTGAGGTCTGTCCGTCACTCCCCCCATCTGACTCCACTGGGTGAGTCCTGCACCACCACAGACCCTCACAGTCCTGTTTGAATTAATGGGACAAGGCTTCACGTTGTAAATAGAATGTTTAATGATGAAGTTTCTCTCCACTGTGGGACTAATGTTGAATATTTAATGATGTGAACCCCTTTTGACCTCACCCAGACTCAGTATTTGATATATCTGAGACTGACCTGCTGGTTAACAGTCAGGACTCATCAGACCTGACTTTAACTATTAACCTTTTTGCCATGTGTTTCAGTGCAGAAGTAAATCCAATGTTGATATAAAAAAATTTTTTGAACTAAATGTAATCTTTTCAGGTCTCTTTGCCACGCCACTGTGTCCCCGTCCAAGTCCATACCCATCCCACCCAGTTTCCGGCCCAGTGAGGAGGACCACCGCAACCAGTTTGGCCAGCGGGATCGCTCATCCTCCGCGCCCAATGTCCATATCAACACCATTGAACCTGTCAATATCGATGTAAGTCCTTTTGTCTGTGATTCCCGAGAGATCCTATGATTTCTACAAGGGACGTCTACAACAGGAAAAAAAAATTGTTTTTCTTAATTTCAGGACCTGATCCGAGATCAGGGTTTACAGAGGTCAGATGGAGGTAAGGGTGGCAGTTGCAAAATTTCAATTCATTCTGTTGCTTTGTCCCACCATCCTGCGTCTGCGTGCTTTTGGTCTTTCTTGTGTGTGTGTGTGGAGTTTAGACCCCAGAAGTTGAGTCAGTTCTATGAAGTCCTGCTTCCTCCAGTTAGACCAGTACATTATTAACACTGTAACAGACCGCTTTCTGTTCATGCTTGTCAATTTGCCATGTCTGCTCCTGTAGAGGAGTTAGCACACACACACACACACACACACACACACACACACACACATTTTAGGAACATTTTGTCAGTAGAAAGTAGGAAGGGTCACTTTATTTAGGTTACTTTGTATAGATGCTAGAAAAGAGGTATAGTTTACACATATTGCATTTTATTTAAAATGTGGAAAATTATGTAGATGCTGTTTCCAAAAACTCTGCCAAGACTGTACAATCTCCAAAATGTTTTACTCAGAACCTATTGTTTGTATGCAATGTGCATCAAGTAGAATTTCAGATAACATTTTAAATTTAAAGGTTCAGTTGTTTATCGAAGCTAACAATGACTATAATACAACATGTTGCAAAGCAGAACATTCAATGCTACAATATGTGTGTGTTGTGGCTGAACAGCATGGTTAGGTTTATGTAACATCTCATTAATCTTCTGTTAATTGCAGTTTGCAACTGACAAGTTTCAAATAATGAATGATTGGCAACATTGTGGAGAAACATTTGTTTACTGATTTTCTACAGCTTTTAGTGGTTTACTAATTGCTTAGCAGCAACTTTGTTTTAACTCTAATCTGACTTCCAGTAAAATACTTTTCTTCTTTTGATGAAGAAAATCAGATTAATAATAAAATGATGCACATAAAAACTTGGTGTTAGCCCATAATCCATGCTCTGTTCTACGCATGTGCGAATATGTGGCTTCTTCCTGTCATTTTTTATTAAACACACGGTTTTGTTTTCTGTCTAATATATGGTTAACCTCATTACATAATTGCCCAAGTCATATTTTTTGGTCAAATTATGAAATCTGTATAACTTTACTCTTCTAACACTGGTGATTCATTTTTCATCTTTGGCAATAATCTGAAGAAAAAAAAAGAATGACTCAGACAATTCTCCTAAGAGGTGAATGGTACTAATAAAATAGAAGATTAGGTGCATCATCCTGAGTGGTAGTGGTGGAAGACAACTGGGGCTCCAACAGCAAATGTTTTTTTTTTTTTTTTTTTTTTTCTGAATCCTTTAAGCGAAACAAATACCAAAAATAGTGTTTTTATTGGTTGTAAACAAATTATCTGACTTAATTATTACGAAATACATCAGTTTTGGTTATAGTTCACATTATTTTGGACAAATAAACAACTCAACTCACTACTTGTTGTTTTAAAAATGTCTTGGGTTCAAGATACTCAATAAACATAAAATATTAGAATAAAGGAAATTATCAGTATGAATCTCAGATTTTGCTTAGACTAAATAATTACATTATCATATAAAACTGTGCCATTTTCTTATCTTGTTTTGCTTATGCAACTTTCTTTCTTGTAAATAGAGTAAGCATAAATAAGCTGTTGATTCAGCCTACGCATTTTCGCCCGTTTCTGTATGGAGATCTGAATTTTATGTACTGTATGTGTCATGTTTTGTTAAATGGATGAATACATTACTACTATTACTACCTGTAATGTGAACAAAATCCAAAAAATATTTGATTGAAAATTGTATCTAATACTTCATAAATAGGAAAAGTAAAGATTTTTTTGCATTTAAATCTCTCAAACAGTTCTAAATAACTTTTAAATATTTGGAAAAGGAAGTAACCACATTTTCATGAGTGTGTAGAATAAATTTGGATTCTGGTATGGATCAGATAGTGACAGCAGGTTTTTGATAGGTACTTTTCTGGGTTTTGGCATAAGGTAAACTAGTTGTTTTACAGTTTTTAGTCTATTTAGCTAATATACACTGCAGTAATATGACAGATAACATTTAGAAAAGGAAGACGAGCATTTTCTATGAACTGTTGAATAGTATACTTTACTACTAATACTTAAAAAAATGTCTGGTATTGGCTGTGCAATCTGCAGATACAGTGATGAACAGAACTGACCGTAGAGTGGGAGGAGACCGGTAGTTGGTTAGTTAGTTAGTAAGTGGTGAGAGGGGCAGGGTGAGTAGCAGTGATGGTCTGTCTGTCTCTCTTTGCCCTGCAGCCCCCTCGACCCACCCTGCCCGCTGCTTGAGGAAGCACCGAACACGGACCTCAAGCCCCCTCCTATACTCCTACCCCAATGACATAGTGTTTGATTTTGAGCCCGAGCCTGTTTTCCGAGGTAGTTAGGCCTCTGTGTGTTCCTGTGTCCTTCACCCTCCCTCCCCTCCTCCCCCTCCCCCTCACCCCACCCACACCGATCCACCCCACCCTGTGTCACATCCACTGTGTGTCCCTCCCCTCTCTGTTTTCCCCCTTTATGTCCACATGCTTTCTCTTTTCTCTCTACCACACACCTGACAGATCCAGTGTTACACAGAGATCACACCACTTCTCTTGTCGCACACTATTCCGGTTTGATCACTTCAAATGCTCTAGCGAAGGCCTGACCTATTATAATGTTCTGTGTCACGCTACGAAACTAATGAAAAAGGCAGACAAACTCCAGGTTTCAGTCACATTGAAGACAAAGCTTTGCTGCGATATTCCAGATTGGATTACAACTGAATTTCTGAAAAATTATTCTTTATTAATTGTTTCTGTGGAAGATGTGGGGAGGAGTCTGACAGCCAAGCTGTCCTCCATCATAGCCCGAGACTCCCACCCTCTGAAACACACACTGACTGCACTAAGGAGTCCATTCAGTGACAGGATGAGATACCCCAAGTGTGTAAAAGAGAGGTAGCACACATCGTTCCCTCCTGCAGAAACTGCTCCAAATAAACTGCAATAAATTATCCAATAACTGGGCAATACATCCAAAAGAGTGCAATAATTTATATTTACATTAATGTGTATATTTATATTTATTTAAAATAAGTATATTGTATATAGAATGATTTATCTATTTATAGAAGTGATAACTCTTGTGTGCTATGCTATAACCTTGCTGCTGTAAACCAATAATTT
The DNA here is from genome assembly GCA_020466265.1 of Siphamia tubifer. NCBI lineage: Eukaryota > Metazoa > Chordata > Actinopteri > Kurtiformes > Apogonidae > Siphamia > Siphamia tubifer. Next base: position 22,527,297 of record CM035794.1, on the reverse strand, counting down.
CCTCTAGTGGGACTGATAATGGAATATCTTAAAACATTTGATCTTAACAAAAGCAAAACATGGTATCAAGCACAGCCAAGCTAGATGATGTCTTTTTACCAATGGATTACAATTACGGATGTTCTGATCTAAAGATTGGTATTGGCTGCCAATAAGGAATTTTTATTAGAAGATCGAATCAGATTTAGTCCCAAAATTAGGCTGATCTGGACATTCACCCATACTAGGAGCCAAAGCAGGCATCTGCAGGAGACATCTGCGCAAAGCTCAACTTTTACAACTCATTCATACTCTGTGTCACACAGTGTAGGATGATTTAAATGTAGGAAATTGATACACTTGACCATGGAGTTCACGCTGCTCACTGTACATGCATAGTGCACCCAACTGTGGGATCCTTTAGGGCAGTGGTTCCCAATCCTGGTCCTCAAGGAATACTATCATGTATGTTTTAGATGTATCACTCTCCAAACACACCTGGTTCAAATGATCAGCCTACCATCAAGCTCTGCAGAATGATAATGACCATCATGTGTGTTCAAAGAGGGAAACCTCTAAACCATGCAGGGTAGTGACCAGGGTGGGGAACCACTGCTTTAGGGAATTAGTAAAGCATCTATAAGTTTCACTTTCAGTTTGTATGGTTATATGATGTGCATGTACTTACTGTGACATACATACAGCACAGAATGCACCCCGCCTAATCCCTGAACCATAGTACATAGAAACACAAACATACAACCCAGGGGCCAACACTGGCGAGGGTTCTAATTTGGCCCACAGTATTAATTTGGAAAGTGCAGAAATTATGCTCAAGTTTTTAAAAGTCAAAGGTATCATACTTGTTTTAGTTCAGGTTCCACATTCAACTCAAATGTGACCTCTTAGGCTATTGGAAGTGATGGCTGAGGGTATATCCTGAATGCCACCAATCCTTAATGATGTCATGACGCAAGGCATCCTCAGTCCTTTTACTTACAAATAGTTCCACAGATTTAAACAAGAGTGTTTAGTAAATTTAAAGTTTGGAGCGCCCCCTTGTGAGCAATGTAGAATTGGTAAATCATACAAAATCAAATCAGTTGATCGTCATGATATTAATTGATATGAAATTTCTAAACGCAGTATTTTTTTCAAGCTATCGCGTTGACACAAAGTCAGTCAGAATCTTCATTTGGGGATCTGATAATAGTAGTATAATAATCTATTAATAATGACTCTAAATTTGTATCAAAATTTAATTGTAAAAAGTATCTGTATTGGATCAAATCGGTATGGACAAAACTAATCGTAAAAAAAAATCAGATCGGAAGCAGAAAAATCCAAATCGAGATATCACTAGATATGATTGGTTTAATTCCATTTTAAATGAATGTTTATATCAAACATGCAAACAATGCAGCATGTTTTAACACTTTAGCCACTGAAGCTAAACTTAATGCTAATTTTACAGATTGATAGGACCAATATTTAAGTAAATGTATACATTGCAGCTCCAGATGCAATGACTACAAACTTTTGTCTTTGTAATACTTTGAAACAGATACTTTTATTACTAAACCAGGTTAATATTTGGCATGCTAATAGATCAGTGAACTACTGATTATTGAGATTCTGACACTAAGATGGTTTCATTTAAGTAGATTGCACCATTAATTGCCATCCACCCCTCACCTCTCCACTGCATGTGACTGAAGACACAAACACAGCAGATATACACATGCCTCAGTCGCTGTCCCCGCCTCTTCTTCTTTTCTTTCTGTCCTCTACTCGCTCTCACCTCCTTTTACTGTGTTTCCTGCCCACCTCACCTCTTTTCTTTTATTGTTTCCCTTCCTTTTTGGCCTTTCCATTCGTGATTCCACTCCAGGGTCCACTACAGGGCTGTCGGCCACACCTCCTGCGTCTTTACCAGGATCTCTGACCAACGTCAAGGTTCCACAGAAGTCGCCATGCCAACAGAGAGAGCGCAAGTCGTCGTCTTCATCCGAGGACCGCAATAAGATGGTGAGAGTCTGACATGGATACATTGATATCAGGCTGGGCGATATGACCTCAAATCAATATCACGATAAATTGGGCAGTTTTACCTCAATAACAATAAATGTACGATAAAGGAGGGAGGGGGGGGCTTGGACACACACTATTCAGTTAGGTGCGTGGGGGGACATGCATGCGTTTCAGTCTGTAACTGCGTGCGTCATTTTCCATCTTATAATGATGAGATATGATTGGGTAACTTTATGATCATTTATCTTTTGTGTACCTCCTGAAGTCTCATAAACTTTCATTTGAGGAACAGGACATTTGTCCTGGACTAACTATATATTATATATGTACATAATCAGTCTAATGCAACAGTGATAATTGACTGTGTGACATGTGACGTGTTTGATATCGCGGCAACACCACAGCAAAATCCACTCGCTAAGCGACGTCAGCTGATCTGTCACACTTTGCATTTCGTATCCTTTTGCTCAACATCATCTTTGTGGAACCCAAAATATTTCCAAACGACAGATGTCAAATTTATTTTCGGAACAAGTACAACAGGATCATCTTGGACTCATGTTACCTGGTCTACATTAGTTTCGACCGCTTCTTCGTTTGAACTATAGTCATTTCCTCATCATCTGTTTCCCTTCTGTTCAAACTGGATGGGTGGAGTCATGTGACTACACACACACACTCCACACCGTTTTAAAGGGGAATGATCATAGTATACCAGCACAGTCAAAATAGACTATAAATACTTTTATTTTCTTTTTTATTAAAATACCAAATTTACGTCGGTTATTGTAATAAATGTCATTAATGGTCAATTTTCAGTTTATCGCACAGGCCTACATTGACATTGGTGGACATTAATATTGATATTATTGTGCCTGTGTGCAGCAGCTGATGTACTATCTTTTGAAACAGAAAACCCTAGGGAGAAGGGACTCCAGCGACGACTGGGAAATCCCTGAGGGTCAGATCACTCTGGGTCAGAGGATAGGCTCTGGGTCATTTGGAACAGTCTTCAAAGGGAAGTGGCACGGTAAGAGCAACAGATACACTGGAAACCAGTACTGTGTTGGATATACTGGGTGCCCATAAAGTCTCTATCTCATATCATCTTTTTTTTTTTTTTTTTTTTTTTTAAAAAAGAAAATTAATAGATAAAATTGTGGAAATGATTATAGATATGTATGTGCCTGTATGTGGAATGGATGTTTATTTTCACCTCAACTGCAAAACTAATCAATCTACTTTTAGAGCCACTTCCCATATACAAACCAAAGAACAAAAAAAAGAAACCCCAAAAGTTTCAAAAGAAAAACAAGGACCGTTGGAGCTGACCACATACGGCTCCCCCTACTCGCAACTAACCTCTGTCCAAATAACTAAACCAAAAACAGGACATCTAAATTCACCTGGTCAAACAAAACAAAACAAAGGCTAGCAAAAAGGCTAAGGCGCAGCCAACATGTAACTTCCAAGCTGCAGCGCAAACCCCTCAGGCGCATGGCCTGGCATGCGCGTTGTTGGAATGTGCCAAAATTGGATCAGGAGGTGAAGCAAAAAGCATTTTTTTAAAAACCTAGTGCCCATCCAATTTATTCCTGTTGGGAAACTAATAAACAATTGATCAAAACAAGACTAAATTAGGGCTCTGCACTAACGTTTTGTGCTGGCGCGCCAAACTTTTTTTTAGGTTTCTTTCGGGTCTCATGCACGACTACATACAACTCAAACCACGCCCATCTGGCATGCAAAATAGTGAGTCCCGTCTCTTGTTTGTTACCCGGGAACTTGTAGAGAGGCAGACCCCCCCAAGGGCTGGTCACACTGGTGCCACCTCAAATGTTTTTTAGCTGCACTTTTGAGAAATCAGATCACACGTGTGACCTGATTGGTCGCACTCTAGAGCTCTGTAAGTACAAGATATTACACAAAAATGTTATAAAGGTAAATATAACAAGAAGGGGGGCAGCACAGTGGTGCAGTGGTTATGCCTCACAGACAGAAGGACCCTGGTTCGATTCCCACACCAGACCTTTCTGTGTGGAGTTTGCATGTTCTCCTCGTGTCTGCGTGGCTTTTCTCCAGCTACTCCAGTTTCCTCCCACCATCCAAACACATGCACTGATAGGTTAATTGGTTAATCTAAATTACCCATAGGTGTGAATGTAAGAGTGATTGTTTGTCTATATATGTTCAGCCCTGAGATGAAGTGGCGACTCATACAGGGTGTACCCCGCCTTCACACATTGTAGCTGGATTAGGCCCCCAGTGACCCCTGTGACCCTAGTGAGGATAAAGTGGGTTCAGAAGATGAGTGAGTGAGGGGGGGGGGGCACTGGAATGTAACACATCAAGATTGAAGATGTTCTTGGTCATCCACACTTCCTTTTAATAGAAGTCCTTAATGATTCCAAACTATGCTTGTAAGCCACAGCTGCCCTGGGGCAGGATGATGGAAGTGTGACCGCCAACTCGTGCCAAACAACCCCTCTGACCACCATATTTAGTCCTGTAGATTTTGGGTCAATAAACCATGATACACATTGTGTGCTTTTTTGATGAGTAGCCATTTTCAGGGGCTTATTTAGCAGAACTATTTCATCATCATTTACCTGAAATATACACAAGTGCAATGTGAGAAGAAACTTTGATAACCACCAAGTGCATAGAAGAAATCTGATTAACATATCTCATCAATTGCTTTTGTTCTAGCTTTTTTAAATCATAAAGAGACTTTGTAGACACCCTCTGTATGGACCCAGTTGCATTTTATATAAACCACCAGGACAGGGGGACTATGTGACACAACCTGAAACTGGATAGACTTTCACTTGTCACATTTCCTCTGTGTTCTCAGGTGACGTGGCAGTGAAGATGTTGAACGTCACTGCTCCCACACCACAGCAGCTTCAGGCCTTCAAGAATGAAGTGGGAGTTCTCAGGTATTTCAGATTTGGACTCGTCTAAGTCCAGATCAGAGTCACTGCCTAATAACGAAGTTGACTAATGCTTTGCTGCCTCGAAGCAAGAAGCACTTATGTCAGTGGTTATCATGACCTGACAGCTGCTGAATACCAGGCTGGTGGTAATTTGTTTCTCCAAAAAGCTGAACTATGGTAATGGTTAGAGATGTCAAAATGAATGTGGATGAATCTATCATTATGATTAATCTGATTAAAACTTTGAACACAATTCAATGGAACAGTTGTTTTGTTTCAAGTTGTTCAAACTCGCAAAGGTGTTGAATAAGCATGTTCATTGCATATATATTTATATTTTTGGATATTTTAATAAAAAAAAATTCTCTATTTTAGAAGAGTTTTGAATGTTTGGGATTTTTCATAGCTTTTTTGTACTAGGTTTTTTTTGTGACTTTTAGTGGATTTTACCATGTTTTAATTCACTTTTTTCTCTTGCAAAATGAAACTCAATAAATATAGATTAAGAATGAATATTTAATAATTACTAATCAAAATTAATCCACAGCAGCCCTATAATTAGTCTCATTAAAATTTGTAATAATTTTACAGCCCTCGTAATGATTAAAGAATTATACATTTTGAATTAATTATATATTAGAAATTATAACAAGACCATTAAAACTAGTTTGTAAATGTTTAAATATTTTTCCCTAGGCTTATGATTTTCATAGTTTTGGGGAAAATACCGTAGTATTATGTCATGACATAAAGATTTGGACTGTGAAAATATAATAGTTTACAAACATAAAATGCGTATATTATAATATTAGGGCTGTCAAATGATTAAAAGTTTTAATCAATGTAATCACAGGGTTGGTTTGTATTTATTTTGATTAATCATTATCAAAACACTTTATGTCGGTCAACTGTTCTGTCTCAGGTTTTGTTTGATACTCAAATTTCTGACAAAATACACAAAAATACACTAACGAACACAAAAAATGCAGAGAAAAAAATTATACAAGTCCTACTAAAATTCGGAAAAAAACATAAACACACAAAAAAAACAATGACAAATTTCAAATATATTCCAAAGCTGATCTAAAATACAGTAAAAAATTTATAAAATATCAGAAACATGGAAAAATATTAATATGCAACTAACATAGTTCTTCAACATTTTCAAAAAAACAACTTGAAACAAATCAACTATAAAAAAAAAAAAAAAAACTGGCTCATTTAATTTAATGTTTATTTTAAACTACAAATGCCCCGACTGACCGCAAAATATTTTTCAATGACCCGCAACTAGATGACCACTGGTGCCCGCAGGCTCACTTTAGGTCAGCCCGCACATCACTGATGGGCGGGCTCCCTTTGACTGTAAAACTACTGATGCAGCTTTTCTGTTTCCAATAGGAAAACCCGTCATGTAAACATTCTGCTGTTCATGGGTTATACCACCAAGCCTCAGCTGGCCATTGTCACCCAGTGGTGTGAAGGCTCCAGTCTTTACCACCACCTGCACATCATCGAGACCAAGTTTGAGATGATCAAGCTCATAGACATTGCCCGGCAGACGGCTCAGGGCATGGAGTGAGTTCTTATGCAGTTTGATTTGTAGAATACTGTTAAAGGACAAGTTCTGCTTTTACAATTTGGACTTTATGTCAGTGATGAAACAACGTCATTTACTCACCTGTTTCAGTTTAGTGTCATTTGGAGTAAGTCCGAAGATATTGCATTTGCCAATATCCATATACCAGGAGTAGTCAGGGCACAGATATGCAGCCAATAAATGCATTGGTTTCTCAGATGTCTGTTGTGATATCCTCTTGAGATCCAGAAATACATTTTTGACATCTGTAGGGGAAAAAAAGTTTCAGAGATTTACTTTCAAAGAAATAAATAAAAATGTCCACGGAAAAATGTATCCGAAAAAAACAACAACTGTTAGCATCATTCTGTTTCCAATTAAAGCAATGATTTAATGTAAAATGGCAAAATGGTTTACAGTCATACCTCTACTTACGAAATTAATTTGTTCCAGAAGTGGTTTCGTAATGTGATCTTTTTCATAACTAGAGTCACATTTTACATGTAAATGGCCTGAATCATTCCAAGGCCCCCAATACTACTCCCTAAACCCTTTAAGAATTATAAAAATATACCAATTTTGTATGAAATGTGTTAAAAGTAAAAGAAAATTATTTATTAAACCAAATGAATAAGACATGCAAATTATTTACCATTGGGGTTGGGCAACTATGCTCAAGATACATAAGGGCGAGTGTGTAGTGAAGTGAAGTTCATGGTGGGTGAGGGAGGAGGAGGCAAACAAAACTCACAAAACAACAGTAACTCCGTCCTTTCCATGATGAACGAGGATCGAAGGCACACAAAAAGCATCATGGGTATCATGGAGATGCAGCTTCTTCCTAATCAGTGGGATGCCAGTGGGGTTTTTGGAAACTGCCAATGGGAGAGCAACTGTATCAGGCCAATTTCAAAAGAAAATACAGGAGGCTACAAGTGTATTTACGTTTTGGGGGATTCCTTTCTTTCATATTCAGAGATGAAAATTTTACGTAAAGGCATTTCGTAACTTGGATTATTCATTAGTTTGGTCGTTCGTGAGGTGAGGTATCACTGTACTTACTGGGTCTCAAGAGGATATTTAATTTTTTAAATGTATTTTTTATTTTTGGACAGTCAGTATCTAGCACGATTTGTGTAACGTTTTCAACTACTTACAGAAGAGCTCATCACAGTCCCTTTATTGCACATACGCTTTAGATTTCTGTTATGTGGATAATTTTGGTTTTCATTCTTCATACTTTGTTACTAAGCTGTAAGGCCAGTGACATTAGCTTAACATCATGGGCTCTAGTTTCTCGGCGTCGTGCAGCAATGGGCGGAAAAGGGGAGGATTTGCACCAGTGTGTGCAGCTAGTGAAATTTGCAAAACTTATCTGGACACACCCCGTTAGCGTGGCACAGCTGGTCTGCGAAACTAGAGCCTCATGTGTCCAACTTTGGTAAAAAGGAATTTCTGGAACACTATCTACAATAACCAAGCACATTTTATTCAGATTCTGATATCGGTGTACTCTCTTTATTATGTTATTTTATGGATTTCTGGAATGAGGGATGTTTATATAATACATCTGGAAATCACCAACACCTCTATCTTATTTACAGATTTGAGGAAATATGCATGTATGCAGCCTACTGTATATTCTTGCATATGTTAAACAAGGAATTACATACAATTTAGGTGTCCTTTCACTTGAGAATGTAAAGAAGCCAGTCCACTCCACTGTTAGGATATTACACATAAAGGTGATGCATTGTTTCAAGACGGGACAGCTGTGCTTTTATAGACACAGTCTTCATGTATTCTGTAATGGTGCTGTGTTCTGGATTAAATGTGCAAAACTAACTTAAAGTCATTGTCAATACAAAACTGAATAAGCATAGAATTAATTGGAAGTTAAACTAGTATGGCTTATAGTGTGTTAATATAAACAACAGAACAGTACATTCACTGAAAATGAATGGCTTTATGTTCTGGCAGCTAGTGGTAGTGTTTACAGGTGACTTCTGCCACAGTAGAGGATCTCAGTATGTGATGACTTGTCATGTTTATAGTCATAAAACCATTATACATTTGTAACACTGTGACACTTAAATAGCATCATACAATATATGGAAATAAAGTGACAGTGACAGCATCTAAAGTGCAAATGCAAATATAGTAGCCCTCTAACAGGTTAATAATGATGAGAATGGATTACATTTCTTGTGCGCTTTTCAAAATCACCCAGAGTGCTTTAAATTTATAAAACATCATATGGTGCTGCTTAATCATTCAAACTAATAACTTTGTCTTTGCTCTGTTTCCTCAGTTACCTGCATGCCAAATCTATCATCCACAGAGATCTAAAGAGCAACAGTATCCTCTGAAACATTCCTTCATATATATATATATATATATATATATATATATATATATATATATGTGTGTGTGTGTGTGTGTGTGTGTGTGTGTGTGGAGTCCTGTGTATTTTGACGTCAAGTGTTACTGTGCAGCTGTTGAAGCAGTTTATCAAAACGCCAATGAAGAGAAGGTTTATTATTCAGAAGCTTACTGCTAAACTCTCCAGAATCAGTGTCAAAGAGGAGTGTAGTTTTTGGATATGAACGAACAAAACCATCCTCTAGACGACTGTCAGTATGTTTTTTTTTTTGTTTGTTTGTTTTTTAGTTAATATCGTAGAACAGATTTACGAAGAAGTTTAGCTATTAATGTGTATGATATATATACGTTTTATATTATAGTTATTGCAATAATAATGAGTGGGTAGCAGATTTCTTACCTGTATAACAGATTGCATCCTAGCTTTTCCTTTCCTTTGAGTATGTCACAGTCTTCTGAAAGTAGAGGTTGGCATGCATTAATGAACCTTAACTAGCAAACACACAGTCTACGTATAACATACAATAATAAACACTGCTGGTCTGGACTTGGTCTGAACCTGTTTATTTCAATTTATTCTGGGAACATGAAAATGAGCATTTTAGATTTGGAGATTTCCCTGAACACCCCTCCTCAGATATTTTCCTCCACGAGGATCTGACGGTGAAGATCGGTGACTTTGGCCTGGCCACGGTCAAGTCCCGCTGGAGTGGCTCCCACCAGTTTGAACAGCTGTCTGGCTCTATACTGTGGATGGTGAGTTCCACTAAACTTCTATTTTGTTTACATATACATCTATTTTTTATTTTATTTTTTTATCTTAATTGAACTTCTAAATTGTTGCCCTTTTGTGTTCAGGCTCCTGAGGTGATCCGGCTGCAGGACAAGAATCCCTACAGCTTCCAGTCAGACGTCTATGCCTTTGGCATCGTGCTGTATGAGCTCATGTCAGGAGCACTGCCCTACTCCAACATCAACAACAGAGACCAGGTAACATATGAGATTCAATCTGTTGAAGTCACTGTACAACTTACAGATGTGCTATAAGCTGTTTCCAGATGGTCGGTTATGCAGAACAAAGTTCAACTAAAATAACCTCTGTGACCAAAAAAATAGGAACCATGTCATATAATTGTATTTACATAAGTATTGATGCTAAACACTGAGCAACTAAACATTTCCCAAAATAGGAATGTATTTCTGTCCGATCATTTACATTTGTGGATTTAAGCAAAAACATCATATGCAGTCATAACTGACTGAGTCTTAAAAATCCTTCTTTATTTTCTCAGTAAAATGTTCATATCACTCTTATACTTGTGTAACTTCAGCACAGCCTTGGAGTCACAATTGGGTAAGTTAGCTTAAACACATGCAACCCAAAGTTCCCAGTGACTAAATGTTCAGTGTCTGTGATTAAGGTAGAGTAGTTGGTACAGTTTCACTCTAAAGCCCAGTTCAGATTAAAGGAGTTTTTAAATCTAAAGCAATTCTGAAGTCAGTTTTGTATCATATACTCAACAATATGATGTTCAGACTCTCTTACATGACACACAACTGGAGAATGTAAACATTATCTGCCCTGGAGAGAAATGCATCAGCTCATGTGGTCTCATCAGGACACAGCTGTAAAGAAAATAAGTGGAAGACTTAGAACGGATTCTCAGATTGTACTTCACACAGCCTTTGATATATCGTATAGAATCACAGCTGTATGTTCTGGACAGATATGGACATGGTGGGAGGAATACAGCTAGAGGCTTCTAGTTGTGGTTTTGCTTTTTATGGAACTTGGTAATGATCCTTAAAGTGCTTTATATAAATATTCCTTTACAGGCTAAATAAATGATATGAGCGAAAAAGAGAACCCAGAGGGGAGCTGCAGAGCTGTAGGCTATGGCTGAACACTGTCTGGGTTTTAATCTCATAAACAACACAGGCTTCATTTGCTTTACTCCACTAGAAAAAAAAAAAAGTTAATCCTATTTAACTGAAGAAGTGGAAATGTGGAGACTGCTATTATCAAAGAGCAGTTGCACGAAAATGGATACAAATGGAGATGCACGATCACTGATTGAAAGCACTGTCAAATAATCAATGTCACAATCACTGATGTCATTGTCCCATACAAATACAGAAGCAAAAATCTTGGCAAATTAGCTTGAAATGTACTGTGTTAGAACCAAGGAAAGAAAGGAAAAACAACCACCACTAGATTAGCTGCTAACAGTGATGTAGGCGAACCAGTCAGCAACTAACATTTTGTGTTTTTCTACAGATTATATTCATGGTGGGTCGAGGTTATTTATCTCCTGATCTCAGTAAGGTTCGCAGCAACTGTCCAAAGGCCATGAAGAGACTGATGGCTGACTGTCTGAAAAAGAAGAGAGAGGAGAGACCCCTGTTTCCCCAGGTGAGGAAATAAGGGAATGTGAATCATTCGTCTCTCTCTGTCATAGTGCGACACTCAAGTTTAAATGATTTTAAGACGCTTTTGTAGTGGGTACTGAGTCATGCATCAGAATTTAATCAGTATCTCCAAACGAACATGCATGAGACACATTGAAGAAAGCACAGCTGAAGGTAAAGGGGCTGTCACTGAAGGTTAATGTACCATGAAAAGACTTTTTTTTAAAGCTTGGTGTCGTGATAAATTACAGGGTATTTGTAAATGGACACTGTTAATAGTGAACCCGTCAAAGCAGAAAGACTTAGATCGTATGCAGATGATGCAAACACTTGAATATTTGTGTTTAACCCAGGTTATTTGTTTGCATTACTGAGCAGTCTGTCGTACCGCTGTGTGCATGCTGTCCAAGTTTTCATGTAACAACTTCACCGTATCTGGTAATATGTAGCAAACATATCACCACTTGTTCTGTTATCGCTGGAGGTAGGTTTCATATTTGCATTTCAACGGATTAGCCACACCACACTAGAAAAATGTTCTTAACCCATATTCTCCATGTGCATCACTTACCGACACACTTTTCAAACATTAAAATGGTGTGGTTTTCCAGGAGATGTGAGACATACATATAGATAATTACTTCACAGGTGACTTTTTCTGTTGTTGATTAACATTTTAGTGTTTTTACATAAAAAAAAAATGTTTCATTGGAAACTGCATAATGACAGTTTCTTTTTCAAATACATTTTTCAAATTATTTTTTATTGAGTTAGGTATTTTTTTAATGGGACGTCCTTCACAATGGGCAGTATTTTTTTTTTTTAAGGACAGCTGTCAAACTTGTGTCCCCTCCAGAGGACAAAAACACATTGCTGGGTCTTAGGAGGATATAGTAACGTATTATTTTTGTAATTCGAGATTCAAAAATACAGAGTAAAGAAACTGATTTCACCATAGAATGAAAAACATACTTTGCCTTCTGCATGAGACACCACAAGACGTAAAGGTATACAAATATAAATACAAACCACTATTACATTAGAAGATCTATATTTAACACTACACACTGGACTTTTTAACTTCAATGTAATATAACTTGTACTTTTAACCTTTTTATTTCTTGTGTTTTTATCTTTATTTATTGTCTTGACCTTTCCCTTCTATTGCGATGCAGAGTGCCCCCACTGCAATTTCATTGTAACTTGTGTGCAATGACAATAAAGTCTATTCTAAGAGCAATATCTGGGTACTGTACAAACAGGTTTTTTGAATGTGCAAAACAGTAGATGGTAACATGGGCAAACAACATACAAATACTGTATGAATAAGGTGCATTATGTCACATTCATCGACTGCTACGGTGACTCTGTGAGTTTTATGTGATTTTAACACTGGTCCTCACGCTTTGGTTTGAATCAGCAATGAATGTAGTCAACTCTGCCAGCAGATGGCCTCAGAGGTTTACAGGTTGACGTAGTTCCTCAGTATTTACATGGTAAAGACAAGCAGCACTCATCATGCTTTGTGACTTGTGAGAAAATAAGAAAAAAATAAAAGCACACAGATTGTGACTGTTGACCCTGTGGCTGTCCTCTGTCTTCTGTCAGATCTTGGCATCCATTGAGCTACTGGCTCGTTCATTACCCAAAATCCACCGCAGCGCCTCGGAGCCATCGTTAAACCGAGCCGGTTTTCAGACAGAGGACTTCAGCTTGTATGCCTGCGCCTCACCCAAAACCCCCATACAGGCCGGAGGCTACGGTGAGCTCATACACACACACACACACACACGGGTTTCCATGCCTCATGCGGACCAAGTTTGCAATCATCACTTGTAAGTAAAGTAGCCATTGGGTTATTTTTTTTTTTTTATATAAATAAATACACTCACTCATCATCTGAACCCGCTTTATCCTCACAAGGGTCATGGGGGTCTAATCTAGCTACAATGGGTGAAGGCGGGGTACACCCTGTATGAGTCTCCAGTTAATCTCAGGGCTGAACATATATAGACAAACAATCACTCTCACATTCACACCTATGGACAATTTAGATTAACCAGTTAACCTATTAGTGCATGTGTTTGGATGGTGGGAGGAAACTGGAGTACCTGGAGAAAACCCACACAGACACGAGGAGATCATGCAAACTCCACACAGAAAGGTCTGGTGTGGGAATCAAAGAAGGGCCTTTCTTGCTGTGAGGCACGAGTGCTAACCACTGCACCACAGTGCCGCCCTAGATCTAGGCTTAAAAATATACAATAATAGCATTCAATGCAATAAAATAAAAATAATAGAAAAATAAAATAAATGGAAAACAATGAATACATCTTTTTAAAATAAATAAGTAAATTAAAAAAATATGTAAAATAAAAAAAATACAATTAAATAATTTAATATAATTTAATTACTAAATAATAATAAAAATAAAAAATAGGTAAAGGTAAACAGATCTTGAACATTTTGAAAAAATACATGTTTTGCTTTGCACCTGTTTCCCCCATGCTTTTTGGGGACTAAGTTAATGTATTTATAGAGGACGTCATTTGATATAGATGTGCTTCACATAGATTTCACTTATATTTTTATTGAATGCTTGTGGGGACCTGCATTTTGGCTCCATGGTGTCACAGGTCACCATGGGGTGACTGTGTAGATACATCAGTGTTCCAATAAAGATAGGAATACACACACACACACACACACACGCACAGATGTAAACATGGAATGAGAACTGGCCATGGATTACAATACTACACATACTCACAGATAATGAAGTATCACCAGAACTAATATTCATGTCAGATGAATTTGTGGCTTTCTTTATGTTAAAAAAAAATGCAAATCAAACCCAAGTGAATATATTTTTTTATATATTTGGTTATCATCTTGGATGTTTTTTAATGCAATACTTAAAAAACTATCTGACAATCAGTTTTGGAACCAATTACCCAATTGTGGGTTCAATAAAGTACTTGTATTCTATTCTATTCTATTCTATTCTATTCTATTCTATTCTATTCTAGCTTTTTCATTTTCAGATGTTCCATCTCGTTGCTCAAAGGCATCCTTGACAACCTTTGAAGTACTTTTTTTCCCTCCAGGACCCTAGAACAGAGATAACTTCAACTTATCTAAAACCACATATAGAGCCCACTGATGGAAACCTGGAATCTTCTGAATGTTCATAAAGCCTGATTTTCACAGACAGTGCTCTGACCAGTATGAAGGGAATATTTTTTTTTTTTTTTGCAACATCAACAAATCATTCCACATTTGTGCACAAAGTTGCACAAATATGGAATGATTTTTGACATTTACTGGATGTTGGACATGCGGTTTGCAAAATGTCTCCCATAGACAACATCAAAACGCACACACAATGCCTTAAAAGGTCCAATGATCAAACTTTTTCTATCATTTTTCTGTCACATTCTCTTAAATTTCTCTCCACCCAAATGTTATATGTGGGCGGTTCAGGTTTCAACCACTTGACAGTGATGATGAGTCAAATTTTTGATACCTGTTTATATCTGAGACCTTATTCAACGATGTGAGTAAAGATGTGCAACTGAAAATCCACAGCCTTCATCTCATGTTTTTATGTGACGCTAAACTGATGGAGATGTAAACACGCAGAGGGCTTTATGGGAATGGTTGGCAGCAGCAGTGCTTAAATCCTCTTTTTTTTTTCTCCTCTTCTCTCTGTTCTTTTCCAGGGGAGTTTTCAGCGTTTAAGTAAGTGCTGCAGATCCCACCAGTCCATCCCTCGTCACTTCTTCAAAAGTCTCGTGTCCCTGCGGCAGATTCATTCATTACTGGAAAAAAAAAAACCCTGAAAAAATAGTCTCAAAGAATGTGCTGTTTTCTTCCTCTGTTCACCTGAAGAAGGCAGCCCTCACTGGAGCCCTTCCAACAAAAGCTGTCCAGCAGGCAAAACAGCCGCAGTGACAGACAATTAGGGAAAAAAACAAAACAGAAGACTTGAATAACACACACACACACTCACACACATACACACACAAAAAAGACACAAAAGGATCCATACCAAAACGGTTTCGAAGAGGACCGAGCTGCCTGCTGGAGGAGGTGGATGAAGGCGAAAAAAGGTGGCGATCATTTCCTGCAGGATGTGGAGGCGTGGCTGCTGAACCGCACTGTGAGTGACGAGACGCTGCCTCCAGTCCATCGGCTGAGACGAGAGACCAGGCGTCGGCCCGGTCCGGAGATGAACCGGAGGAGGTCACTCAGCTGAGGTTATCCCCGAAGGAAGAACACTTGAAAGCTAAATCTATTGTGATATTTTTTCAATTTCTTTCTCCTGTTACCTAGCTGGGAAGTGCTGAGCTTTGTGTCCACCGTTACTTTTTGAAGAGATGGTAGCTATTTTAGATGAAAGCTTTCTTCCTGGTCACACAGCACAGGCCTTTGCTTTTTTTTCCCATCTTTTTTGGGGGTAGTGCTGACCAAACGGTTTTTGCCTTCTCGTTTGCCTTGCCCAAATCACCTGCGACGAAACTAGTGTTGTAGTATTCGAGATTCAACCGTTGTCAAAACCAGTTTTTGAAGGCCGCACCTCTGAAATGATGCGATTTATACTCTTGTGTTGGCAAAGGAGACTGGATTTTGTTTGCTATCCAGTCAGGACCACAACTGTGGGATTTCACTACACAGCCTGTGCCCTGTCTGATTTATTTGTTAATATGATTAACTGTGATTTGATGTAAAAAAAAAAAAAAAAAAAAAAAAAAACAACTCTTCAAATGCAACCAATAACAACTTATTTCTAATGGGATCTATGTGGTTTGGGGGGGACAGTATGTGAATTCTGCAGTGCAATGCTGGCTGAGATGGTTGGAACCATGGCTAGCTTATCAGACCAAGGGAGTGTAACTGAAGCTAGCAGTGCTAATTAGCAATGTGCCTCTGTACCAAAACTCTTCAAAAATCTCACCCAAAGAGTTTTAGCTAATGTCAACTATACAGGTTAGCCACCTAGGAATACTGTATGTTTTTGGGATGCTAGTTGCATTTGCTTGCCACCTAGCTAGCTGAGCAGAATACTTAATTATGCTAGTTTAATTAGCATAATCCCTCAATAGACCAGTGCAATGTGTTTATTGATAGGTGGAGCTAACTCAGTGTTAGCATTGTAAGGTTGAAGACCATAGCACATATGGTGACAAACAGTTGTTCCTTCCTTAAATTTTTTTTGCGATATTGATCAGACGACCCCCTAATGGTGCGTCGCTCATCTTGGTCTTGACTTGGTCTCAAACCATCAAAGTCATAGTCTTCTCTCAGCGGCGATGCACCCTGAACTCTTGTCTCGACCCAGTCTCGGTTCAGGTGGTCTCAACTACAACACTAGATGAAAGCGCTCTTTGTCTACCTTTTTTGTGAGGGAGAATTGGCTCTTTGTGTAGAGTCCTGGTACAACATGTGCAGCACTCTGCCAAATACAGGAGCTGTGTTCTGAGGAAAAATACTGATTTGTTTGGCATCTGAAGCCACTTCAGAGGGATTATTTTTATTTAAAGAGTGAGGGAAGAAGAAGAAAAAAAAAAATCCAGTATGAGCTTTAGAGGTGTTTGTAGGCAAGACTAATATCTTCCTGAGATGAAGAATTTCACAGTAATGATAAAGAAGAAGTGGGTTTTTTTTGTTTTTTCCTGTTGACTAGGGGTAGAAACTTCTGGAGCCTGTTGTGTTCTACCAAGCACAGGAGTTGTTTTTATTGGAATGGAAAAATGCTGATTGTTTGCTGAATGACGATATACAACAAGAGTGTGTTCTTGTGTTTAGAGCCGAGCTGCTGCCGGGTTTACACTGACTTCCAGTATAAGTGTGTGTACAGTACTTGTGGCTTCTCTAAGCTTCTTTGCAACAAAGCTTCTCCTTTGTTTTTTTTCCCCCTCAAGCCTCAGATTTTATTTAGCAACACCAACTGCTTTTTTTTTGTAATTGTTTGACCATGCGGCTTTAATACTGCACTCGGCTCATATATGGGAACTTAAATGTTGCAGCTGCTGACTGAATGCTGCAGCGTTTTACCTGCTGAGAGGACCAGTGATCCTCTGGAGTATTCTTCTGTTGGTTTTCGGGGGGGGGGTGAAAATGTTCTTTCAGTTCCACCTTTTCTCTGCACACACCTGTACCTTTTTTTCATTCCAGTGTGTGTTAAGGGTTGTAGATGTTGTTACAGGTTTGTTTTATTTCGTTATCGTCGTTGTTTGCCTTTTTTTCTGTACAGGCAGGCCTGCAGATATTGACTTATTTATGTGGATTTATTTGTTACATGGATTTATTTTCCAAAATGCTTTATTTGAAGCTATCAGTCTTTCTTTTGATGCTTGTTTTAGTCTTTGTGACTCGTGTACTTGCACTTTGTAGAGATGGATCGAAGCAAATGAGCAACTTGCCTTTTCTTTTGTTTGATTTGTTGTTGTTGTTTTTTTGTTTTTGTTTTTTTTTTTCATCGAAGAATAAATAGTAACACACGGAGCTGATCATCCAAAATTCAGTTTCAAATGCATGAGTCATCTTCAGGGGTTGAACTGTGAATATAGTGCTGGGCAGGCTGTATTGTCTGTTAAATACCCACTCTAATGAAGCCTCCGACGGCCGAGTATTTAGCCACACCTACAGTGATGAGTGCTGAGCGAATGAAACTGCTGGCAGGAGAAATGAATGTGGCAGAGGTGGAGCACACAGCTGAAGCTACTTCAAGGATCATGGAGTTAATTTCCAAAAATCTGCTTTTCACCTAATTGGTTTCACACATTTTCACAGAGGTTTGCCAAAAAAACAGCCTTTAGGAAATACATTTATTTTGTCAAAGTTTCAAGAGTCACTTTATTTATCCCTGAGGGGCAATTCAGTTTGCAGACCTGGACCACAGCAAAGAAACAGACAATAAGAGAACAGAACAACAACTGTCATAGCTGATAAGAGAAGGATGGATGAAAGGTCCAGACATGAATGTAAAAGTGCAATAGTGACAAGTGCCAAGCCAGTAAATAAGAATATTATATTATAATGGTAGATTATTACAAAACAACAAAATACCCTAAAAACACATGTGATGGACAGTACCCTATGTGCATTGAAAAGCCTAATGACAGCAGGAATAAAAGAAATAGAGAGTGGTTGTATCCCATAAAGCATTTTCAAAGTTAATACTGAACTCTTTGAGAAGCAGCATTTCTATTGTCAAGGTACAGACAAAGTCATATCATTTCACATCATGTTACCCCAAGGAAGCAGTAGGCTTATTTGTGCCTCTCATGAGCATCCGTTGCGTCACAGAGCTGTTTCTGAAAGATAATTAACTGACAAGGTTTGAGGAGGTAGCATCGCAACATGGCAAATAAAGCATAAAAATCCTGCAGTCAGTGGTTTGTTTTTTTTTTCATCTGGATAGTGTAGATTTTCACACACCCTCTACTTTAATGAAATATCACCAGTTAATTGGTCCCTCAGTAAGGTCCCCAAAATGTATATTGATCGTATATTAATATATATTGAGGCAAGAATGTACAGAGGCATAATTTCCATAACCTTACACAATGTACCGATATTTATTTCCTTCATTTTCTGGACATGTGACATTGCTGAATCTATACCTGATCAACTGAATCAACTACTAGGCATGATGGGTAATCAGTTCATCTGCCTCTCTACTCATTCTGATGCATATATCAATCTGACCACATAATCCTTTTCTATTGAAACATAGAAGCTCTAAAACAAAAACAAAAAAAAGTATTGCTGGTTTAAAACCAAAAAAAATCAGTTAAATAATTTGTTGTCGTAGAATCACATTAATCACTGCTGTAAATTATCTAGTTAAGTCCAGGTGAGGACTGTTCTTGGCCTGGTAGTGTATAAAAACAGATCATTTTAATTAGAGGACAGCGAAGATCCAGTGATGGGATTGACAGTTTTTTTTTTGTTGTTTTTTTTGCTATTTCGGTGAATAGATAGTATTGCACAGGGAATAATAACAAATTTCATTACTGAACTATCCAAATATGTTGACAGAGGTGTGATAATACATGTCTGTATGAGACGTTCAATTGACTACAATTATTTTTTCTGCTGTAGGATGCTATATAGTGTTAGCTGGATCATCAAACTGTTGATAGAAAACATCTGTAAATGCCACTTACATTAATGGTGTTGCAGTTTATACACAGCCTGATGCATAACTAACCCGACTCAAATTTAAAACACAACTAAACGTTCAGCCATCTGTGGAGTTTTTAATGACCACATTCATTCTTTATCGTTTATGGAGGATTCAAATGGATATTATGGCCCTTTTTGTCCATTTCTCTTAGATATTACGGAATTTTTATACTGAAACTTGGTTTAACATTGCAAACCAGTAACAATTTAACCCCTGTATTTAATATGAGAGGCACAACAACAGGCTTATACTAACTGTAACCAAACTTCACAATTATAATACTGAGCTGCTGTTTTACACATGGTTTCTTTCATTAGGGGTCGTATCAGATTATGTCTTTGCTGCTAGTCTGATTATATGGTCCATAAGCCAACACAGCAGCTAAATGTGCTGTTAATGGATGGATTAAAAAACAAATGAGACATAATGTGTTAGTTGAATTGTGAGAAAGTGAATAGCGTAGTTTCATACAGAACCACACTAACTGTTCCCCGATGCACAGCCTTTGTGTTAAGCTGTGCTGAACAGCCTGCTTTCTATTTTTTAGATATATATATATATATATATATATATATATATATATATATATATATATATATATATATATAAAATTGTTACTGATCTTCTTATATAACTCTGCCAGTGAGCATTTTTAACAGAAGGTCAAATAAATCCTGTAAGAGGGCTAGAACCACGACGAGACACAATGAGATTGGCAGTGGCAAGATGTTATTTTCCAAAACATTAGAACAATAATTACTGTAATGCTGTGCCATCAACACAAAAACACTGGTACATGTGAAGGACAATTGCAGTTTTGAGATTGAAGAGTGCACTCATTAACTGCTGCCTATATGAAGTCATCTGCACTCACTGGGTTAATCTAGATTTCACACATTTCTGAATCGTCTTTTAAAACATAAGCTTAATGCTGAATTCAGACACTCCACTGTAAGGGTGGAGAGGGAATTATTCAAGTTAGTTGGTCTCAAAGGTCGGACTGTGGGATTAAATGTAGGAGTGATTTTTTTTTTTATAATGTGACTTTAGAAGTCACAGAAGTGTATTACATTCATTAAAGGAAAAAGTTAAACACCTGATCTTAGTTATAAAAATGAAATCTGTCAAATCCAATGAGATGCGATTTATTTGTCCATTGTTTCAGTAGGTTTCATGTTATAATGTGACTGTGACTGATATCCAGATTGTCTTATGTTCTCATGTCTGTGTGAGGTATGTGGGTGTTAATATTTAAGACTCTGTTATTCTTTGGGAAACACTGAATGATGGGATGTCCAGTGCTCAGTGACAGATACTACATCTACTACTTTTGCTTTCCTGAATTTTTGTTGTTCGTCGACCAATCAGAGCAGGTTGCTCTTTGCTACAAAGCCTGGGCTCCTTAAATTCCTGCATGTAAATATCACCCCTGTTTTAATTTATTGGGAAGATCACTACCCGACCTGAACCAGAAACACAACTATTATATACACATTTGCTAATGCATCTATCTCCCGTGTCCAGTGTATAAGTTTTGGGATATTCATTAAAATAATGTTATTTTTGATTGAATCACTTAGAAAAAAAATACTAGTTTTTATTATACAAAATTCATGTATTTTGCTGTTGCTATGCTAAAACAATACCATTTAAAATTAGTTATCTTGTGCAAAGTTTTCGATGTTGTGACACTTTTGTCTGCAGCCTTGTTTAGCTACTGTACATGTTATTTGTTAATATATTCTATTAGCACCATATATCATACTTTTTCAAGAAAGAATTTAGCAAAATGTTCCAAAACTAGTAAAACAATGGTGGTATTATTATTATTATTATTATTATTATTATTATTATTATTATTATTTATTTTTGTATTATTATTCATTTTTCAATCGATGAGAGATAGTTTCAAATGTGTGTAACAAAGGAAGTTTCTGGTTCTGGTCTGTCAGTCACACTAGTGAGATGTTGATAGTTATCGAACCTCACACTCAGATGATCTTCTGAGAAGACAAGAAAAGGTGACTTTTTTTTTCTTTAATGAATATAGAGTATTTCTGTAAAAATAAATAAATAATGCAGCCATCTCCAATTTCAGACATATGTTTCTCAACCCGGAAAACTGAAACTGAAACCATCAATGTGACTAAATACCACTAAATGGTAAATGGACTAAGTTTAAATAGCAGATTTTATGCCCTCAGAGTTTCATAAAGCACCACCACTTCTGGATTACACTGATTATAAACTGATACGAGGGATTGTAGAGATGCACTGAACTGCGCATCAGATTGAACATCTGTATTTCCATGGCAACATCTGATCACAGTGACCGTGTGATGCAGAATAAGTTAGGTGCTGTTTTCATGACAGAACTGAACTGTGAGCATGAGCAGAGGTTTCAATGTAGACAAAGCTGCAGCTGTGTGCTTTACTGATCTGCTCTTTACTGATCACATGACCCGACCTGAGGAAGTAAACAGTATGTCTTACAGAGTGCTGTTTGTTTTTGCTTGGATATCTTTCATTTCTGAGAATATAATCACAGACGTATCTGTCCTAAAGCTCCACTCAGTCGACAGGAGTAAACACTGACCTCAAACACCGAACTGAGGGTCTCCACCTCCCAGACCTGACCCCTCCCCTTACACCTTTAGCCCCGCCTCTTCATCCTTTATGTTCAACCTGACCCTCCTGGTCTGTCCTCTTCTTAAACATTCCCTCCTCTTCCTCTTTTCCTTGCCTGCACCTTAAACCCAACAATTCCTTTTCAACTGAGAACTATCATGAAAAACTTTATGAAGATTTTTTTTTTTTTTCACTTGTAAATAATTGTACAAAGGAAATACTGTCAGTTTGCTAGGAGGCATGGAGACTACAAATGTAACAAATTATAAAATGTTAAAATAAAGAGACAAAGATGAAAAGACATTTTGATAGGCAGACTTCTGAGAAAAATGGTTGAGTGTATAAATATTTAAGGCTGTATCATAAGGAGAAAGAGCTTTATGTATTTGTTGTGAATATGAAAAACTGATATATTAAAGAAGTGCATGAAAACTAGTGTGATTCATGTGTGATTATTGCCTGCTGGGTTCAAGTAGGGGGTTTTGCACTCACTAGAGATGTTCAATGTCCACATGGTGGCAGTATTAGCTACTGGAATATAAACTCATATAGAATGATGTGCTGTACACACAGTGGAAAAAAACATTCTGTTTGATAGAAGATCACAGTGACCTAAGAGGTTGTATGTATAAGCAAATATGGGATGTGATACTCCTTATATCAGAGGTGTCAAACTCATTTTAATTCAGGGGCCACATTCAGCCTAAAATGGCATAAAGTGGGCCAGACCAGTAAAATAATAGAAATAATAGGATAAAAACTTAGAAATAATGTAAACTCCAAAAGTTTTCTCTATGTTTTGGAGCAAAAATAGTAAAATTCCATTATGAAAATGTTTACATCTACGAAGTACACTTGAACATAACATGAACTAATATTAACAACCTGAAAATTCTTAAGAAAAATAAGTGCAATATTAACAATATTACACTTTAGTTTATCATTTATATACATGCACATCACAACTTAAAGATAATAGTGGATTTACAAATATACACATGTAGTCAGATTCAAGATACTATTGGTAAAATACATTTCAGGTTATTCACATTTTTTGTATCAGGCTAGTCTTTTTTTATTTATTTGTTTATTTATTCCCTTTTTTTTAACGCTAAAAGAAATACGTTTTTTTTTTCATAATTGTTTATTATGATTATGGTCTGATCCATTTTACATTGAATTGATGTCAAATAATTTTAACTTCCTTACTATATCTTTTGTGTAATTTATGCATTTCACAAATTCATCCTAGGGCCAGATTGGACCTATTTGCAGGCCGATTTTGGCCCCCAGGCCACATGTTTGACACCTCTGCCTTTTATGTTAATATAGTTTTTAGCTTAAAAAAATGTTTAATCTGAATGCAACTTTCCCTGCTCCTATGCTTAAATATTAAAGTATAAAGAGATGTTCAGTTTGAATATAAAAACACTATTTTAAAAATTGTTTTTGTACCTGTGAGAGGTGCAAAAGTCGGAATATATATAAGATGAACCCAAATAAGTGAAATGAAAACAGACTGAGAGAATAAATTATAATTAAATGTGTATATGTGGAAGAGAGTAACACCCACTGAATAAATTTAAGACACAAATAGATATTCATAGATGAAAGCCTCGACGAAATATGCGTGAAGAGCTGTGAGGCAAATATTAGACAAAAGCTTTGACACAATACAATTACACCGCTTAATGAAAACACTTATGTTAGTTAATTAAAGCTTCAGCTGAATTAAGAAATGACAATTTTTTTTACATTGCAATTTATTTCCTGGGTAAAAATCATTCCACGTTTGGTAGAAAAAAAACTTAGAACAGCTCCTCCATAGAGTTAGCTGTTAGCCACAGGAGCTAACAGTATTAACATACAATAAAGGATTCTGGCATCCACCCCTCTGCAAATGGAACAGGACGCCATTCATAACACAACATTTCTTTGCTCAGTTTGGTTGAGCATTAAATGACTTATAAATATACACAATATATGTAATAATTAGTATATTGTTTATAGATATATATTTTTTCTACGCCAAAAAAAACAAATAAGGAAGCAGGTCAACTGAGCCAACATGGCAAAAGTCTGCCCTTCAATAAGGCATGTAATTAAAATGTGTGAACCTTTTTGTCAGGGTTCCCATGGGTTTGTTTTAGAATTATTCATGTTCCTTCTGAATATGTGTTTCTAATATTTTGGCAGCGACGTGTGATTCATTTGTTCCTCTCAGACATCTGTACTGGTAAACAAAAGAGGACTAACAAAAATAACAGTACCTTTTAAAAGGATTGTCTCAAGGCAGTTCGTCACTGGAGCTGCAGGAGTCACTAAGGAGCTGTATTTCTTTGAGCATAATGCACATACACACACACACACACACACACACACAATTGCAGACACACAAAGATCCACTCGCATAAATACAGATCAGATAACTTGGCTTGTAGGGAAAATGCGAGCCAGGACAAATTAATTTCATGTCAAATTCATCCGTCTGTATTAAATACTTGTCGAACACAAGTTATTACCTACAAATATGTGTAGTGGAGTTCATCAGTGGCTGTGCTGCAAGAAATCACACACACACACACACACACACACACACACACACACACACACACACACAATTACACCATATAACATTGTGAGAGCACTCAGTGACATATGCATTCCCTATGTTCTTTGTATAAAATATAATTCATCTGCAGTTGTTCAAGTAGTCTAATGAAAAATGCCATTTCAGAGGTACTTCCCTTTTTCATTGTCCTTCCCACAATGAACGAGCACTGCACCGAGACCAAGGTTTTCCTATTATCCATCCTGTACAATGAAAACTGAGCGAGAAAGTCAAGAGATGGGACCAAAGAAAGCTCACCTTCACAGGAAATGTTCTGTATTTTGACACATATTGGCTGCAGAAGGTAATTTAAAGAGCCATTCATGAATCCAATAGTTTTTGTGTATTATTAAAGAGAGGTTGGACCTGCAGACACTGTAAGGACATATTGTTGATTTTGGTGTAATAATAATATTAATAATAATACATTTTATTTATCAGCGCCTTTCAAAAATCTCAACGCGCATAAACAGAATTAAAACATTATATAAACAGGTCTAAAAACTAAATCAAAATTGATAAAATAAATGAAGCAAATGGAAAGAATGAAGAAAAGTTAATTATGGAGAGTATGGTATTTGGAAGAGGTGAGTTTTTTTTTTGTCAGCATTTGTTCTCATTGTTTAACACCACAGAGAGGGTGTCAACATTATTTGAGATCAATGCATTTTTTAGTCTTGCAGCCAAATATTTTAATATTTAGTGCATGTGTGTGATTATCATCGGTCCTCCCTGAAAGCTGAGCAGACATCCTTTATTAGAACTCTCTATTATAAGCCAGGGAGGGCAGTGCTACACCTCACTGATGTGTGGGGGAAACAAAGACTGGACAGGACGAACAGGGAAAGAATTTAATAGGCGGTGCTATTGCAGTTAAAGATTGTAAGGTGGTGTGTTATTCCCAACTATTAACTGTCCATCAATAAAAATAAATAAATAAATTGAAAAAAGAGAAGAAAACCAAAACAGCACAAAAGAAAAAGAGATTCGATAAATAAATAATTAAACAAAAATGGTAGTGAGCACCATAGTTGTGGATTACTTGATGGTGTAAAATAGAATGCAATGGAATAGAATAGAATAGAACAGAACAGGCCAGAAGGGGACACTAGTGCAAGAAGAGAATGAGTTTAGGGTAGAAATTCTGGAGAGATTCTCAGCACATTCTGGCGGGTCCCATCATTCACTGAAATGGGACTCAGCAGTAGCTGGCAAGACCCGATCAAACATGCAAGTGTGAAGGACCCCGAAGCCCAGAACAGCAATCACAGCAAGGCAGGGCCAAGCCAACAGGGCACCCCCCATCCCGGGCCGTAGGAGCTACAGGGCGCTGACCCCAGAGAGCCACCGGGGCCACCGTGAACGACGCAAACCCGGAGAACAAGAGGGAGCAGTTACAAACCCCCCCAACACACCAAGGCCGACCCAGGTGAGTTTTGAGTCTGCTTAAGAAGGTAGGGAGAGTGTCACAGTTACGGAGGTCCGACAGGAAAGAGTTGCAGAGTTGGGGAGCAGAGCAGCTGAATGCTCTGGTCCCCATGGTGATGAGGTGAGCAGAGGGCACGGAGAGGTGGATGGAGGAGGAGGACCGGAGGTAGCGAGCTGGGGTGACCACATGGAGGAGTAACAATTGCAACAATTGCAAACGTGATGTTAGACTATATACACTTTTGCCCAAGACAAATTTCCCGTAAGGGACAATAAAGTATATCTCATCATCTCAATTCTAGATACTGACTCCAAAAGTGAATCAACCTCCGTGGACTTTCGCGCTAAAATGTACAACTTCAGAAAAACACAAAACGCATTCGGATTCCAGTCACATGTTCTTGTGCCGCCATAATAACAATAATATGAGCAAATTAGACTATTGACATTACTATTATATTTCTGTGTTCTTGTTGCTATCATTATGACTACGATTATCATCCCCCCCTTCCCCTATTATTAGCATGACATGTCTGCTCATTCTATCAAACCCTATCATGTTGTTTTCTTCACATAGAGGAAGGCCATGGCCAGGAAGCAGGAGGATCAAGAGGAGAATGAACAGGTTTGATTATTAAACCTTTTGGGATTAAACCAGGGATCATGTTAAAAGGGAATTTTCAGTAATTGAGTTTTTTCTACACAATAATTGGAAAATATGAAGGCTGTCAGTCATCTTTTAATCAAATTAAGTATTTTGTATGTAAAAACTGATTATAACAACATGTTCATGACTGTCAAAATGACCGATAACAAAAGAAAAAGTCCAGTTCAACCTCCACTTTACACCCTTTTTTTCAATTCATATGTATGCCTACTAGTATATAGATCATTATGTCAATGGAAATAAGGCAAATTATTTTTGATTTTGTTGTTTTTGTAGTGGAAAGACAGAAAGGAGGTACCTACCCCCCCTCACCCCCCGACCCGCCCCCCCCCACTCCTCTTTTTTTTGTAAAGGTGAAAAAAAAAATTTACCATCCACCACTGACAGTTTTTTTTACAGCTCGACTATTGCAGACAGGTAATGAGACACAGGTGGACACAACGAGGAGACACCACTGACAGAGTTAAGGGAAACTAGGTCAAGGGGCACACTAGGTGTGTGTGTGTGTGTGTCAGGTAGCAGAGTGTGATTGGCTGAAGCTCCTTTATGAGGGAGACTGGAAACTTTTCCAGCCATGTGTGGGGACCATGTGCCCTCCATTAGCTTGTGTGAAATTTGTGAAGATGTAAACATTTGGATTCATTTGTTAAATGAAATTGACTAGTTTATGTAGGGAAGGAAAACTATTTTTGTTTCCATCATTTTCACCTGTTGTGGTTAAGAGATTTTAGAGATTTTGTTTCATTTAGATAAGAGTTTTCTGTTTACGAGTCGTTTTTGTTTGTTGTTTTGGTTCCACCCTCCCTGACACCTTTTGTTAAAATAAATATTGGAATGTGATTTTGGTACAAAATTATTATTGAATTTGACTATAGTTGTGTAAATGTATATTATTGTGAGGAAGTTGGAAGCAGGAGGGGAGCCTGAGGTGTAACAGAAAGGAAATACCAGGAAGGAGGACAGGTTAAGAAAATAAAGCAGGAAATAGATACAACACCACAGAAACACAACTTGACAACAATAAGACATAATAACTATTAGGGGCTTTCAGATCCAGGATGAGCATCTATTACAAGGAGCGACCATGGCAAGTGAGGAGGCTGGCTCCCAGTGGTTGGTACTGGGTGGTGAGACTGTAGGCTGTGGGAGACCACAGGAGAGCTGGTCGTGTTCCTTAAATACTTCTCTGCTTTCAGCCATCTTCATCTTTCAAAAGCATCACCTACACATGTTCTATTTTTATTTCTCGCTGTGTTACAATATATTTGTAACTTATTCAGTTTTACAGTGTACCTTTCCTTGGTGGAGTAATAACAAGAGGCCTTTTAGATTTCATTTGATTTGACCATCCGTTAAAGTACATGCCTCTGCACATCATGCATAAAAACATTGTCAAAGATAACATAAAAAAGTCACAGACTTATTTCCATTGTGGTCAAGAGTAAACTTGACATAAAATATAAAATACACCCACAACACTTAAAAAGACACAACACATACCCCTATCCCCACCTGTCCACACCCCCCCACACACTTATTCTGTGATTTGATCTAAAATCTATTTCCTGACTTTCATTTTAAACCTGTATTCTGATTAGTTTGATTTGATTTGAATGCTTTATTTTGAACATGTGCAGAATGCAACAATAATCAATACAACAACAATAATAATAATAATAATAATAATAATAATAATAATAATAATAATACACAATGACATGTCTGAAAAGGAGTAGGATGAAGCATAAGCTTATTTAATCCTACATCTTCTTCACTTCCCCAATTTAATGGATAGGAGCAGATTGTTCCACTCCAGGGCTCCTGTATAGGTAAATGAGAATTGTCCTATCTTAGTTCTAAACCTCGGGGGTAACAGGTTAGTTAAGCTAGCTCTAGTCCTATGGCTATGAGATTCCCCAACGCTGGCTAAGTGACTGTTTAGATACACTGGGGCCCAGTTGTTAATGACCCTGTGTACCGTATTAAGCTCTGGCTGGGTCACTCTAGTCTGGACTGGCAGCCAATTAACCTCCTGGAAATGCCTCTTTCCTGTGTGTTCTTGAGGGCCCAAGCCCATCACAACCCTAATTAATTTATTTTGTGATAACAGTAATTTGGTAATGTAAGATATCTGTGATCAGATATGTTTCAGATGCAGCTCAGTGGAAACTGGCAGCCTGGATGAACAGAGATAAGTGACCAAAACACAAATTAACAACATAAACCTTACTTTTCAAACGCAAATATTCCAGCTGGACTATACTACTGTCTGTGATATCAGTATTTAAAATTACCATGATTCCTTAAAGGTGTCATTCCATTGTTATTTCATTAATGTTGCGGGTGTTCTCCATTGCTATTGGATACATTGTGTGTTGGTTCTCTTAAAAAAAATGTCCAGATTGTTTTATTTCCAGCTGTTTTTGGAGGGTAGGAAAATGACTTGAGGTCGAACAACATAGTTTACCGGTACTTCCTCATACATGCCCATGACAAAGAGGTGTCTCTGATTGGCTCAGAATGCATGAAGGAATACTCCCTGCTCCCCTCTTGCTCTCTGTATGTATTTACCTTTACCAGAGTATCATTCAGCTAGGTTTCTTTGGTTGCTTGTTCTGAAAACGTGCAGGGAAAAAACACAATTTTTAAATAGAGCTTTTCTAAAGTAATACAAGATAAGATAAGATATTTATCCTTTATGGCTGTTCTTACCTACAGGTATATAAATACTGCTTGTCTCCATTATGTTGATCTACAGCTATCTCTTCTGTTTATTGATTAAAACAGTATTTCTTACAGTAATCTCTCCTATAACTGTAGTTGAGGATGTTCCAGTAGCATAACTATTAAATAGTCCCACAAATATTTTACATAGTTCGCTTGAAATTAATGAACTACACAACATGCACACCTTACCATCACAAATGAATACCGAATCATAACACCCCTAACCCCCCCCAAATCATAACCTTAATAAATCTAAACCCCCAAAATGTCATTTAAGTTCATTCAGATGTCAGCATCAGCCAAAGTGTCTCCACTTGTTTGGTCACTTCTTCATTTCAGTGGTTAAAAACTCCATCTGAGTTTCCAAAGTGATCACACACACACACACACACACACATAACAACGGCCATTAGACTTATTCATGTGTCAAAGCAGATAACACCATAGAACAGTGATTTCACACTGAATGTATGTATACAGTTCAAAGGTGTTCATATAATGGCTGAACATCATCCCATGAACAGACTATCTCAATTTTCCAGCTTGTCACTGAAATATGATAATGCACATGATTAAACATATTTACCACCCTCCATAAAAGCGCATAGGTTGCCAGTCCCTCATATCTTATTTCCCATTTATCATCACTGTGGTTACAATGTGAATACCTTTATTTATATGACAGCATGTAATAGCTATATGATCCTAATCCTCCCACATACTGCAACACTATGAAGCGTCCAGAAAGAAGGTGACAGCGAAAATATGGTAGAGGTGAATGAATCACTGTCTCCACTCCCTCATGTAGAGTCGAGGTGCCCTTGCACAAAGCAGGGAGGGAGGAGCCACTCACAGACTTGATATGCACTGCTGTAAAAGGAAATGGGTAGCTTTGTCTGTGAATCGAGGGGGATGTTATGGAACAGGAGTGTAATGAAGGGAGAGTTCAAAGTATTTTTCACTTCAGGTCAACACAGAAGTGTAGACTTTATTTAAAAACACACACAATAGATTCCATCCTTTGTGTTTTGATCATCACCTTGGAGTCAGAAGGTTCAAGAGTTTTGTACTGGGGCGTTAAAAGGAAAGACGTTTTCGCCTTGCTCCTGGCCGGCTTCAGTAAGAGTTTAATCTACTAGTTAGGAAACCTGGTCCTCGAGGGCCAAGATTCTGTAACAATAACTCCGTACAGATGGACCCAGATGCAAGACTCTGAACCAGGAGTTTAAATGAAATGCATTTCTTGAAACACAGGGGAAAAAAAGGTCGATTAAGCGGCCGTTTAGCTGATCCATGGGTGGTGCTGGATCAAACTGGTAACTGGGGGCCAGGCAAAAACAGGTCACAGGCAGAGTTCAGTGCCAAAAAACTCCCGCAAAATATACACAGTCCGAAAGGCGTTACCAGCTGCCAGGCGAAGGTCAACCCAGGTGATCTATCCAATGACGGGGTCCAGCAGGGGAGGTTCAAATTTGGGGTAAAAAATGAGTCCGGTAACGAAACAGAGTAAAAAGCCAAAGCCAAGAGGGAGCACACACCAGACAGAAACCACAAGCCAAAAACAATCATACACAGAATTTCTAGACACAGGAGATAACGCTTCTTTGGGTGCAAACTGAAGCAGACAAATTAGCACTGGACAACCACACATGCAACACTTATAAAGGGAAGGGGACAAGTGGATTCAATCGCACTGATACATGGTTGACAGTAAGCAAAATTAGACAACGTGTACACATATCCACATAACAAAATAAAAGCCCCAGACACCAACAATGACAGCAATACAACAAAAGCACACAAAAGACGGACAGAAAATTGACATAACAGGTTGACAAAGTCCAGATTCATAACATATCCTGCATGTTTTAGATATTTCCTTCTTCCATCATACCTGATTCAACTGATGATTAGCTCATCATCAGCTCTGCAGAAGCCTGATAATGATGTAATGGCCTCCAGGTGTGATGGAAGAGGGAAAAATCTAAAACAATGCAGGACACCTCGAGGACCAGGATTCCCCACCCCTGCCTTAAGATGTTGGCCAGACCCAATAGCTCGCAGAGCATTGGAAAGTCATGACAACCAGGCAAGTTCTCTGGCCTCTGTCTATAGCACTTCCTTGGTGAGATGTTATGTTCTCTGCATTCAGTTTGTGCATTGGAAATGTCTGGAAAAACACATGCAAATGTTATCATTAGGTTGTGATTTTTACATTTTAATGAAAAAACAATTAATGAAGACTATGTTCCAGCTGGTTATGAATTTTCACTTCTGCACATAACAATAATTCCTCATGACATGGGATGCCCATGAAGGTGCTTCTCCTAGGTGTATACAGCGCGATATTAAAATAAAAAAACATACAAACTATTCACATTTGCCTTGATGTTAAGCAATACATTTGTAAATTAAGTACTACAATGTGCCTATCAATCATTGCCTGCTGTCATCATGGTTATATTCCCATATAGTGCTCATACGCTACAGTCACCACTCATCAGTAATGCTTTACTTCCAGCATTGTTTCAGTCACAAAATAAGGGCTTGTTAAAACTACACAAATGGTTCTGTTCTAATGTTTATTGTTCATGCTAGGGCAGGATGCCAAGCAGCCGTTTAGAAGCAATACGTTATAAAAGAATAGCAATTTCTGAAAAAACTGTGCCATGAAGGCTGAAGACGTTTAAGTTATTTCCGAAAATGGTTCAATACATTGTGAAAGCTACTGCAAATGTATATTATAAACGTGTAATAGAGCACAGGTCTGTGTTACACTCAACAGTCTGCTAACTTCCCAGACACTAAGCTACACTACAAACACTAACACTAACTCACACAAATATGTATGGCTTATTCGTCTTACATCCTGGAAGTGGTCTTGAAAAGTGTACAGTTGATTTAAATTAATTAAAAGTTAAATTGAGTTAATTAAAAGATCTGCTCGTTATCCAAATGCACATGCGGTACAGTTATTTCATTACGACAGTTGTTGCTAGCGCTAATGGGAAACTGAGTCATTCTCTCAAAACACCACAAATTCCTGTCAAATTTGTCGCCGTTACTCACTTGAAATGGTCAGTTAATGTCGTTTATTGTTAGTAGTAGCAGTATTGTATTACTCTAGTTATTCTTCCAAAAGATTTATGAGGGACACTTTTTATCCATAAACCTTAACAGATGTAGTTCTTTTAGACTTCTTATCCTTTGTGTCTGAGGTGTGTTGAAGATCAATCATGATAATTTTATAGGTTTCAAAGACTGAGAGAAATAAATCACATTTATGTCAAAAACTTGTGTCACTGTCAAGGGACAATGACTTTGGCTCAGAAATGAAGCTAATTTGGAAAACCACTGCCTGCTATGGCCGTTAGCTCTCAGACTTGTATTGAATTCCCCTCTAAAAAGGACTGTTGGTTCATTATTTCCTCTTCAGGCCTCATTCAAGTCTTGCCTGTTTTATTTGGAACACCTAAGTGATCTGGTGGTCCATCTATCAGTTCCACTTCGGTTAATGAGATCTCAGGGAAAACAGAAGCCTTTGAGGTTTGTTGCATTGTCTTTGATGGATACATTTGTGTGACACCCTTTCGCAGTGTTAGTTTGCTGGATAAAATGCCTTTCTCTGAAAACTGGACTGTAGTAGTGGTTAAAATGTGACCTTTTCTTGCAATTTTCGAAGTGCACCCTTGTACCAAGCCAGTTGGGAAGCATTTCGGTTTAACTCAGTTCCGATCATTTGGAATCGTGTAGTTGAGCCCATTTTATCCAAATATAATCAAACACTTAAAGTATCAAATGCTTGGGAATGCAAACCAGACAGCTGTGAATTGGTGTCAAGTTGTGTTCATCTACTATACACTACAATCTCTTTGCTAAACTGGTTGGCCATGCATGCACAGTAGAGCTGTTTGACTATTAACATATACTTGACAACTGAGGCTAAAATACAACAGTTCTGGTGCTTCATTGATACATTGTTAAACCTGTACAGCAGAGAATAATGTTGACAGTGGAATGTCTGCTTGAAATGTTGTCAACATGTCACACTCTTATTTGTATTTTATTCACAATGTCGTCTTATTGGAAACAAAGACACTGAGTAAAATACTGACATAACTGTCTATGATTTCTCTAAGGCAAGGCGAATGTATTCGGTTAGCACATATCGTTTACAGGACAATTAAAGGTGTTGTACATAAAATATATAAGGAAATGTAAATGCATTAAAAGATAATTAAAATAAGAGACTTAAAAACATTAAAAAGATAATTAAGAATCTAAGTAAAAGCTCCAGTGAACAATAATGTTTTCAGGCCTGATTTAAATGAACTGACAGTTTTTCTCAGACCTCAGGTATTCATGTAGTTTGTTCCACAGGTGAGGAGCAGAACCACTGAATGATGCTTCACTTTGTTTGGTTCTGATTTTGGGAACACACAGTAAACCTGTCCCTGATGACCTATGACCTCAGTGCTCTGGATGCTTCATAGGGAACCAGCAGGTCTAGGACATATTTGGGTCCAAGGTCGTTTAGTTCTTTATAGACCAGGAGTAAGATTTTTAATTCTATCCTTTTACCCATATGAAGAAAATGTAAGGATTTGAGGACCGGCGTGATGTGGTCCATTTTCCTGGTGCTGGTCAGGACTCTGGCAGCAGCATTTTCTCTAAGGTAATCGTCTGATCAGGAATACCTAGGCTTGTGTTCCAGATTAGGATAAAAGACCACATCCAGCATTCTTTCATGGGCCTTTTATTCACTTTCAGTATCACAACATTAGACTCATCTTAATATCCACTCATCCACCTGCACGCTACTGATATTACTGACATCCACACCTCTTCTTTATTTTCCTTTGTACTTTAAATAAATCTTTACATTACGTAAGCACTATACATTACTCCCTTCTTTTTGTCATGACCTAGTGCCAGGTAGTGACAGTTGTAAAGCTGTCCATTTCAACATGTTATCTACAGACATTCAATCAGGTTTGCAGCCCACCTCAAGTGGTACTTGGAGGAAATTGGAGCTTTAAACAATATCTTCACTTTTGAGCCTCAGAGGCTTGGACAGATCACATGTAATCACATGTGATCTGTCCAAGACACATTAAAAGACATGCGATTGACTGGAGACATTCCAGGGTGTACCCCACCTTCACTCAGTATCAGCTCATACTGTTTCCATCTCGTCCAGACCCTCCAAAGGTTTGAGCATTTAGAATGAATTAATAGCATTTTGGGTGTGGTAACTTTTGACATGGTGGTCCTGTGGTTAACACTTACTTGTACATCACAGCAAGAATGTGCTGGGTTCCAACATCATCTTATCTCATTGTCTGAACTCCACACAAAAGGTTCTGCTGACTGATCACTACCTGTAGCGCATAACGTTAGTGACAGCTTTAACACAAATCTATCAAACAAAGGTCTATACATGTTCAGGCCCTGTGTCTTAACATTAAACACTGTTACAATAATGGTTTATGTGATATTACCGTATAAGATGTTTAACTCAATTTGACCCTGAGTTTAGAACTACACCACCAGACACTTTTTAACGGACATTTTTGCCCATTTTCCATCTCAGCTGCAAGCTGCTCTGACATGCACCTAAGGTTATGGTGTAATGAAGCCAGCAGAAAAGATGCAATACCCCACAGAGACATTTGTGAGTAAAATATTCTGTAGACATGACTTATTAACCACCACTACATAATACAAGAGGACAGGGTTCTTAATAGGACCAAACATAGCTCCTCTTGGAGCTGCAATGGCTCCAAAGTCCCTCCAGCTTGTGACCGATAAGTTTATCTGACTATTTATTTCATTCCAGAAGAAAATAATATGTGTATGTATATGTATATGTGTGTGGATAATCTCAAACAAAAATGGAACTATGGGGACCGATTTTTTTTTTTTTTTCGAGAAGCAGCGAACCTTCAACACCAGTGTCCTGGGGGAGATCTCAATATTGTTGACTTTATCTTTTTGATTTTAATCTTTCACTGTGTACTTTGAGATTTGATTTCAAATGTAAAGTGCTTTACAAATAAAATGTATTTTGTGTATGAGACAAATCAATTTAAACTTGTCCATATTGAGGGATATGTTGTAGTTTTTGTAAATAAACGACCATGTTTTTAGTGTAAAGAAAATACACAATAAAACTGTTTACGTTTACAAACTGTCCTTTCAGAAAAAATGTAAAACCTTAAGATAACAACCTAAAATGTCTTAAAACATTTAGTAAATCTGCACTTTTTTTCGTGTATGTGTAGATCTACTGTGATCTGTGAGCTATAACGTGCAAATGAAGAACTGAAGCATAATATTAAAGGTGTACATTGGTTCTCTTAAACACTTTAGGTTATTCATGTTCACATTTTTATGAAAACTTTGTAGATGGAAACATTATTCATAATATAACTTGGACTTAAATTCAACCTTTTATCACTATTTTACCAGTCTGACCCATGTGAGATCATATTGAGCCATTTGTGGCCCTTGAGCTAAAATGAGTTTAACACTGCTCTGCTCTATGGCATTGGAGTTGAAAATGGGACAATGGAAATGCAAATAGATCTTACTTTGTTATGGCATACTGTCAGTGAAAATGTCCTTGGACCAGACAGGTTGGACTGATGTGGTCTATTCCTGAATGGAGTTGGCACAAACTCAGAACTAAACCCTGAGATGAAGAAAAAGTTCAGAAATAGCATCATGCTCATACCATCAAGATAATAAAAACTATGTTCATAGCCACTCTGATTTCAGTAGTTTTCAGACTGGCTGTTGCCATCTTGGCTGAAAATGTGAACATTCCCATTATAGGAAAAGTCTGGTTTGTCTGTTCTGGGCTTTTATTTTGAGCTGTTACTAACTGGTCTATAAACATAACCAGTGTGGCTAATGTACCTTAACACAGGATTCACAGCACTGTAATATACAAGTCTGTCCTGAGTAGCAATGTAGTACAACTGTCTCCAGATGGGAAGAAAAAGCGGCTCCCTTTCTAGATATAAAAAGCAGAGATGCAATATTTCATATTTTCAGACTATTGCATCTTAATAAAAAGATTATTATGAATACAGTCACTGCACAAGGCGTCTTGGTACTCTAATGACTATTATTCTTTTATTGGCAAATGAGTGAAACAAATACATCAGTATGTTATTATTTTGCAGTAAAATCTGATCAAACTCAGTTCATCCTTTAGGTTTATTGTATGCAAAAATAAGATTGTTGGCTTGCAGCACAATCCCCAGATGACCCCATGTAAAGGTAGCAGATTGGTGGCAAAAATCTATGCATAGCAACTTTGGGCATATCTCAACATTTCCAGCTCAGCATATTTGCAGAGAACTGACAACTGTTGCCCACTTGTTGCTTCAAAGGCTCAAGTCAATATCAGCCAAATCGCTGGAACTGCTGCTTTAGGGAATCTTTTTCTCCCCAATATCTGGCTTTGCTTCTGTGGAGAGATGTGGTGGATCAGCTGAGGCGAAGCAACAAGTAACGCATCAGCTCTTTTTATTTTGTCTCAGATTCTAAACAGAAGTTGAGTTCAAATTCACCCAAACAGGTTCAGGTACATTGCAAAATATGTTATGTGCCCCTTTCAGAGGCCTGAATGAAAGGTCAAGTATTACATTTTAAAGCCTAATATAATAAGTGGAGATTGGAGCAGGAAGAGCTGAAAGGTATGGTTCGTATGGCTGATTAATCAGCTTGAATTATCAGTATTAACCAGAGGTGTTAAAAGTACTCACATTCTTTATTTACTGTAAGTAGAACTACAGCTACTTATGTGAAACAAATAAAAAATATAATACAAGTACTCATTCAACTCCTCTACTTAAGTAAAAGTAAAAAAAAAAAAAAGTATAATTTCACAATTGTAATAAAGTACAAAATAAAGAGTAACACGATTTTTTTTTTTGCCACGAATGAAATAATATTTATTTAATCAGGAAAAATTAAACCCTTTAAAAGTGAGTTACTGTGTTGAAATTGTGTTTGATCAGGTCACAGTACTCTGTTTTGTGGGTATGGACAGAAAATTTAGGAAAAATGAAAAAACAAAAAAAAGAATCATGAGATTTTTATAAAGTTATAAATATAAGCTAAAAAAAATGCATAATTTTAAATTCAAAAGTCAAACTTGTGAGATGATAGTCATACATAAAGTCACAGTTTCTTTCCTCCACTGATTTTCCCTCTGAAATGACTAATTGTACCGACACTTCTCTTTAGTTTAAAAAAAGTAGAGTCTATTCTGAGAATATAAAGTAGAGATAAATACTCAAGTAAAGTACAGCTACCTAAAAAAATCTACTTAGGTACAGTAATGAAGTATTTTTTTCCACCTCTGGTATTAGTAAGGGATAATGTATTGGTCATGTGTTACTATCAAAAAAATATTTCCCGATGGGGCCGAACAGCACCCTGTACATCATATGTGTAGATTTCAGACATGTGGCCAATGTATTTCTGTCCCAGTCGGGCGCAGAAGCTGTATTTTCCAATAAAAGGCAACCGTAGATGTGTGCCTCGAAGAAGATGGGATTGGCGAGTTGAGAGAGTGAGAGATAAAATGCCGAAGCGGAAGATGAAATAGAGCGGATCAAAAAAATCCAAGCAGCTTTCACTGGCAGTGAATCTGCAAGTAAGAGTGCCATGACCATGATTGATAAGGATGAGGTGGTGATTCATCCCTACATCTCTGGGAATCCAGCGGAGACGTCACTCTGGGAGTGCAGATGAACATGTTATAACACTATATTACTCTTCATGTGTGTGCATGTGTGATGGTTTGGTACATACTAAAATTGTCAACATCTCGCATGAACAAGGCAATACAAGGTGTTGGGACACCTATTTTTTGGGTCTTGAAAGTTCAGTGAAAATGGCCAAAAACTCGGGCAGAATCGAGCTCTCTGAACATAGCTAGCAGTCAATGAGTTAATAAAGCCCCTTTTTTTTTTCAAAGATGCAAATCAGTAAGGTCTACCACTTTCGTCCAAACATATTTGGCGTACTTCAGCAACCGTAATGAATGCACAGAGCACATTGGGTAGCTGTGCAGATTGGGTAAATACAGTCTCATTTCCATACTTCTGGCAAAGGGAAGTGAGACACCTCGTGGTACCATCTGGTGTACCAATGAGGTCCAGGGTTTGGCTTCGGAACAAACCACTTTGAGCAAATTTATATTTGTGTAACCAAAGAAACATGACAAAAGTATTTGTAAGTGTACTTTTATTGTTTTAACTCTTATTTGCTTATTTGTTGCTTGTCTTCTGTGGGTGATCGACGTACACTCCAAACCTCCTTCGAAGGTTTTGGCAAGGGTGACTTTAAGCACCTCTATATGACTTGAAAGAGTGACTGGGGTTGTTTTGCATCACTGACTGGACAATGAATACCAATGGTACAGGCCATGAAGTCCCTTGTCATTCACTGGTCCAACTACTTTTCAGGATCTGAAAATGAGGTGACTTGAAATTGTTGAAGTTGTAATATCTGAATATTTAATTTCATATTCTTGCTAAATCACAGAAAATAAAGCTGAACATCCACACTTCAATCTGTTCATTATTTAATTTCACATCCACTGTAGTGTGGTATAGAGATGAACAGCGCGGCGTTAGAATACTTATGGACCCGACTGTGCATATTCCTGTGAAATATTGCAGAATAAATTGAAATTGTTCATACATACCGACTGTCCTCACACTGAACCTTTCGTCATGCTGGAAGCTCCCCACACCATGTGCTCAGCTCAATTCCCTGTCTGTAAAATAAGCTTCCTTCTATTTCCTTCAGTATTTCTCTTTATTTCCTGCAGCGAACTCATCTCCTCTGACCAGTTCTGTCTCTTTTGTTCCTTCACCTCCTCTTCATGCAGCACAGTTTTCCCGTCCTTCATCACGTATTCCATCCACATTGCATACTTTTCTGGTCAAGCCCTTAGGCGTTGCCTCTCCTCTGTGATTTATTGTCTTTCCAGGGTTCTTTGAACATTTCCAGGTCCTTCATCTACCTCCCACCACTTGTGATAACGGGGAGGAGGAGACAGCACTGGGACATCACTGTACCGTTAACCAGCCGTGAACCCACACATTTCTGCACAGACTGCTGGAAGGCTTTCTGACATGTGCTCTGCCAGCTTCAATTGGGGCAGATACCGTTTTTGAAGACTGACAATGTTTTGCTCTGGAAAAAATGTTGTTGTATGAAGTTGTTAGTTAGTCATGAAATTAAAAGATTCTTCTTGGAAACAAACTTGCACTTTACTACTTACTTTCAGCTTAACATAAACGCTGTACAAGTCAACTGATGGATGTTGGAGGCAAAATTTGATGGTCTGATGCTACCGCAGTTTCCGACTATTTTTTCTTTTTGGCTCATGAACCCATTTTAACATCACAAATTTCTGGCAACCCCACATTCAAAATGGAGATTATCTTTCTTTGCTACAATGAATGTGTTTTTCAGCAATTAATAAGCATTCAATTTAAATAATTGGTGGCACGGTGGTGCAGTGGTTAGCACTTGTGCATCACATACAGAAGGTCCCTGGTTCTATTCCCACACCAGACCTTTCTGTGTGGAGTTTACATGTTCTCCTCGTGTCTGCGTGGGTTTTCTCCAGGTACTCCAGTTTAACTCCCACCATCCAAACACATGCACTGATAGGTTAATTGATTAATATAAATTGTCCATAGGTGTGAATGTGAGAGTGATTGTTTGTCTATATATGTTCAGCCCTGAGATGAACTGGAGACTCATACAGGGTGTACCCCGCCTTCACCCATTGTAGCTGTGACCCCAGTGACCCTCGTGAGGATAAAGTGGGTTCAGACAATGAAACGAGAGGAAATTTAAATAACATTCAGTCAATATAATGTGTATTATGGACTGAGGCAGAAAAGTCAGGTGTAGATTATTACAGTCAGAATTGTATTTTTCTTTGCTCAGGATATGGACAGTCAGTCCAGCTTATATTTACAAACTTGACAATTAAAACTGAACAAACAATAACTCAAACAACAACAAACCTCACGTTCCTTGAACACATTTTACCTGATGTGCCCACTCTCTTATCATTACAAAAACAACACTATATTCACCAAAATTTAATGGGATCTATTCTGGACTACCTCACAGTTTTTGTGTAAAGTTGCTGACACAGACAAGTGGGGTAACTATATTAGCTAATTTCTTGCGATAGATATATTCATTTATTTGGCCATTCAATTAGCCTGTTATGTATTATACCTGAGGTTGACAGTACTGGCATCAAACACAACTGCATATGTTTCCATACTAAAATATAGCATAACCTGTTTACCATGGTAAGGTTTGTTGAGTTTTGATTCGATTTGAATGCTTTATTTCGAACATGTGCAGAATGCAACAATAATAATAATAATAATAATAATAATAATAATACACA
Organism: Siphamia tubifer; assembly: GCA_020466265.1. Lineage (NCBI taxonomy): Eukaryota > Metazoa > Chordata > Actinopteri > Kurtiformes > Apogonidae > Siphamia > Siphamia tubifer. The sequence continues at coordinate 22,486,262 of CM035794.1, read as the reverse complement.
ATGACATGTCCGAAAAAGGAATAGGATGAAGCATAAGATTATTTAATCCTACCCCTTCTTCACTTCCCCATTAACCTGAATTCATCTTATAGCAATAGAGTGCATAGTACAAAAATGATGATAATAATACAATTAATAACAATAACAACAATAATAATAATAATAATAAATAATTGAAGTACTAAACATATACATATATACAAAAAAAAAACCAGAACAAAAAAAGACAACAACAAATGAGCAGATAGGAAATTAGGTAACAAATAGATTTTTTTTTTCTTTTGTGTAACATTTAGTGACATCTAGTGATAAAGTAACAACTTAGGACAGAATAGGATACTGCAAAAGGGATTTTTCAGCAATGGATGACAATTGTTTCTCTTTTTTCTTCATCACATAACATATTGAAAAATAAAATTGTACATATGGATTTTAGTATAAAATACTTAACACTGTAGACAGTTTATCTGTACTAACATTTTGTCCAGTAAAAAAAAGATTACAGATCACTATAATCCAGGAGGATCCTGTGTCTCTCTTCCTAACAGTGATGATATTATAATGAAAAATGACTGTGTTCAGTTGAGGCCCACACCACATCAGTCACAGCTGCTTCTAAAGAATATCACAGTTCTTTGCCTTCATGCCGCCGCAGTTGGCTAATGGCAGTGAGTATCTACCTCTGACGAACTGCAGCTTGTGTAATCACAAACACAAAGAGCATGCACATATGAAAACTGATGAGGCTTTTTTTATTTCTTTTTGTTATCTCTGTTAGCAAGGCCTTCTTTCTGTCAGGAGTCTGTGTTAATGCCCAGAAATGGCCTGAGGAAAATGCTGATGTTGGACAGGGTATAGCATCTATCTTTTCACTCCTCTTCATTTCTTAATTACAGTAAAAGTCTGTAATGCTGGGTTAACAAATGGTTGGACACACTTTAAATGGAAATGCTTAAAAAACTGGCCTTGAAGTGCATTCTCTGTGCATTTTTTTTTTAGCTCTGAATGAACTGCTCACCAATCCTGACCTGTAAAGTCTTGATTTACATAATTTACATTGAATAACCTATTTTCAGGATACAGAAAACAAGTATGCAGGATTTTGCACATTTTTCACTTTTTCATATATTTTTTTAAAAATATCTCCCACGCTCTCTCTTTCTCTCTCTGATTTTTTTTTTTTTTTTTACATATTAGCATGTTCTTGGTGCAAATTTAAGTTCCTTTTAACATTTGAATACTCCATTTCAGATGCATTAAGACACCGTATGCATGGAGACGAGTGCGCATGGAGACAAGTTCGCGTGAAATCGGCGTACTTTCTTAACAGCATAGCCTTTTGTCAAAACGGGACCGGTCTTGCGGATACTCCAAGACGAACTCTTTGGAAAACGGTCCTAGAGTGGGAAGATCTGAATACGGTGTTGTTTCCGTATCCATTTTGACAAGTATCCATGTGTGTTCTCACTCACATCATGACCACATGACCGGAAAAATTAGCAGCCTTCCACCTGTAGCATTCATTCTTCTCATAAGACAGCAACAATGGTGACCAACAGAGTAGCAGTGGTGAATGGGTTAGGCTGTTAGCAGTGTTATCATTGTTTGTGTCCAGTGTGTATGTCGCACTGGTAGAAAAGGGATATGGGCACATGCGCACTACTTCTTCTATTGTTCTCTTGTATCCGGTAGGACTGGCTTACATTGCGTATAGTGGTGTGGCATGTGAATTGCATCGTTTTCAGCAAGTTTTCAGCAGTTTTCCCAAAGCTGATGTGGATTGTTACTGAAACAGATCCATTTTTATCTAATATGTTTTTGACACGGTTTCAAAACTAAACCTGTATCGAACTCCTGCGGATGTAGCCTAAGTCTTCAAGCCACCTCACTACCTTTAGTCTTACATAACATACTTAATGATGGTAATAAAAAAATAGCAAATTACTCACAGAACTAAAATAAAGAGAAAAAGAAGTGTAAAATAATAATTTTAAAAAACAAGATACGTTGCAAATTCTGGTGACAAACAGGAGCAGGTGGAGAAACAAACATACTTCTGTTGGTTTGGTCCTAATATACGAATCAGCCTCCTCATTCTTTTGACAGAAGCCATAAAATTACAGACTAATGTGTGAAAGAAAGTGATTCCAAATCTAAATTGCAGTAAAAGTGAGAAAGCACAAAGTCTAAACTGTCATTTCCACAAGCTTTTTCTTGACATACTATTAAACCATTGTGCTGTCGAATACAATTAATATACAGGAATTAACATTTTATCTCCCTCCAATATGAACAGTACATCTTGGTAAATTTTTCCATGTATTGTTGTCCCATCTATTTAGATTAAAATTGCTGTTCACTGGAGGAACTTGAGCGATTAAACTAAAAGTGGACATTAATTTCCCCTCAAATGTATGGCAGCATGTGCAGTGATAGTACTGGAAAGCACATGGGGAGAAAATGGTGGAAGTAAGATACAGATAAGTATTATTACTTGGATACTTCCCAACACTATTTATTGATATCCATTCAAAACTTTTACCCTTGATAGATCCAGTGTCACCACGGTAATGAAGTACATATATCTTCCTGTTTGCAGTCATTCAGTCTTCTAGTAGATGGAGGAGCCTCAGAGACTTCAGGGCCTCAGGTCTTTTTCTGCCTGCCTCCCTGTTTCTTATTTATATATCGACTTATTGATGATGCAGCAGTGGGGACATCAGGGTTGTCACTGATATACAGGTTTGTCCTCTTCCATTAAAGCCTCCGTGGCAGGCAGGATTCACAGGAGATGTTCAATTAAGAGGTCGGTCTTTAAATAGACGATACTGAGGCGAGAATCTTATTGTTGATTCAGGAAAGAAGCAGAGTTCATCAATATATGCTCTAAGAATGACTCTCGGCAGTATTTTTATTCTATTGTGGCGCGTCATTCATCGTCTGTAGGATAAACCGGACACTCGGGTTAAAGAGCTCAATAGATAATGAGAACCATGACTTTTGTTGCGTCCACGAAGTGCATGAAGTCAATAACCCTGTTCACATGCACACCGATACTCTGATCATTATCCGCCTTCTGAAGTTTTCATGTGATCATATACAGTAAACGGGATCATCTGATGGGCTTTATCCAATAATGGCAGTTATGTGATTATGAGAAATCTGCCTGGACTGACACATCCAGATTTCTCCCCAATACTCCAATGTACAGTAGCTGACGAGGGTGAAACACATTACAAAGGTCCAATGCACCTCAGTTAAAGAAAACGGCTGCAAGTACAATAAGGATGCAAAGTCACAAACAAGTCAAGTTAAGACATGTCAAAAAGAAAAATGAGGTGGAAATGAAAAAAATCTTATATGTCATTTTTGATAATAGTTGGATATAAGATTCCAATGTCTTGTACATTACTGTGTTTGTGTAATGTACAGAAGTATTCACATTCTGTACTGAAGTAGAAGTATAGCTACTGGTGTGAAAAAATACTAAAAGTACTGATTCAACTGCTTTACTTAAGTAAGAGTAATGAAGTAAAATGTTTGAATTGGAATAAAGTAAAACAAAACTGGACTTTTCTTTGCTATGGATGAAATGATACTTTTTGAAGCAGGAAAAAAAACCAGACAATTTATGGACAGAAAATGTAAGAAAATTCTAAAAGTCATAAATAAGCATAATAATGATATTTAAATAACATCTAAATTATGAAATAAAAAGTAAAAATTACCAGAGAAAAATTCCAAATTACCAGAGAAAAAGTTACAATTATGAGATTAAACAAATCTAAATTATGAAAGAAAAAGTAAAAATTATGAGGAAAAGAAGTAAAAATTACGAGAAAAGTCAAAACATAGACACAGAACACGTGGACACATGATGGAACTTTTGAAATTAGTCCGGGTCAGGAAAAACATATATAAAATTAAGGTTCGGAAGCAGACACAGATAGGACTTTGGAAGGGGGGGGCATATGTAATGCAAAGTCCTTGAGTTGTGTGTGTGTGTGCGCGTGTGTGTGTGTGTGTGTAAAGTGTAAATGCAGGACCTCCTATCAGTTCCTCTCCTGTGTTTTGACCTTGAGCGGACTTTAGTGGGATAGAAAGTGGAAACCTTGGAAAAACAGTTGCATGTTTAACCCGTGGAGGACAGATTTAGGTCAGAGGTGAACTCTAATTTGGTTACAGCTTAATTTAGTTGTACATAACTGCCTCAGCATTACTCCACACTTCAGAGCAGAAAGGATCCTCCACAGTTCATCCATTTTTCCCAGCCCTGTGACATACTGAAGCCCATCCACAGCCTGACCCATGATGAAACCCAGCTTTCTTTGAGTCCACAGCTCACACACTGATAGTCCATAGCTCTCTTCTGACTGTGTCCCGTCAGCTGTAAACCTTCTGATAGACACAAACTGTTCCAAAAAGTGGACCATTTTTTGATCCGACAGCAGGGGAGGTCCTTTTGTGCTGCTGTCCTTCCAACTTTGTGACATCAGAGAAACTCCAAGGCCAATTAGGTGTCCCGTTGTCAGAAATCCAATATGTGTAAAAATCCACACGTCTTCCTCCAATAGAATCGACATCATGCAGCTACCCTCATGATGGTAGCTGGCTGTGACAGTTCCATCATGGCAGATTCTCCAGGCCTGTGTTTGGGGTGAAAAAAAAATCTTGCCAATCGCACTGAGTGACCACTTGATCATGATCATTTTGAGCTCAGCAGCCAACCACTCCATGAAAAAAAGTCAAAAATGAAACGAGACACAGAAGAAGCAAAGGAGAGAAAAGAGACACTCAGGACAGGAAGGAGAAAAAAAAAAAAAATTCTATTTTTTTTTTCTTACATCTGCATGTGTAAAACAAAAGGTATATAAATGGAAGTTATGCAGTGACAACATGAGTCTAAGGAAAAAGGTGAACAAACGCTGAAATGAAATAGATACTAGCAACTCGTGACCTATTTTGGAGCAACCAAAATAATTATTGTTATGAATATTTAAAAAAATTAAACAAACTAATGCTTAAATAAGACTATGAATTTCTATATTCATCTTGAAATGCACTGCATATGCCTCATATGAACACAAGGCAGCTGTGGCTCAGTTGGTAGAACAGGTCGTCCAATAATCAAAGGTTTGGTGGTTCGAATCCTGGCTCTAGCTGCCCATATGTCAAAAGTGTCCTTGGGCAAAGACACTTGAACCCTAAGGTGCTCCCAGTAGGGACAGGCAGCACCATATACTGATGAATGTGAGGAATTGTAAAGTGCTGTGGGCACCATGGGTGCATACAATGCCCTATATAAGCTCAGTTCATTTGGACGTCCAAAATACGTCATCTGGAGTAACATTGTTCACCTCCAGGGACAACGACTGGACGTACAGAAAAGATGGACAATGACTTTGTCTTGATTCATAGATGGTATCATAGGTTTTTTATCACCAGTGAAGGTTTTGCTTGTGTTTTCTAGTCATTAAATCACATACACAAACCTTAAACCAGACAGAATAATGGTAGTTTTAATTCTCCTAACCTAACTCTAACAGATTTTACCTGAAAGTGTGAAGCAAACATCAGATTCTCTCAGCGGCCTGATCATCTCAGGTCTCTGCTTTTCATTCAGAGAAAGTAAGCTGGTTGAGTTCCTGCGTTAACGCCAGCATTTGGACGAGGCTTCACCTTTCCCAGGTGGTAATGCTGCTGCAGCTGCTCTGCTCCACAGACTCAGAATGAAGCACCGACGCAGGTTTCCTCAGGAAAAGTGTGATGTGAGATCAGAGGAGAAGCTTAATGAGACAGCCTGCTCTCAGAGTGACGTCGATTACCGTGTCAGATCTGACTGCACAGTGCTGTGTGTGTGTGTGTGTGTGTGTGTGTATAGTGAGTCATCATATCGAATAAGATGAAAAATCATACTCAGAGCTTGTGAAACAGTCCCGGAAATGTCTCCAATACGAACAGTCTCCAGGCCTCCTACGGATACAATTATTGTAAAACTGCAATTATATCATTACCAACTATGTTTTTCACACCTCTAACAGGCTATTTATGTCCTAGTTATTTGTTGAAAATGGAACATTCATTTCCTAAGCAATTTAATTTGGTCAACTAACCGAAAACCTTTCTACATTCATCAGAAATTAATCAATATTTGTACCTGAATCTGAAATATTATACACCCAGTGCTATTTTTGTGGCCCTTCTAAAATACTTTCTTTTCCATATTTTGTATTATATTTTCTATATTATATCTTCTCATCACTTGCGATCTGCACCATTTTAATCTTTTTACTAATTTATCTGTTTTATCTGCATAAGTTTAAATAACATCTTTTTTATACCTATACTTTTATTGATCCCTGCTGTGATGCAGTGTTTTATGTAAAGCACTTTGAATTGTCTTGTACATGAAATGTGCAATATAAATAAACCTGCCCTGCCTATATTTGACTTTTAAGTGATTTATCACTATTTATTATAATATTATCCTCTGTATTTTTTCCCTCAGTGCACATCATGTAGTAAATGTTAACATTTTAGGGACTGTTAGTTGTTGTATTTGCTATATAAAAACATTGCCTGTGTTAATTTGACAAAAGCTGTCAAATCAGTGTTTTAAACATTGATGCTAAATTTATCCCTGATTGAGTAGATCAAGCTATGTCCTCACGTAAGAGTTCCACACTCACACCAGAATGAGTAAAGGCACATTGACTCAAGATGTTTGAAAACGGTTGCATCAAGATCAGGTGTTCTGGCTGAATCCACCTTTAACCACATTGGTGGAAGACATTAAACACACTTGTGGAGTCTGATTGCTCTGGGAAATCTTAAAGTAAAGAACCATGACAGATGGGAAGGGCTGAGAATTTCTAAAGATCCAAGTATAAGGTGTCTTTGCATGACTTTTTCAAGGACAGCTGGAAAATAAAATGCAAGTGCAATCTCAACACCAGAGTAGTGGTGTACAACATTTTTGGAAGGATTACTTGTTAACAGTGAACAATTTCAAACTAACTAATAATGAGTGTTAATTAGTGATTGACTGATATAGATTTTTTTTGGGGTCAATACACATTTTCTTTTCCATCAGCCTTAGCCAATGACCGCTACAGGCCTAAGCTGACATGGAATAACGATCAGAAAATGTTCTTTAATTTCATTTATAAAATGAAAATAATGTCAGTTAAACTAATAAATACGACCAAATGTACAACTTCTGTTTCCCCCTTTTACTTCTGTCCTCTTCTGTCTCCTTTACTTTTCCCTCTTTTATCCTTTTTTTTCTTTTCCTCTTGTTTTCTCACCTTTTTTGCCCCCCTCCCTCCCTTTTTTCTTCATCTTTCCTTCACCTGTCAGTAAATAATGGAACCAGGGAGAAAAAAAGAGCATATTGGCTAAAGCAACAGACAGGTACTAATACAAGAAAGATTATCAGCCTAATATATTAAAATACCTTCAAATATATCTAAATATTTTCTAAATGTTGAATCCTCACAAGGCTAGTGTTGAGTATAGCCACATATAGACACTTTACGAGTGTTAATTTTAACTCTGTCAGTCTTATATTAACAGCCATTTTTGTGATTTGTAATTAATTCACTGATAATGTAGAAGCTCATAAAAGGTCAGATTGAAAAATGAAGACAATTCTATTAGGAACATGGAAAACTGAAGAAAAAGTGACTTTTTCCGACTCATATCTATAAATAACTGAAGATAAATCCAGTGTCTCCACCATCCACGGTCATTGATCCAGCTCCATGGGTTTTACTAGTGAATCACTGGTAGATTAGATTTCACTTGTTTCCATGGTAACTAAATGTCCACACAGGTCATATATAATGACTATGAAAAGATGACAATCTGCATTTTACACCAGTTATTTACATGACTTAATAGGATTAATGGATCAACAAGGTATTAAACACTGCAGATCAGTAGATGGTTTAAGATGCCAGCAGATGTATGGGTCTTTATGGGTGGCAATTGTTTTTAAAAGGATAACTGAACTCTAAGGTTAAGCCTTTACTGTATAGCTCTGAAAGAAAAGTTTTTAAACTGCCTCGACTTAGATGAACACACCTTTCAGTGAGGTGTTGCACTGTACATCAGCCCCGAGCAGCAAAATAAAAAACCCATTTTCTGTGGTTTTGTAGCTGCGTAGGCTGGTGATAGTACTTTGGGGGGTTTATTAAAGGACACTGACTTGTTCAGCAGTTTGAGCAGCTAAAGATAACTGGAATCCTAATGTTGTGTACATGCAAATTCCCCAAAGTCAGCCCTCAATGCCGTGTCCCTCCCTAGCAGAAATCAATACAGGCATTTGTTCTCAGATGTCTTCATTGTGACATGTCTTTGCATGCTTAATGAACTTTCTCTGTTCAGTGTCCAAGGCTGTATTGATCCTGAAAATGGGTCGTATTCAGCAGAGATCTCCATTCTGTCTGGCCAGAGAGCTCTATAGATCAGGCACATAGACAGAGCGCATTATGCTCCATTTTCTGAGCCGTACTGTTCCAGTCACTTTTCAGCTGCTGCCCATTTATCCACTGTCTTCTGTAGACAGCCGGTTAAGAAAGGTGAAAAGGGGAAGCGTAGTGAATCTTAATCTAATTAAATGCGAAGAGGCGACGGTAAAGTCTCTATCAGCTGCCGACTTTCTCTGGAGATCTCTGTCTGCTGATACCGGTGAATAATGAGCCTTGAGGTCAGCAGTCACCGAGCCGGGCCCACATTCACCGCCTGAACTTCTTCTGCGCTGAACATACTACAAAATAACAACAACAAAAAAATACTACACTCAGTGGAGAATAAAAGATTTCAGAAGAGTGTAGCAACGATAAAATAAATAAATAAAAAAAAAAACTACAGATTTCCAAGGCTACTAAGATCACAGCCAAATATAGGGTCACAGTGAATGAGTGACAATTAAAAGATGATGCCAGTTCCAGTCATTTGGTGACTTTTTATGAATATATGAGTAACTGCAGGAATAAAAAAGAGCAACATCAGATGTATTTAAAGGTAAAGTAAAGTACTTTATTTGTCATTATACAATTGTAAAATGAAATTTGTCCTCTGCATTTAACCCATCCTTTCTTTGGGACACCTGTATGGAGAAGTGGGCAGCCATGGGTAGCGCCCAGGGACCCATCACCAGCTGTACAGCCTGGGTAATGGTCAGAAACAGGGGAAACCAGAGCACCCAGAGGAAACCCATTCAGACACAGGGAAAAACCCACACAGTCCGGGAATCGAACACAGGTCTTCTTGCTTTGAGGCAAGAGCGCTAACTGCTCAGCCACCAAGGAGGCTTTTTTTCTTTTTTTTAAAGCTAAAGTATGGTAACATAGTCCCATAATCTGCTTAAGTTGAAGGTTTGGATTTAGAAATTTCCTGAATCTCAGAAATTTGCAAAGAAGAGACACCTTTTTAAAATAAATTCTTGCTAACTTTAAACTTATATCCTTCCATATGGACTGCATTTATATAGCGCTTTTCCACCTTCATGGTGCTCAAAACACTTTACATTAGCCTCACATTCACCCATTCACACACACACTCATACACCAGTAGGTTTCTAAGGTCAAAGGTCAGTCCTACTGGGGGCCTAAGCCAGGGTTCAGTGTCTTTCCCAAGGACACTTCGACATGTGGACAGCCAGAGCGCGAACCGCCAACCTCTCAGTCATTGGGCGACCCACTCTACCAACTGAGCCACAGCCACCCCCGCTCATGTATGAATTAGGAGATCACAGAATTTTATTCCTGAATAATATAGTATATGTCTATCCATCTGTGAATGTTCCACTGACTGATCAGATGTTCACTGTGTCATGTGATGAGGAGACTAAATCACTGGTCTGTGTCATCCATAAGAAAACATACTTTTAGAAGAAGAAGAATTGGCTATTTCTTCCACTATGTTAATTAGAGTCAAGTGTAACATAACACATTTGTCCCCAGTTGGAGTCAGTGTAACCTCAATTACTCAAACCCAACTCACTATTTCAAAAGTTTGCTTCAAATTTAATAAACACATGCAAATACAGTCACTGTCCATTTGAAGGTTTATTCTGATTAGCTGATTATTTCATTGACTTTCATTTATTTGAGGATGACCTACAGCAAATGCATATGCCAGTAATGATTGATTTCAGTTCAGTTTTGTTGTTTGTCCTAAATGGGCAATTTGTTTGCAGCACAACTACACTAATACTACACAAAAACAGTGTTGTGCACAAAATACAGACATATCTGCACAGGAAACATACTAAATAGCTGAGTTATAATATATGCCCTGCCAGTATAAATATTGGCAGGGCATTAAAAATCAAGGTACAATTTTAATAGATATAAAATGAACTAGTGGCTTGGTGGGTGGGTGTCAATGGTCAAGGTTATCTTGTGATGAATGTTTTCAGCGCTTGGATAAAAAGGAGGATAAAGGGATTTGTGTACCTCTGTTTTAAAACAATGGGATTTTTACATCGTAAACCACATGACAACAACATGTATTCTGTATTCTTATGATGCCTTTATTTATTTTATTCATAGGGTTGTTTAACACCTGCTAGTACTCAGTAAGAACTTTTTTTTGTTTAACTTCATTCCCATCTTCTATCATCATCATCATCATCTTCTATCTTTACTGGCCATATTCAAGTTCTTGGTATTGTTATCTTTGATTATTATTTCTTAAATATATATTTTCAAACATTTTAACATCTGTATCTTCTTCTCTGTATATATATATATATATATATATATATATATATATATATATATACTGTATATATATTTATATATATATATATATATATATATATATATATATATATATATATATATATATATATATATATATATATATATATATATATATATATATATACATAAAATCATCATTTAGTTTTTAGTTTTTTTTTAGTTTTTAGTTTTAAAACACATTTTAACACCTGTGTATGATTTTTTTTAATGTCTTTTGTTGCCCCTCGCATGTAGACTACAGTAGTTAGCTAATGTACTGCAGTTAGCTAACCGCATGTAGCTACAGTAGTTAGCTAACCGCATGCACAGTATTTAGCTAACTGCATGTACTGTAGTTAGCTAAGCAAATATAGCTACAGTCGTTAGCTAACCCCATGTACTATAGTTAGCTAACCACATGTTTACACTTTTATTCAGGTTTATTTTTTCTCATGTCCATTGAAATCTTGTAGTGTCCCCCCAGGGGAGGCCCGTTTCACTATTTGAAACCACTGCTCTGTGGAACAATGTCATCAATGTTTTATTCACCAGAAACTTAGCAAGTGTAGCATGACAGAGAGACTGAATTTTCTTAAGGAACTTTAGTTACATTTTGAAGATTGTGGCTCATCTGGGCAACATGTATAATCATTTGATTAATAGCCAATAAATGAGAACTTAAGGTCTAGAGCACATGTGTTGATTATGTGATATGTACAGAACTGGGGTCAGACGGGGTAGAAATAAAGTATGAGACATATGAAAACTATAGAGAAACAACTATTTTACCACTCTGTGTGAACAGGGAGGGAAGTTCTGAGAAAATTTCAATCAATATCAGACATAATCCAGCACTAACCCCTGGATTTACTCCAGGCGCTCAATGTTTTAGTGCTATCTGTTATATTTACACCGAATCATAAAACTTGTCAGATCTCCCAATCTAAATGTCAATTTGGTGAGCAAATGTAGTGGGCTTGGTTGTACCATCTTTCTTTTCTAAAAAGGTAGATCTGTGTTTTTGTGTTAAACTCCCTTTATTTGCATAGAAATGTTAATCATAGCTGTCAATAATAATAAAACCACCCTGATCCCTTCAAAGCTCAAAAGCGGAGGGAGACCGAAAAAATTGATTCTTAAATGTGTATAACACATTTAATTGATTAATGAATGAAAATGATAGATTACATGAATTGTGAAAGCTAAAGAATATGATACAGAATGTTATGAGCTTTGAAAAATACAAAATAATAATAATAATAATAATAATAATAATAATAATAATAATAATAATAATAATAATAATAATAATAATAATAATAATAATAATAATAATAATAATAATAATAAATGTTATTTGTAAAAATGCACTTTACATTTCGGGAGAAATCTCAAAGTGCTACAGAGAGCTGCTACACAGCAGCCAATAAAAACAATACATAAATACAATGCAAAAAAAAAAAAAAAGACATGTTACATAGGATTTAAAACAGTCAAACAAATAGATAAATAATCAAAAAGTAGCAGAGGTACAGACATCCATAATCCAAGATCAAAACAGAGAGCCGCGCCAGGGTCAGGGTCATAATAAGTATGCATTAAACTATATCTAATAATGAGCATTACTTTATCCAGTGGTTGTCAAAAGTTTGGAAACACCAGGGCTGTGTTCCAATATCCATACTGTCATGAGTACACTTACCCACTGACATATCTACACTTATTAAGTAAGGAATGTGTACTGTAAGTACCCTCGATGATAAATGAAACACTTACCATCTGTTTGAGCTACGTTATCTCCTCCTTCTGACAGAGAATGCTGTGACAGGTATACTTTAATCATCACACATGTTTGTTTTCCAATACAAGCCTGGATAATTAAGCAGCATGGTCGTAGGTTACATTACATTGGTTATAGTGTGAAAAACAGATAGCTCGCAAATAGTAAAGATGATGATGATGCTAGTGCTGAGTTGATTCCTGCTTAACTCCACCTCTTTTGCTACATAGCTAAGGGTGCTTTCACTCCAATGTGGTCTGCTTTCACACCAGCAAACGAACCAAAGTTGGTTCGATTGACGTTTCATTTATCTTCCGGTAGAAATAAGTACCAATTTTGACCCAAAATGGAGCGACACATTCACACATTGGTACTTGCTCTGATAGTTGCTTATTATATTCTCTGTATTGGACATTTCTGGCAAAATATCCAATTTGCGAGTGAATCAAGGCTGCGTCGGGAGAACAACGTGCTTATGCATCGGAGTTGCCGAAGACACAGCGCGTCATTTCAGGCTGAGGAGACTCGCTATTTACAGGAATGTGGTCATGCTGACTCTGCGACGAAGAACAGGTAGTTTTGACCAAAGGTCTATGGTTTGGACCCCAGTTCACATTCACACCAAAGGGACTGCACCAAAGCTTGGCATTTGGTGCGGTGTTAAGCGGACCGAGACCACCTCTTTTTGGAGGTCTCGGTCCGCTTGATTTAGTGCGCACCCGAGTGTGATTGATGCTTTCACACCAACGAAAACGAAGCGAACCAAGAGCTTTTGGTTAGAATGGGTCGCACCAACTCATGTTGGTGTGAAAGCACCCTAAGATGGCGGCCATTGAGTTCAAAAAGTGTACAAGTTTGCACACTCAGAAATTTGACCATTATGGGTACACATTTGGGTATTTTCAGTACACTTCTTGGTCGACAAATGTATAATGTGAACACGCCGCATACACAAACTAGGTTCAATAAGTATGAAGAGTATGGGTTAGGGGTCTGCAACCATGGTCCTAGAGTGCCACTGTCCTGCATGTTTTAGATGTTTCCCTCTTTCAGCACACCTGAAGATCGTTATCAGTCTTCTGCAGAGATTGGTGATAATTTTGGCTCATTAACTCATCATGTGATAATTCTGAAGTCATTTTATTTATATTTAAATCCTCATCTTTGAATCCTAGGTTAATTTGTGAGCTTCTTTATTCTATCTCAGTAATATTTTTTTAAGTCTTATCTTTGAACATGTTCAAAGTTTTTTTTCAAGTCATTGCAACTTCTTGCTTGGATTATTGCAAAGCTCTGTTTATTTGCCTTGGGCAAAACTTTTGCACATGACTATAGGGAATCTAATTGCCAGACTTAAAAAAAAGAAAACCCTGCAGAAACACAGCAACATCCACTATGTTGCAGCTTCCCTTCATTTATTGCTTATATTTTACAGTAGCATTGATTTTAATCCAAACTTTGAAGACCTTGCATGTAGTGACACCAAGCTTTTAAATCCTTAAACACCAGCTCGTATCCTGGGGTTCTTTGACAAGGCCATGTTAACAATTCCTTGCTCAAGGCTGAAGACCAAGGGTAACATAACTTTTGCAGTTAGGACTCCAACATTTTATAATAGTTTACCTGAACAGATTAGGCAACAAAAGTCACTGCAGTTGTCTAAATCATCTTTTACTGTTTCTCTTTATCAATAGTTTTGTCTTTTAAGTTATTTAACTGACAGTTTATATTGCTTTTATTTTGTTGTTTTCTGTAAAACGTTTTTGTAAAGGTAGTAACATTAGTTTTGGAAAGCATTAGTCTAATTATTACTTTAACCTCTTAAAGATTCATCACTTCAACATACAACCTTATTTCAATGCCATAGTTCCTATTATGTACACAATAAAGAAAGAAAGGTGCCTTCCATAGCAAACTGTAAATCTAGCTCTTAACCTGATGATAAAAACTTCAAAGTATGCCCGCCTGCGTGTCCCCATTACCGGCCCACAGTGTGGATGTGTTTGGGGAATAAATTGGCTGTCTGTCCAGCAGACTGACAGGTATCTCTCCCCTCAATGACATGGCCCAATAACTCACATCAGTCCACAGTGTGACAGCTCTGCCAGCTTTGAAATTGCACTGGCTGCCATCCCTGTCATGAGCGTTTCAGCTTCAGAAACACAGGGGAAAACATGAAGTTGGGCTTGAGAGGAGCATAACGTGGCTGTGTTTGCATTGAAGATGGTTATTACTGTGAAACTGTGTCACTCGCAACCATCTGTGGCTGTTATCTGTTCAAGAGTTTGGAAAGGCAATTAACGTTGGACTCCCAAGACAAGGCGTATGGTGGACCAAGCAAACTGATTATGTGAATAATGTAATCTAATGTAGCTTAAACGATAGCTGTCTGGAGGCTTAGAGGACACAGTGAAGGTAACAAATGTTCAACAGAAGGTACAATTAGATTTAATAACTAGCAAGATGTTCGGTATATGGGTGTTTCCATGCAATAGGACATAAGGGGGGGGGGCTAAAAGTTCAAACCAGATCTTGACTAATGTTATGACGCAGATTTGGGAGCACTTTGATTGTACTTTAAAAATAAATACTGAGATAAGAAAACCTATTTTTTCAGATAAAACACAGAATCTGAAACAGAATCTGTATGTAGCATGGTGAAAAGGACACCAAAATTACGTGCCAACACATTTTGGGAATTGAATTAATTATACAAGGCAGAGAGTCCCATTTCATCCAATTTTTGGCCCTAGTATTAAAAATGCATTAATTTTGGGATGGCTCAGAGCAAGACTTTTTTTTTTTTTTTGCATTTATCTGAGGTCATCAGTTGGTACATCCCAGGGGGGATATGTCTAAATCTCTCTTTTATTATTGGTTCCAAAAAACTGCCAGGCCTTAAAATGAACCCAATTTCATAGAAGCACCCACATAGATTGCATATAACAGTTTGATGAAACCACCATGAGCTCATCTATTACACTGCTATTAAGGCTTTTTTATTTTGGAAGCAGATGTGTTTATATTTGGATGAGAGGGTGGAGCCACAGAACAGTGAGGAACAAAACTTGCCAGGCTAATGCTAAAGTAAAATTGTGTTTGCCAGCATGGTCCCTGTTATTTTAAATGGCAAGACGTAATATTTTGCAACAAGCTAATTTTTAACATGTATAGATTAGTATTGTTAACTTATTGGTTTGTAATCAGATTAATCACAGGGTTGCTGTTGAATCACAATATAATTAACTTTGAATCTATTTTAATCATGTTTCATTTTGAATGATTAAACTGACTTAAAGGTGTCATTCCATCATTATTTAATTAATATTGATGTGTTCTCCATTGTTATTGAATACATTGTGTGTTCGTTCTATTAAAAAAAAAAACCCAAAACAAAAAAACCTCTGGATTGTTTTGTTTCAAGCTGTTTTTGGAGGGTAGAGATCACTTGAGGTCGAACAACAGAGTTTACCGGTACCTCCTCATACGCGGTGATGAGGCATCTCTGATTGGTTCAGAATGCGTGAAGGAACACTCCCCCTCCCCTTACCACAGTAGCATCTAGCTAGGTTTCATGCCATCACTTATTTTGAAAACGTGCAGAGGAGAAAAAAAAGAGGATTTATTTCCACAGAGAGCACATGAACCAATTTGAGACATTTTTTTAAAAAGTTTGTGCAGCAGCTACTGTGGCGGTATTTTCTCTTGTAGATGCTAATGCTAATGCTACTTCAGATTCGCTGCAATGAGGGATGGGCTTAACCACATGTGAGTGACGCTAAAGTCCGTCTGACATCAGATGGACCGGCTTTTTTTGGGTCCCTCATTCCTTTTGTTGTTTTCTGTGAATGCAGAATGCAGCCAGTGGAGGTGACAAACCACTGTCAAAGGCAGCATGTGTTGGTAACTCGGGGTGAGTCATTAGATTCCAAAAGGAGCATGGAAAGATGGTTTTCCATCGGAATGACACCTTTAAGAAAGAAGAGAATACATTACTCCACTTAATGTGTTTGTCACACGCTGTGTGACATATTGCTAAAGTGATAGCAGAATTTAATGTATGTTTCATGTTAATGTGGTATTTCAAGCTGGAGAGTGTGCACAGTTGATTGTGTCCATTTAGGGTTTTTTTGCCCTCATATATACATTCAGGAGGCCAACATGTATTAAGAGCCTTGTGTCTTGTTTTGTCTTATTTTTTGTCTGATTTTCTCTTTTTTCTGTCATTGTTGGTGTCTTGGGCTTTTATTTTGTTATGTGGGTTCATGTTTACAGTTTCTATTTTTTACTCCCTGTCACCGGTGTTGACCCGCCTTCTTAATTTCCTCCTTGATGTGTCTCACCTGTCTTGTTGAGTATAAATAACTGATGTGTGTCACTGCTTGGTGCGAGTTTGTTGTATTACCTTGGAGTGTGACTTATGAGCATTTCATCTAGTCTTGTTTTCCTGGCTTTGACCCCTTTTTTGTCTCTTGGTTTTTGGATTGTGGTCTTGTCTCCTATCAGGTTTTGCACTTCCCCATTTCTTGACCTTTTGCCTGTTTTTTGAAACCTGCTCTTGCCTGCCGCACACCTGTACTGCATTCGACATCTGACTGCTAGATTGACCCTTTTCTGCTCAACGGTAATGTGTTTAGTCTTTTCCCTTGGACTGATTTGATATGTGTTTTTGACCATTTTTGTCTGACCTCTCTATTTGTGTGCTGTGCCCCAGTTGTACACATGGGCTGATTATCTTTTTCAGAAATAAACTTTTGTCAAACTGTCATTTCTGGTGTGAGTCGTGCATTTGGGTCCACTCAGTAATCAGAGCCGTTACAACGTGCTGTTTAGTTTCTTCCATCGTTATAAGATGGTTCTTCTGTCCATCACTTCAGGATCACGTGACCATTTATCCAAGCTTGATGCTAACTCTTCTTGGACAAACTGACCCAGATGCATTGGCAGAGACATTCAGAGTCATTATGCACTTCAGATGGGTTGTGTTAAGATGTTTAATCAGATTAATCACAAAGATAGCTCAATCTGTGTTAATGTGCTAATTTTGACAACTATAATATAGATGCATAATTATAATAATAATAATAGTACTAATGTAAAGTTTGTGTAATATTTAAGCAAGCTAATTGTTGCTGGCCAACTATCAATACACTCTGTCCACATATTAACATCTTAAACTACAGAGCTGTCTATCAGAACCCAAAAACTTTTTTTCAATACGGACTTTTAAGCCTGAATATTTTTGTGTAAAGATTTTTTTTACCTTGTTTCCAGTAACCATTTGTGTAACAAGACCTGCTCACAATTTAGGGCTGGGAGATGGTGTTTGGTCCACGTCTGTATTACTTCAATAATGGTGACACACAAAAAGAGCAGATTTTGATTGGCACATTATCCATTAACCAACTGAGTCACACATGAGGTGACTTCTGCTGAATGAACTTCATTTCACGCTGACAGGCTGTGTTTGTTAATTCAAAATCATATTGCCTGAAGAGGATTAAATACACATAAGTTCATAGGGATATGCCACATTTTGAGTCTGTACACCAGTTGAAATATGCTGATAGATATATGAGATATATGATAATTGCAACTCACATTTATGTACTGTCTTGGTTGTATCCCAGACTGAAAGAGAAATTCAAATTATTGCCTTATTCCAGCTAATGTTGAATATTTAAAAGCCAAGTATACACCTTAGTTGGACTGTAATCAAACCAAACTGAAGTTTTGGAAATCAGACTATTTGACCCAGATAATGTGGTTCTTAATTGAACCTTGCCACCATGTATATTCCATCCACAAAGAGCTTAACTACTGACTGGCCTGGACATGCCTCGTTCCAGAAGTGATCAGAGACATGGCATGACAACAGGCACATTATGTCTAATAAACTAGAGACAATACGTACGAAATGCCCTGAGCTTTTTCATTGTTATCATCCATATCCCAGCTCTGTGTTGTCCTCCTATGTCTGCCGCGTGTCATTACTAATTGTTCGTCATCTATTACACCAACCGGGTTGAATGGGAACATGAAAGGGCATGTAGCACCTCCTAGTATCTGGGAATTGAATGTAACTCACTCAGTAATTCAAGTCCAATTAAGTCCTTAGCTTGGCTATTGGCAATAGCAAATATGTTTATATGCAACTGTATTACCACCAAATAATAAATTTAGTTAGCAAACATATCTTGTAAACTCTTCAGTTTCACTCTGCCTCAAGGCTCACCAACTTCATTTAAAACATTACCTGTTTACTCTAGTTTCAGGAAAAGTTCAATTCAACCTGAAGGCAAAAAATACACAACACTGGCAAATGTTTTGAAGGGACATAGAATGAGTGGTGTGTCTGTACCTGTTGCAGTTTTGTGGGGACTTCTTGTGGTTGCAGGAATAAGTGATGTTGGCCAGGTGACATTGAAACCTTACAAGTTGGCAGTGATGGACAGACATGGTGGAACAATAAAAATAGTCAAAATAAGTCTATGAATTCCTTTTCTGAAACCACTTTTTCCTCAGACACAGGGGTCACATGATGCCTATCTCAGCTGAATGCAGGGTTCATCCTGGACATGTCGTCATTTCATCACAGGGCTGACATATAGAGATAATTACTCTGACATTCACACCTCTGGGCAAGTTAGATTAATTTTTGGACGGGGAGAGAACCCACGCTGACAACATGGAAACGACATACAGAAAGGTCCCACCCCTGTCAACTGGTGTTGGAATCAAACTCAGGACCTCTTTGCTGTGAGGCATGAGTGATGTCTACTGCAGTAAATGGATGATATAATAAATCTACTAACCTACGGCTACTGAATCCATCATCCATCCAGTTACTAAATACAATTACCCATACATGTATACCATTATACCACAATTGTACATGTGCACATCTTGCATAACTTTTTTGGTAGGGGCAATAAATTATGAATTCTATTGCTCATTGGATTGGATTCCATTTAGTCTTTGCCATCAGGACTTTAAATCAGATGACACATGTACAACTGTAAATGAAGTTTCACTTTAGGATTGGGTCTGTCATACCCTATAACAGAGTCCTGCACGGTTATGATTTTGACATACCGCAACCACCCGTACCCGTCGTGTTTAAACTCGTATCCGACCCGTTTTCCGATGAAAAAAAAAAAAAAATCTGCACCCGAACCGACCCACTATAAATGAACCCGATATCCGACCCGAAAGAAAATGTCAGATAGCCAAACTTAAATACAAACATTTATTGCAACGAATATACTGAACAGTGACATACCCAAGGCAGAGCCAAATAAAATGTTGTTAACCTTTTAGCCTATGAACCGCAAATTAGACCCGCGATCACCCACGTCCGACCCGAACCGAACCCGTATCCGACACAGCACAACATTTTTCACCCGTTTCGTGAAAATTTGCGGTTCACCCACGGGTACCTGAACCCGTGCAGGACTCTGCCCTATAAATAAGTGTTTTTCAAACCTGGATTCACCTGGAATTCAAATGGGGTCACATGAAATTTGTAGTAATTTAAAAATGTACTACTAAAAAATATATGTTAAGTTGACAGACACACTCGTGGGTTGGCAACCTTCAACACTGAAAGAGCCATTTTAATCTAGTTTCCATGGAAAAGAAAACAGCGGGAGCCGCGAATACTTTTTGACATCTAAAATAAAAAAAAAGAAAGAAAAAAGAAAACGCAAGGAAAAAGAAAGGGGGAAAATATTTAAACAACAACTTCCCTTTTCGTGCTTGGGTGTTCACCTCAGTCATACTTATTAATGCTTTAACGAGGCTTTTGAACATGGACTAAAATGAAGAGAATACTGTATTGCTTTTTCTTACCTTTACACTGGACCAGTGTAAAGGAAAGGCATTACAGACCCACTTAACCTTTGACCTGTGAGTCATATATGGTTTTTTTTTCCTCCTTTTTCCACACTCTGAGCCTGTGCATTCAGGTCCAGGTTCACTAACTTACAGTCCCTCAAGCTTTTGGGTCCAGGTTTGCGAACAGTCCCTCGTGTGTTCCATAAGTATGCTGTTTATTTTGACCAATGAAAAAACAAGAAAAAAATATATGTATATTTTATTAATATTTCAAGATTACACATTAGGACTAAAATAATTTTAAAAAGAACTAACACAAATAAAATTACTTCAATTCAATTAACTACTATTATTATTATTTTAGTCATTTATTTTCCCAAGCCACTCGGAGCCGCAGGATAAGCATGAAAGAGGTGCAGGTTGCCGAAGCCTGGACTAGACTAATAAGGCTTATGGTATCGGTGCCATCTTTAAAATGACTTCATAAAATATATTTTTTAGACTGGCTTTTATGTGATGTGATGATGTTTTAAATTTAAATGTTTTTAATTTTACCCTGTCTGGTTGACAGACGTGATGCTGTTTTATTCCATTTCATTGTCTCATTTTCCACAGATCTTAACACCATCATGTTCTATTATCTCTTCCTTCTTTACCTCAACTCACTCAACCTCAGGTCTATTTTGTGTTGCTCTACTTATTTCTTGTGTTGTGCTTTATTTTGCTGTTGTGTCCTTCTGCTTGGCTGTCAAAGCACTTTATAAAGTCTGTAATTCCTTGGCAGAGTAATAATAACTTTTATGGCACCTTTTTAAAAACAGAGTTATGTTTTTGGCCGTGTTTGTTTGTGCGCAATTTAACTGAGAAAGTTATGGATGGATTTGGCTGAAATTTTCAGGAAATGTTTATACTGGATTTTGGGGGGGGGGCAGAGTCTGTGCTCTCTCAGTGCTTTTATAATTATTATTACCTCAGCCAATGAGGTTATGCTTTTGCCAGAGTTTTTCTGTCTGTCTGTTAGTTAGAAAGATAACTCCAAAACTTATGGATGGATTTTAATAAAAATGTTCAGGGTAGGTTGGTAATGGGGAGATCTGGAAATAATTCAATTTTGGTGGTGATGGGGGGTGGGGGGGTGGGGGGTACTGACCAAGGAAAATAAAATCATCCCTTTGTGCAGTAAACTACACCTGCTTTTTCTGCCCCCTATTCTTAATAATATACATTATGTCGACTAAATGTAATCTGAAATCAACATTTATTTGTAACATAGTAGCGCAAACTAAAATATTTATGGTCAGGAATGTGTCTAGGGCCAAAAAATGGAATCAATAAAGTAGAAAATAAGCTGGAAGGAAACTCCAAGATACTCTCTTTAAACATTAAAATACCTTTATTATCCTGTTGGGGTCATATCTAGACCTAAAAACACGTCTGTGTGTTTCAGCATCAAACCTTCAGTAAGTCAAACAGGAGCCTAGAAAAGTGTAGGTTCCTATTTCTCTTCAAATATTCCCATTTGTTATTTACAATAGTATAGCAAATACAAGATTAAAAAATATATAATTTTATTTAAAAATGCTCTGTTTTCAATGTCTTGTTACACCCAATATCTACATATATATTTTAATTTGGTATTTTCAAGGCTAGTTATATTAATTGCCAAAAGGGGTTTTAATTTGATCATCAGAATTTTGATATCTTAAAAAATTATTCCACACATCTCATTGTAAGACGATGTTTTTTCAGCTTTACTGACCATGTCTCTAACAAAACAAAAACAGCCCATTTGGTATTCTGCAGGGTTCAGTTCTAAGAGTTTTATTTTTAATATACATTGTTCCATCTTGTAAATAATTTGCTTTCAGTGTGTGTCAGATGACACTTGGATTTGTCTATATCATCAGATGACTGATGCACAGAATATAAACTACCTCCACAGGAAAGAACAAAAAACGTACATGATGGGGAAAAACAAAACAAGGGATTTTGTGAACTTGAAAGAAAGTAGAAGGGGTGTTATTTATGATTCCGAGTTGTTTTGTTTTTTGTTTTACACATAAAAATGTTGCCAAATTCCCTTTTATCACCTAAGAAATATTGCAAAACTTAGACCCTTACTTATTGCCAACAGGATGACTCATGCTTTGGGTTTTATTGTAATGCACTGTTATAAAGATTACTGAAAAAAACAAAAAACAAGGAGTGAAAGGTTTTTTAAAGAACCACAAAGGGAGATATCATCATTATTGTTTCTTTACTTCAATTACATGCATGGTAAAACACAAAAGGTTATGAAGGTTGAAGCTATAACTGACAATTTTTATTGTCAATTTTTATATTCTCCACTAATGTGTATATATACTATATTTGTTTCCTTTGGGGCCATTGTCTCACAGTACTGTATTTCTAAAACCTGTCTACAGCCACACATGTGGATATGTGATAAAGTGACACACAGATTACATACTAATTGAACCTCTCCAAACTAATTTGACTGACTGTACTTCCCTCCTTCAGTGTCACTAACTAGGAGCTGATATCATCGCTCTCATAACTTCAGCCATTTGTAAGTGGATTTTATCACTGGTATGTTTTCAGGTCATTGGCCCTTTAAAATTTGATCACACATTAAATCCAAGGACTCCTGTGAGTCAGAGTTGTCAGTGCAGTTTGTCATGGGGTCGTACTGTAAATCAAACCTTTTTTATCACTTCATCCATCTCCACAGTGATGGAGAGGCCTGCAATCTGCCTCTGTGTGAATGAGGCTGTCTCATCTGAGAGATGACATCTCTCTCCTCCATATTTGGAACCAGAGCATCTCATCATTCTGGTCTGGTTTAAAGTCTAACAACAGCAGTAGTGTCCCAACGGTCTGACAGCTTCTATTAGAATAAAATAATTACAATAGGATGGCTAAAAGCTTTACAGAATCACTCGTGTTTTTTTTTTTTTTTCCTGTGATCTCCAGTGAATGGTTACTGTGGAAACAAGAAGAGAAGCTATTTATTCAGCTGCTTATCCAAGGTCGTGTTACTTAAAGCCATGCAGTTGTGTGCATGTAGCGAGGTTAAGTATGTACTTCTTAATGAATGCAGCTTAATGATGCTAATCACTCTGTTTATACTGTACTCTGAGCAAGTGGTACATTCTTCTAGAAGCAATCATGTTCTGTGAATGATAAGCACTGACTCAGTTGCATTGGTGCGAGCTGAAGAGCTACCCCCCCACCCCACCACCCACCACCCACCCGACTTCTTTTCTAATCTGTCCTGTGCTCTGGAGGAAGGAGTTTCACATCTCTGTGGAACTATCAGTTTGTTGCAGAGTGTGTGTTTCAGTTCGGTGTGATACACAACACATGAACTGACATCTCTATGAACTGTCATGTCAGCTGTGTAACTGGACAGAACTGTGCTGAGTTTGACAGCACATATTAAAAATAAAACTAGGCCAGCTTTTACCACCGTGTAAAACACTTATTCATTGTCAATTTGACACAAGAAACCAGTTTCTTTATGGTTGGGTGGAAGTCTTGCCTAAATATAAAAGTACTGTAAGGCAAACTGTTCATTTAAAATGCTCTTTGGAATTGTTACTTTATTAAATACAGAGAGACAGGAAGGGCAGAGAGAAGAAGGGTGACATGAAAGAAATTGAACCAGGCTGGATATAAACCCAGGTCACAGCGGTAAGGGCTCAGGACTCAGCTGTGTATGTGGTTGACATAGTGGGTTATCAAGGTGCCCCCAAAATCTGTTTATCATTGTTCATAGTAATCCTCTTTAATAATAATTAAAAAAAAACAAAATAAAATTCTAGGTTCAATTCAATTTTATTTGGAGCACACAAAATCATCAGAACATTTTTTGTGTGTGTGTAGTGGAAAAGAAGTGGGAAGAAATAAACTTAAAAACTCCCACCCCTCAATTACAAACCAATAATCCAATAATTGTGCTTCCTATGCCCCAACATACCTCATATCCACCTCCATCAACACAAGCATCCACAACCATTTATCAACACAATGTCACCTCCACAATCAGTTCACTTCAGTTCAATCCTATATATGACAAAAAAAACTATATGTACATAACAAATGAAGAAATAATGATAGAAACAAAACGAAAACATAACAGAACAATGTAGTTCAAAAAAGGAGTAGAAAGAAGTAAAGCTTTTTTTTTTAAAGACTCCTACCGCTTTTCAACTATTACCAAGTTTTGGGATCATATATAATACAATGTAATGTAATCTAATATTATATAATATATCTCATCGTCTGAACCCACTTCATCCTCACTTCACTGTAGATTTTTCAGTGTTAATTTGGAGACAATGAGACCAAATACACTCTAGAAGAAATTAAATAACACTGCACCAACGTACCACCCCCCTACTAAAGAATGAATCTTTCTATCTGTGAGCTCTCTCTCTCTCTCTCTCTTTCTCTCTCTCTCTCACTCACACACACACTCTCTCTCTCTCTCTCTCTCCCTGGGAACCTTGAGCCAGTCCCTGAACTCTGCTCTAATCACTCTATTAAATTCACCTGTGAGCACAGCTGCACTCATCAGGCTCAGTGCTATTTAAGACCTGTTCTCAGTCTCTTTCATTGTCAGATTGTCCTTGATCTTCACCTGTAACTATCCAGCATTGTTCCTTGTGTGATTATGTTTCTGACCCTCTGACTTGCTCGAGGTCAAACGCCACCTTCATGACCACATCTTCTTGTCTGAACCCTTTGTAACTTGGCAATTCCAGTGTTATGGATGTGACATTTGAACTCAAAATGGCAACAAATGACCCAGGTCCTTTTTTATTCTCAACCAGCATCTAAATAGGTGTTACATATTTTAAGGGCATCCCATATTGAAGAAGTGGTAGGGGAAAAAAATGTCATACTACATTTAGAGCACAAGAAAATAACAAAAAAAAGGTGGGTTATGGATGTGACTACACATTTTCATCCAACTTTGATCTAGTGAATCTAATATTAAAATGCAGCTATCCATTTGATAAAGAGGTCCAAGTTGAACATAAATGATTTGTTTTAAATATTTTGTATTTCATGCAGAGTCTTGGAAGGACAAATCAGTGTTATGGATGTGACATAACATGGTATCTGTTTAGTGGCTTAAATGTATTTTAACAATTTCAAATCAATAAAGTCAATTTTATTGCATTATTTACAATTCATAAGACAAAATGGCTAAACTTATTTAACTCTGTAAAATATAGGCCTAGATTATATTTTTAAAACCTGTTATGTTTTCTCATTTTTTTCCTTTTACTCAGTTTGTTTGTTGGTCTGTTTGTTTTTAAGCAGCTTTACGCAAACATTTTCAGGAAAGATGCAAGGTGGTGGAGAATAGATCCCATAAATCCCATGAATTTTGGTCAACATAGGTCAAAGGTCACAGTCAAAAATGTGTTTTTTGGGTAGAATATTTTTTTTTGTTTTTTATTCTGATTTTTTTCTCATGCTACATCTTCATTTTTATTTTTTAAACACACACACACACACACACACATATATATATATATATATATATATATATATATATATATATATATATATATATATATATATATATATACATAAAATTAGGGGTGTAAAG
Organism: Siphamia tubifer; assembly: GCA_020466265.1. Taxonomy (NCBI): domain Eukaryota; kingdom Metazoa; phylum Chordata; class Actinopteri; order Kurtiformes; family Apogonidae; genus Siphamia; species Siphamia tubifer. The sequence goes on along the minus strand of CM035794.1, from coordinate 22,460,272 downwards.
ATAAACTGATTCGAATCGTGACGTAAGAGAGCTGAGTGAATCAGGCCACAGAGTCATGTATTTAGTTAACCAGAGGTGCTGTAGTTAGTTAACCACATGTACTGTAGTTAACTACGTTTACACATTTTTCTTTTTTATTCAGGTTTATTTTTTTTATGATGCCACACCTACCTTTAAGTCCCCTAGCGCCCCCCAGGGGACGCCCCACCTCACTATTTAAAATCCACTGACATAAAGCATCGATGAATTAAATGAATGTAAAATAGCCTGATAGAGCATGAGTTGTGACAGTTGTGAGTTGTTCCCAGTGTAGAACCTTATTGTATTTGCAGAAGTTTTGTGATAAATAATGACTGCTGAATCCCAAGTATATGTTCATATAAATAGACACATCAAAGAATAATGTTTATATTACTCTGCTATTATAATTATAGACAAGAAATAGAAAGTATAAATCGCCAAAACCATACCAAAATCCCCTGATGTACTTTGTATGAAGAAGCAGAGTGAATAGAAACAGTTTAATATAAATATTATACATTACATAGGGGAGCATGAGCTATGAGAATAAGTGAATGGAGCTGCAGTTTGAACACTTAATCCCATTCCTTTAAAACATCTCTATTTATATTCCAACAGCTTCATACATTTCTCCCACAAAATGGAAAGACATAAATTAAACGTCTGTCACTCCGCTGTGATGTTGTTCTATGAGCTAAGGTGTAAATGGTGTGGAGTAGAATCAGGCGCTATTGTATTTCTGTGCTGGTGTAGTGTAAGTGTTCTCAGCTGAATATTCTGTCACTCATTGCAGCAGGAGCTGAAGGATAAAATTCAGGTCTGGAATACAGACTGTAAAAATACTGTGCAGAATGTGTGATTAAACCTGAGGGGAGGTGTTCAGTTCATAAAAAAATATCCAGGAGAAGGTTCTATTATGTTCTGAAAATTCCACATCTTAAAGGTAGTGTATGAGATCCTAGAAAAAGGGTTTGAACAAGCTACATTTTGAAAATCCACAATTCCATAGTCCAAACTGCTTTCTTCAGACATCCCCTGAAGCCATGCCTCCAGAATGCTGGTACCTGTAATGGTTGTTCCCAAGGTGTCCCGAGCGCTGCACAGCAACCATTCATCCTGCTTCGACCCTGGGTACAGCCCCAGATCCAACAACAGTTTAAAGAGGACATATGCAAAATTTAACACAAATTTGAGACCCTTAAATTATATGTTTAAAAATCCACTCTCCTTTTTTCCTGATGCATTTCTTGTTGGAATTGGATAAAAATGCTCCATTTTGGATTTTCTATGCTTCGTACATCACATGCATAGATTAATTTGAATACTCCACCCCATCCCACCCCACTAGTTCAGCTAACTCCGCCTACTGGTGACAGCGACCTCTGCTTGGACTCACAGATCCTCCATTATTCTAGTCCTGGTGTGTGTCCGGTGCATTAGGGTCCTGGTCCGTGGTTGGTCTGACCTGGGTTGGTCCATGGGTGGCACTGCAACCATGGTGTCATGACTCATCTGACCAGCCCAGGTCCAGATGAACCTGACCCAAACATGCACCGGGGCTGTTAACTGACCAGGTCAAATGATTGGATGGTGTTTTAATCTGTACCATCTATTTCACAAGTTACTACTTTTTTATTTTGGTGTTATTTAATTATAATCAGGGTGTGAAGGGGATTTTAAGCAATAGAGTAAATATGCTCCAAAAAAACATCTTTCACCCCACATTTAAAAGTAAGATCTATTGAGATATTGTATTTTTACTATTCTATGCTTTATGTTATAGTTTATATATAGGATTTATTCACTAAATGTGATCAGGTGATACAAAATAAGATGGAAAAAAACCTAATTAATATAAAAGAGAAAATGAAAAAAAAAAAGAAAAAAATCAAACAGGTTAAGTCGTTTCCAAAATGGTACTTTATATTAAAATTCAACTTTTCCAAAAGTGTATTGTTGAAGGAGAAACTTTTTTTTAATTACACTTAATACAACTAATAACTTCAAATTAATTTCAACACTGGTTTATTCTCAATTTCTCCATCCCAGGGAATTTACTAAAAATAAAAGAACACTGAATATATTTTTGAGTTGAGTTATTGAAATTTTCACCCACCTACACATCACAAAAGCACAACCAATGAGTCACAATACTCATTTTTAGAAGAAATAGATTTAGTTGAATAGAATTGCTTAACTTTGTTGTGTTTGTAGCAGGCAACACAGTTCTAGTAAACCTGCTGCAGGGTTGTAATAGAGTGACTGCAGAAATATGATAATTTGTTGTTCAGTTATTATTTAATAATACGCATTGTAGACTGGGATTAATTATCAAAAGACAGCTGAGTTTTTGTTTTGTTTTTACACCCCTGTGTGGACCCTGGTGATAGCCTGGGCCACAGGCTTTATGTGTCCTGGTTGACTGTCTGCTCATTCACTTCTCATGAATACACTATCTCAGGAATGGGGGATTGAATTATTACCTCCGCCAAGGAGGTTGTGTTTTCATCTGTTTGTTTATTTGGCTGTTAGCAAAATAACTTTAAAAAGTTATGGAAGGCTTTTGATGAAATATTCAGGAACTTTTTGAAAGGAGTTCTGTGCTCTCTAATAGCTTATTTCTTTTTGTCAGTTTTGCCATAAATGTTCATCTTAAATCGTGTCTAAATTAATACTTTGTTTTCCTTTTTGCAATTGACTGGAGCCATGCATATCAACATAGTGACAACTTCCGTTTCATCATATAAGAGACTTAATATGTATTTTTACCTCCGCCAATGAGTTTGTTTGTCTGTTAGTTAGCAAGATAAAAGATAACTCAAAAGGTTTTGGATGGATCTTGCTGAAATTTACAGGGTAGGTTAGTAATGGGGAGGTCTGGAAATGATTAGATTTTGGTGTAGATCTGGGGGGGGGGGGTGTCAAGATAACTCCAAAAGTTATGGACAGATTTTGATTCATTTTTCAGGATGTGTTGGGAGTGTCACAAGGAATAAATGATGACATTTTGGTGGTGATCCAGTAGATACAAAGATACATTTTGCATGATGTATCCCTTTTAAAACTGTTTTGTTTCCAATTTACTTTTAAAGGCCCAAAATCTCTCTGTGTTGTCTGTCTACGCTGACATCATCACACACATAGACAACATCAGCTGGATAGATGCCAAAATAAGCTTTAGTACATGTGAGGGGTGGCGTCTGTTTGCCTGGTACTACCTGTTATAGGCTGGAGTGTCTAAGAGCATAGAACATTTCTAGTTTTTCCTTTGTGATTCTCACCACAGTCATTATAAACGTGTTCTTTTCCTTTCACATTCAACATTCAGTGACCTGGACCCTGGTCCTCCATCAGGCGTGTGAATCGGCTAAAGTCTTATCCTCACTGGCTATGATCCACCATTCACACCTGGTTCTCCCTGAGATCTAGCTGTGGCTTTAAAGTGGGGAAGCTGCTTAACGGTAGCTGTTTAGGGGATACGAGGAGGCTGAGCTGGAGCCGGATCGTAGCCCAGCAGATGTTCTGCTTGTGCCTGGGATTATCCCGGCGGCTCTCTGGAGAACTGAGGCTTGGCCAGATGCAATGAGGATGGAGCTGTTAACATATGCTAGCGGCATTATCAAGGACTCCCCCAGTGACATTAAAAAGTTTAAGGTTTTCACGCTTAGATGAGTGCACTTCATCTTTTGCTCTTTGTGGTTTCAGTCAGTGCTCTTCAGCCTCGCATTGGTTGTCTTACTCAAAGCAGTGATACATTCAGGTACCAGTAAGAAGAACATATAGCAGCTCCAAAGGAGATTACATGGTTATTCTTATATGATTTCTTAGCTCATTATTTTTATTTATTTATTTTTTTTTACATCAGCTTACTTAAAGGTAGGGTAGAAGATCTTGGAAAACACTTCCTCCAAACTATATTTTGAAGGTATACATATCCAGACCTCTTCGTCAGCCCACCCCTCAAAACCATACTTTCAAAAATACATCAACACACACGCTGTCACAGAGGTTCAAGAGCATTCACAAGAACTCAACGTCAATTATCATCCAAAATAACAAAACAATAATTAACATTTATCAGTTTGTGTCACATGAAGCTTAGTTAACAAAAGGTTTAGAAGCATGAAATAAACACCATGGGAAAACTAATGGATAAGGACAATAGTTTATGTTGTTACAGCAGTAGTTTACACACAGTGTTGGTAACTTAACAAAACCTGCTGGAACATTATGTTTGGTCAATATCTGACATTTTCTCAGTGACGGGGTGAATACCATACCCAAAACCCATTAGTATGTCCAAATATTATAGAATCATAACAGTATCATCTTACCTATCCAGTAGAAACATGGTCACCTTAGCATCAGATTTGAGCCTCTTTTCTTTTTTCAGTTGCCGCCAGCGCTGGAAAGTCGTAGTGATTACCACCCTTGTCCTGTTCTGTTCTTCACTCAGCTTCCTCATGGCCGTAGCTTTTTCAAACACAGTTTTTGCTTTAGTTTTGCTGCCGGTTGTCGTCTTTTCCACCATAGTTGTTTATGTGAATGTGCAGAAGGGGAAAGGAGGGGTGTGGGGGAGACTGATATTTGATGGACGTATCAGCAAATCAATCATTGTAAAGATGATTGGCTGGAGTTTTCCTCTAGTTCCACCCTCTAGACTGGACTAAAACATTTAGGGTTTTTTTTTGCAAACATTCTATTTCAGTTTGTGATATGGGATCATGAAGAGGTTTTCAAGCAATATGGTAAAAAATGTTCCAAAAAAAGGTCTTGCACCCCACCTTTAACTGTATCAGCTCAAGCACATGTGTGTCATACTGTATGTGCAAAAGGATGCTGGCCCTTTAATCATGTGGTAATAGGAACAGAGCTCACAATGCAACACATGTTCACAGTATTTCTTGGATCTAAAAATTTCCGTCTCCCTTAGACTTATATTCAATTTCTCTCTAAAAATAAAAAGCCCCCCCCCCCAGGGCTCCTTTAATTCTCATTAGTTTGGTGTGATCTGGTGCCACTTTACATCATAGTTCTATTAATAAGATCTCAAGTCAAATACAAGGTTCTACTGTGTGAGGCTTTGATTGACAGGTCTATATGACAGTTTATTCATCTGCACATGACAATTTTTGATTCTTGTAATAAAACCTTTCTTTTCTGATAGACTGAACTGTTTAATAGGCTCCACTAAAATATCACATTTGATACATTTATAGGCAATTCTTGACAATGTTCACCATTTGCAGAAAATTGGTGGGTTTTTGTACAGTAACTTCAAAAAAATATTGGTAAAACAAAGTAAAAAGTCAGGAAAGACCATTACTGTGTTTTTACCAATGCCCATTTAGGACCTTGCACCAATAGTTTGTGAATCTCTGTATAATTAAACAAATTATGCACTATAAGGCACACTGTCAATGAATGGTTTTTATGAAGGTTTTTGATATAAAAGGTGCATTCAGTGAAGTCAAAAAGTCAAAATTCTGAGTTAAAAAGACAAAAATATGACATAAAAGTCAAAAATTGTGTGATAAAAAGCCTCTAAATCCTCTAAAGAGTAAATTCCCTGTCACTAAGCTCTACCAGAATTAATCCAAATATAAGACACACTGTGGTTTTTGTAGAACTAGTTAATATGCAGTAACAATACTGCCTCATGGGCAATAATCTACCTACAACTACTGGTGCTGAACAACAACAGAACGTTAAGGTCATTTTTCAGAGTTTGGTGTCTGTGCAGTTACTGCCTTTTTACTTTTTAGGACAGTATTGGTCTGAGATCTACTTCCAAACACTGTCGGCACTTAAGTTCTTTCTATTTCACTAGAAATAACTTTACAGGTTCTTTCTAGTGGGATATTTACAAATCTATTGTCTACATGTACATAAACCACCATGAACTAACCAGCACTAAAGTCATTTGTTTTATGATTCATCTCATTAAAGTATGTAAGATTTAGCAAATTTAATGTCTGAAGTAGATCTTTTCTAAAAAAAAAACAAACAAAAAAAAACAGAAGACAACAGTGTCACATGTTTCTTTAATATTTGGTACAAAATGTTGGTGTTTTTGTTGGTCATGGCGAAATGTGTTTGTTACTACTGAGTATTACAAAATAATTTACCATTCAATACCTTATTTCTGTACTTTTAACATATCTGTTATTACTGTCAATGTTTAATAAATGAGCTACATCATTTTTTTTTTCTCTTGTCTGCATTTGTTCTCATTGTTTAACACCACAGAGAGGGTGTTAACATTGTTTGAGATCAATGCATTTTTTAGTCTTGCAGCCAAATATTTTAATATTTAGTGCATGTGTGTGACCACCATCGGTCCTCCCTGAAAGCTGAGCAGACATCCTTTATTAGAACTCACTATTATAAGCCAGGGAGGGCAGTGCTACACCTCAGTGATGTGTGGGGGAAACAAAGACGGACAGGACAGACAGGACGAACAGCGAAAGAAATCAATAGGCGGTGCTATTGTAGTTAAAGATTGTAAGGTGGTGTGTTATTCCCAACTATTAACTGTCCATAAATAAAAATAAATAAATAAATTGAAAAAAGAGAAGAAAACCAAAACAGCACAAAAGAAAAAGAGATTCGATAAATAAATAATTAAACAAAAATGGTAGTGAGCACCATAGTTGTGGATGACTTGATGGTGTAAAATAGAATGCAATGGAATAGAATAGAATAGAACAGAACAGGCCAGAAGGGGACACTAGTGCAAGAAGAGAATGAGTTTAGAGTAGAAATTCTAGAGAGATTCTCAGCACATTCTGGCGGGTCCCATCATTCACTGAAATGGGACTCAGCAAGCTGCCAAGACCAGATCAAACATGCAAGTGTGAAGGACCCCGAAGCCCAGAATAGCAATCACAGCAAGGCAGGGCCAAGCCAACAGGGCACCCCCATCCCGGGCCGTAGGAGTTACAGGACGCCGCCCCCAGAGAGCTGCCGGGGCCACCGTGAATGACGCAAACCCGGAGAACAAGAGGGAGCAGCAACAAACCCCCCCAGCACACCAAGGGTGACCCAGGTGGCCCGGGGCATGAAGACCCACCCGCCAACCCAACCCCAACCCTGCCCACCCCAGCTCCCACCAAACCCCCCAACCCCCCACTCGACCTGCCCAACCCCAACCCCACACCCTCCCCCCGAGAGGGCCAATGGCCCCACACAGCCAGGAAGCCAGACACAGGGCCCGAGCGGCCCACCCAGCCCATCACAAGGCAGGCCGCCACTGGGAGCCGGTCAGAGGACAATGGGGCCGGGAACCGATGCGAGCCCAGAGGATAAAAAAAGGACAGTGTGGTGGGGCCCGGTGACACCAACAGGGAGGCACCCCGCACACCCCCCGCACCGGCCCCAGGCGAGCACAGTACACCCAGCCCCCCCCCCCCCCCCCCCCGACCATAGCCCCCGGGGACCCCCAGCCACAGCAACACGGTTGGTAGTCCACACAAGGGGGCCGGGTCCCACCAGCAAGGCCATGTTAGTGAAATCCCCCCCCCCCATTACTCCCTATTAATATGTCTCCAGATCCCTGACTGGAGACATTAAATCTGCACCGTGAAAGTGTAACCCTGAGTGTCATGTGGTGCGTTAAAAGTGGAGAGGCTGGGCGAGGCATCCAGGGGGCAGGCCAGAGGACCACAGAGGATGGCTACTCTGCAGCCTGCCCTGGCCCAAGTTCCCCGAGCCATCCCAGACCTACTCCCAAGGTGTGAATGTGTGTGTGGTGCATTAAAAGAAATTAGAGAGCAGGGGCAGCAGGCGGGGGGGTGATGTGGAAGATACAAGACCGTAGAGCCCTGCCATCTGCCCCACCACAGAGCCCATCCCTCCCGCCCCCACCTGCTCTCGAGGCCCTAACTGTTGTGTCCCTATATGTGCCTAAGGGTAGCTATATACAGTGAGGTGTGAAGTGTGTGAAGTGCGCAGTAAGAGGCAGTCTGGTGTGGGTCCGGCCCATTAGGACAGAGCAGCGGGGGAGACAGGTAGTGAGACCACCGGTACTGATGCAGAGGGCCCCCAGAGCCCCGAGGCCAGAGGCCAAGGTGGGCCCGCCTGAACCCGACCGGCTCAGCCAGCACCAAAACTCCCAGGAGTCGCAGCGCTAGACCAGTGCCCCAGCAGACACCGCAGTCCCACCACGGGCCAGCCGCACACACTACCCTGCCCCGGAGGGAGGGCCAGGCCGCACCACTCGGAAGCGAGGGCCATGAGCCCCCTCGCCCACCCTGGAGTTGGCACGTCCGGGACGCAGTGCGCCCACCCCGCAGCACCACCGAACCCCCCCCCCCCCCCCCCCCCCCCCACCACCACCACCACCACCACTCCCCAGGACAGCCCCTAGGCCCTGCCAGAAGCCCCCAGCCAGCAGAAGCGAATCTCCAGTGGCGGCCCATGTCTGACTTCCCTCAAATGCACATTGAGGACAGAGGAGGAGCTTAACTAATAATCCACTGGTACTCTCAGTTAAAACTGTTCAAATTCTCACAGAGGATGTATGTGTTGTTTTGTAGAATCAGACACATGTCTGCATAACACAATCTTTAAACAGAAGCAGGACTTTTAAATTCTAACAGTTATTTGACCACATTCCTGATCAAAGTTATGTCTTAATTTAAAGAAAAAAGACATTACCCATAGCTTTATTATGCCATATTATGATGTGAATGAAAGGTTAACTTTACATGAGCATCTATCTGTCAGTGATCATAAAATACAAACATACATTACAACACAATAACACACATTTGTTTCGCACATCATATTTAATTGACATCTATTGACCATGTTGGCCCCGAGGTGAAGACTTGTGTTGTGAAATGTCAAAAGTACTCACCTCGACTCCTCTGGTGGTAAGGCCGAGGAGCGGAGGAGAAGGAGCACACAACTAATACAATAAAGGACAAGAAGATAATCAGATATAGGTATGGTGGGGTGGGGTGGGGGTTAAGAAAACTGGACAACCCAACATGAATACTTTGAGCACTGAGCACAATAAAGTACTGATATTAAAAAAATTTGAATGATGGGCAGACCTACTGTCCTCACCATAGAATAATTGTGGCCCAAATGTGCTGTAATACCATCATTTACGACATTTTTTTGAATATGTCTTGTGACTTCCACATTGAGTGATTGCACATTCTTAATGACTACCTCATTTTAATAAAACTTGCTCATATAATTGGAATGGAATTTCAAAGTGATGTCATTTTTGTCTCATAAAAATGGTAAAAGACCAATGTAATGAAGATGTCTATGAGTGAAAAAGATGACAATCTTTACTCTAGGCCAAATCATTAATTGAGGAAGCATAATCTTACTTATTTTAGTGTTACTTGCAGGTGAAAAGTCCAATTTGTTAGTACCTGAGTGCAATTTTTTGCCATCATATATCCATTTACATGATGAAAATGATGGAGAGATGACAGAAGAATAATAATCACAATTACAGTTTGGTCTCTGCACCGTTGTCGCATGGACCCCAAATGTGAGCTCAAATTCTTTTTCATTCCAAGCTGACAGAATCCCTCAGTCCACTTACTCCTTACTTCTCAGCGTACCCGGAGGTATTCTTTCTACAGTCTAAGTCGTTGTCAATTTAAAAACCTAGTGCACTCGAGCATGTCCAAAAATACCATTTTCTTTTTTGTCAGTTTGCTTTCTTATGTCTTATTCTCATTCATTTTGTCACTCCTCTTTGGGCAATTTGAAATATGTCACTGCTGTGAAATCGAAAGTTTGAATATCAATACATTGTCTGGTTGAGCCTTCTAAAAATAAATGAACAGTGAGGGTCTGGATTAAGCTGTCTGCATCATTTAAGAGGACATACAAGCAAGAAAGCAAAGAGCAACCAGTGGAAGGAATGTGATGGGATTTGACATGGCTGCTGGTTTTTGACTGATGTGAATGCAAGGCGGGACATGATGACTGCAAAGACGACATCTTCCTAAAAGAGAGCTCTCATAGTGCAAGCTTAAAGCCCTCTATTTCTGCAGTGTCCATCACACCTCTCTAAAGGAAAAGATAGACAGGCTAGACAATATGCTGGTCATGCAAGTGATGATAGTCCAAGGATGACGTGACTTTAGCATCTTTTATTATGTGTCAACCATGTTTCTGAGGAATAATGCTCATAAACAGCTGAGGAGTTGGGAGTAACACCATGCCCAAATCTCTATAACATGATCCAGAGGAAGGAAGAGACAAAGATGTACTGAATTTCTGCCACAGGAATTTATGAAGAGCACTGAAAGATGGATCCTAAAAAGAAGAGTTGTTTCAGAGACTTCTGATGGAATTATATAAAGTGTTTGTTTCCCTTGAAATTAATGTAGTCATTCCATGGTTATTTCATTATTATTACTATGTTCTCCATTGTTATTGAATACATTGTGTGTTGGTTCTTTTTTTAAAAAACGTCCAGATTGTTTTGTTTCCAGCTGTTTTTTCACAGTATAAAAATGACTTGAGGTCGAATAACAGAGTTTACCGGTACTTCCTCATACATGTCCATAACGCAGTGGTGAGACGTCTCTGATTGTCTCAGAATGCAGGAAGGAACCCCCCCCCCTCTCTGCATGTGTTTTCTTGCTAACAGACAGACAGACAGACAAAAGCAAAAAATAACCTCCTTGGCAGATTTCTCTGCCTTGGCAGAGGTTTGTGCTCTCAAAGTGCTTTTCTAGTTATTTATTTTATGTTTTTTTATGTACATGTTGATAATGTGCTGCTTTCCATCAATATAAAAGTACATATATGGCAGCTGGCAATTGTGATTTGGACCTACCACTGTCTTTTTAGCATTACCTTATGGAAAAATTATATATCACGATGTATCGCCATTCTAAAAAAAAAAAATTGAGATAGGATTGAGATACTTGTTCCACTGTGAGTAATACAAAGGGGTAGGACTAGATAAACTTAGTTAATTTTATCCTACACCCTTTCGAACAAGGTATAGTTATCTAGGTTGCTAAAGAGGTGCGGTCTTAATTTCTGCTTAAATACTTTGTATGTTTTACTTATTTTTTTTTACCTGTTCGAATAAACAAATAAAATACAAAATGAAATGAAATCAACTGCATCCAGATTATCTACACCAAACATGCTCTGTGATGCAAACAAACACATATCCTTGTTAAAATTCACCATGAGCACGCAGGTTTTCAAATTAAAGATACTGATTCAAATGCCTCAAAATATTCATTGGAGAACCACCTGCAGCCAAATTTCATAAAAATATTCAAATATGCAGTAAGGTTTGACAAGAACAAAATCTGTTGCTCTCATTAGCCATATGAATAAAAAAGCAAAGTAAAATGCAAATGGATGGATGAAGTGAACATTAGTTTGCAGTCTTCATCCAGAGCCAAAGATGAGTGAGCAAAGGTTTGTTAGAGGGACACAGCCAAATATGATCGTTTTTGAGAATCTGAAGTAATGGAGGAACAGAAGGGGAAACATATCATTAGCATTTTATGAATGCTCTTTTTGATGAAGAACTGGGTTAGGGTCTTTTTCAGACAGTGAATGTGTAGCACAGCTGGCTCTATCTGCATCTTCATATAATGGTCTTTTGTCATTTCGATGTAGCATTAAAATGCTATTTGATGACTGACGGAATTATATCCAATGCCAATTAGTACAGATGTAGTGATGGCACAGATATGAATGATTTAATTCTACTGTTGTCCTGATGTTGTAAAATATAGTTTAAAGGGCACTAATTTTCAGAAACAAATATATAAGAGAAACAACACAACATGCTTTAGTTTTTAATCAGCATGTTGATTATATGTTCATTACCTCCACCAAGGAGGTTATGTTTTCATTAGTGTTTGTCTGTTACCAAAATAATTCAAAAAACTGATTTACCTTGGTGGAGGTCTGTTTTGAGTGTTTTTCTAGTTACTTATTACCCTGCCCCCCAGAGAGAAGGCAAGGAAAAGGGACAACCAGGGGTAATTTTTGTTTTTGTTGGCAACTTTACGCAAAAACTACTTGATTGAATTCTACATCGATGACTAGTGGCAAACTGATGACAAGAGGACCAATGCTCAGCAGAGGACGAAGACCATCTGATATTGATATGATATGTAAGAAAAAACTGAATTTGAAAACATTCATTTAAATAGCAGTTAAAGTAGGACTGAAACATGAAAAACTGATGCTAACCTCATCAAATTACTTTTGTAAAAATATTGTAGATAAACTTAGGTGTATTTTGGATAACTGATTAACTAATTAATCAAAACTCAACCAAAATCACTAATGTTATCTAAATAGTCACCAAAAAGCAAGTAAAATTAATGAAAGAGTGAGATTTCTTAAATTATCTGCCAATTTTTAGATAATAGTAAGACTGATATTGAAGAAAAATTGAAATAAAATTAATAAGTTCATCTAAATAACAATTAAAGTGAGACTAAAAGGGATACAAAAGTCACTGTAAAGGATTTTAGATTCTTTAGTCAAACTCAAACTATGCACTCCTTGACTGAAATCATTTAAATATTTACACTTTGATGATGGTTGAACAAGTTTTGGTGTAAAATCATTTGATTGTTGTGGTGCACATGGATTCTTATATCTAAATAAATGTTCGGTGCTAGTTTATCGACAGTAATTTGAGGTTTTATTATATTTATTTTAAGCTTTGGAGAATTGACTAGTTTTGCATAAAACTGAGACAAAAACCAAAGCAAAACTCATTGAAATTATACCACAAAAAGGACTTAAATTGATGAGAAATTTAGATTTATTAAATAATCTGACACATTTTAGATAAAACGAAAACTGGTAAACTGGAAAAATGGTTATTTTCTACTTGATTCTTATGTTACAGACAGTGTGAACCCAAAGGATTCTGCCTGCTACCACCTGCTGTCAGGTGACCTCTGACCATTCTCAGTGGGGACACGGCTGCCTAACCCCCTATGGCGGGCTTTCTGTTGGCCTTTGACTATCTGGACAGGGGGTCTAGCTGCCTGACCCCCATCACCGGCTGTCAGGTAGATGGATGGTCTGGACTGGAGACACCGATGCCTTAGAGCCAGAGGTGGAGGGGAAGGGGTTGAGGACGGTCAGGGGCCAGAGGCAGAAAGCAGGACACGGGACAGACGGTCTGCACTGGACATGCAGACAGCCTAGAGCCAGAGGCAGACAGCAGGGGGCTATGGACGGTCAGCCCTGATAAAAAACAGTGCAAATCAAACAAATACCTGGTGAATGTATAAAAGAGGACATGGCACAATGTGATGTGGAAGTGAGAACAATCATGTCTGGGATAGGGGTAGAAAAATGACATTTATTCTTCTGCTATTATAGGTAGTTTCTGCTTTTTTTTGCACAATAGAATCTATGCATGTGGAAAATGGTATTAATCATTATTTTTAATCTTACTCTCCTCTAAGGTGTCTTATGTTGATGTCCAAAAAAATAGGGCATTCAGGTAAGGCTTCAGATACTGAAATGATCACACCCTATTATGAACACTCTTTGTACATCTGGACACAGGCCCAGTGACAGACTCATCCACCCCTTACCATGCTTGTTTATATGAAAGTTTTTATTTCTGTTCAATTCAGAATAAAAGGTTAGTTTCTCTTGAAAACTGTCATTCCATGGTTATTTCATGAATATAACTGTGTTCTCCATTGTTATTGAATACATTGTGTGTTAGTTCTATTTTTAAAAAATGCACGTATTGTTTTGTTTCCAGCTGTTTTTACACGGTAGAAAAATGACTTGAGGTCAAACAACACAGTTTACCGGTACTTCCTCATCATGTCCAAGATGTGGTGATGAGGTGTCTCTGATTGGCCCAGAATTCATGTAGGAACACTCCCCCCGCCCCTCTGGCTATGTGTTCACCTTTACTAGAGTAACATCCAATTAGGTTTCATGCCGTTGCTTGTTCTGAAAACGTGCAGGGAAAAAAAGGCTTTATTTCCACAGAGAGCACATGAACCAGTTTGATCCGCCATTTTTTCAAGTTTGTGCAGTAGCTACTCTGACACGATCTTCTCTCGTAGATACTAATGCTAATGCTACTTCAGATTTGCTGCAATGCGGGACAGGCTTAACCCCACGTGGGTGATGCTAAAGTCCGTCTGACGTCAGATGGACCACCTTTTTCTGGGTCCCTCGTTCCTCTTGTTGTTTTCAGTGGAGGTGACAAACCACTGTCAAAGGCAGCATCTGTTGGTAAGTCGGAGTGACCCATCAGATTCCAATAGGAGCGTGGTTAAGTGGTTTTCAGTGGAATGACACCTTTAAGATGACCATGTAAACACTTAATTCCAGTTGAAAATGACTACAATAAAGTCACTAGTTTATTCCACTCATAATTCCTCTGACATGGAAACAGTTAATTCCACTTTAACATCATTCCTTTCATTCTGCACATGCTCCTTGTCTTGCCGATGATGCACATATTTCATGCTGTCATCAGGGGCAGAGTAGACCAGTAAACATCCAGACGTTAAGTGGCCTTTCTGTCCAATCAGAACCTTCTGTACCTCTCGCTCTAGCACCCATTTCCCATTGAAACGTTTAGTGGGAATTAACATTTCCATGTAAACCCTAAGGAAATAGCTTTAATTCCTAATTATTTTATTCTGACTAAATAACCACCTTTATTCTGAATTAAACAGGAATAAAATCTCTCATGTAAACAGGCCCAATGTCTTCTCTAGAACCTTTATTCTTCTTCATGGTATTCTTCCAGTATGGTAATTCATAGAGACACCCTCTGGTGGATGATTGAGAAACATTCATTCAAACGTACAGGACACATGGAAGTATGAAGCCAGTGACATATGATGTTGTTAGAGACCTATTTGTGTACATAAAGTAAACATAACTGAGTCATAATGTGATCCAGCCTCATTTAATCAAGGTTAAGTCAAGAACAGCCTGCCTTCACTTTGTATCCACACCTTGGGTATATAACAGGCTTAAATGAATGGATGCATGAAGGTATGATCAATGAGTCACAGAGAAGGTAGAATTAGAGTGATGGGCTTTTCAGCTGCTGAACAAATGCTGCTGATGGAGCTGTATGAAGAGTTTATATAGAAACCATTACTAAAAAAAAGGCCATGATGCTGCCATTAACAAAGCCAAGAAGAAGCCATGGTGGAAAAATGATATTATTTTGATCATGTAAGTGACAAACAAATATGCAAATAAATGATAATCAACAGAATGAAAACTAAATAAAATGGTAACGTAAAACTGCAATGTCTAAAAAAAACCCTGATAGACTAATTCAAATAATTGTAACATGTTATATGTGTCTTTTACTTAATATTAGTCTGTGCTCTTATCTTAAATAGGCTGCACAAATAAGCTATCCTTATCTACCCTTGCCAAATTATTTTTTAAAAAGGAAACTTCATGGCTTCTTTGCACTACCATTACTATTATAAAAAAGTTTGATTTATATCTTTTATATTCTATTATAGTTTTTTCAACTTGTGCCTTTCTTTTTTTAATTGCATGGAATTCAATAGTAAGATGAGAAAAAAAACAAACCCTGTAGCCTATCTCGATTCTCTGTATGTACTGTGTGTCTATTGAAGTGGCAATAAAATTCAATAAATCTTTACATTTTTGTGGAATGTCTCTCCTCATTGTGAAATGTTCATGGTAATTGTTATTCCATTGGAGGTTGCAAACAAGCTTTAACTTGTTTTACTGTCACTGAGAGCAAAATAAAAGTAGCACATGCAAAAATAAATAGCTGATGAAAGAAAATTACATAATTATTATATTATATTATACTATTATCAAGTTATATTCCACACATTGAAATTTCTGCTCTTTGTTTTTAACATATAATCAGGACACTATGCTATTGTATTTGCATATTGTTGCATGTAGTTTTATTTATTGATTTTGGTGACAATGAAAGTGGTGTGAGGCTTGAGTTTCAAGAGTTTTTTCATGACATGATTGATGAGTAGTGAAAACTTCACCTGGCAGAAGGTGTTTGGGGAGTCTATTTCTACCTGTCAGGCACTTTGACACTTAGCTAACCTGAGTTTGACAGTTACCCAGGTCAAGAGCAGACTGGCCAACATGAGTTACTATGTCAGAGATTCATGGAAGCCACAACTGATGGAACAGAACTTTTGATTTACATGAGTCTGAATAAAGTTGCCTTTTACTTAAAGGTAGGGTAGGAGAGCTTGGAAAATGGTTCCTGCAGCTATATTTTTAAAGTATATAAACCCATGCCTCTTTGTCAGACCACCCCTCAAAACCTTCAAAAATACATCAACACACATGCTGTCTGAAGTGATCACAGAGGTTCATGAGCATTCACGAGAACTCAACGTCAATTATCATCCGAAATAACAAAACAATAATCAACATTTATCAGTTTGTGTCACATGATGCTTAGTTAACAAAAGGTTTAGAAGCATGAAATAAACACCATGAGAAACTAATGGATAAGGACAATAGTTTATGGTGTTACAGCAGCAGTTTACACACAGTGTTGGTAACTTAACAAAACCTGCTGGAACATTATGTCACTGACGGGGTGAATACCATACCCATAACCCATTAGTATGTCCAAATATTATAGAATCATAACAGTATCATCTTACCTATCCAGTAGAAACATGGTCACCTTAGCATCAGTTTTGAGCCTCTTTTCATTTTTCATTTGACGCCAGCGCTGGAAAGTCGTAGTGATTACCACCCTTGTCCTGTTCTGTTCTTCACTCAGCTTCCTCATGGTCGTAGCTTTTTCAAACACAGTTTTTACTTTGGTTTTGCTGCTGGTTGTCGTCTTTTCCACTATAGCTGTTTATGCAAACACGCAGAAGAGGGAGGGAGAGGTGGGGGTGTACTGATATTTGATGGACGTATCAGCAAATCAATCATTGTAAAGATAAGTAATACAATGATTGGCTGGAGTTTTCCCATGGTTCCACCCTCTAGACTGGACTAAAACATTTTTTGCAAACATATGGGAGGAGGTTTTCAAGTAATATGGTAAAAAAAATCCCACCCCACCTTTAATCCTGCTTCATGGAATACTCTTATCAACCACAGCATATTTTGATCTATTATCCTTATAGAGGTGACGTTCTGTCCTTTCTCATCATGCCCATAGGAAAAAAAAAATTGACAGATTGTCTGTCCATGACCTTTGGTGGAGATAAGCCTGCAGAGACTATTCAACATGAGCCAATTTCTGATCAACTCACATTTGAAAAACAAGGTGAATATGTTTAATATTATATGCAAAAAGTGGTGCACAATCAACCCTGTACCCCCACAAACATTTTACCTGATTTGTCCTATCTGTTATTACTGTGAAAACAAACACATTTTTAGTGACTGTGACCTCTGACCTACATTCACCAAAATTTTATGGAGTCTATTCTGGACCACCTTGCACCTTTCCAGAAAATTTCATGGAAATTAGATCAGTAGTTTTTTTTTGCATAAATCTGCTTACAAACAAACACACAGACAAACAAACCGACTCAATCAATACCCCTCTCACCTTTAGGGGGCAGGGTAATAATAAATGCAGTCTTAAACACAAAACGACTTATATGTTAAATTGATAAACATATGTGCAAATGATGACACAGGCAGGAATGAGGAGATGATTAAGATGCTCTTTGTTCTTCAACCGCCAAAGTGCACCGGAAGAACTCAACTCAAACCACGCCCTCCAACCCTCAGTCCTGCTGGGTGAGAGGCCTGCCCCCTAGCGTCCAGTATTGAGCCCCCAACCAAGCCTCCAAGTCAGCTGTACATGGAAGACACTCCCTTGTAAACACTGCAGTTGTCATATAGGGTATGTATGGTTACCTGAATACGCAGGTATGCTAATGAACTAATTAGCTTTTTACTATTGAGGAGGTTTAGCATAGGAATCAGACTGCTTTTGTATTTGCTTGTAAAGATAGTTGTTTAAGCTACATTCTGTTTGAATAAAGCTATGTTTACTTAAGAGCTAGCTAGTGAGCTAGTTATCAATTAATGTGGAAGGTACATGCCTTTAGCTAAACCAAATGTTATTAATGTATTAGCTAGACTAGTCAGACTGTAAGCTGGCAGTTGTGTGAATTTACATTAAGTTGCCAGGGAATACTTTTAATATCAATTGTTTCAGATGGGTCTTTTGGGACCCATTTATTTTTTAAAAGTAAATCCAAAAGCAGTCTGATTCCTATGCTAAATATCCTCAACAGTAAACAGCTAATTAGCTTATTAGCACACTTTCCTATTCAGGTAACCATACATAGCCTATATGACAACTGCAGTATTTAGTTACACACAGTTTGCAACAGTTTACAACATTACACAAGTTACAGCTAAATAACTTTATCCAGGTACAGACGACTCACCTTGGCTGAACTGTACAATTGCAGAGTCCTCCTCAGGGAAAAATCCAAAATTCTACCTCGAGTGCTGTGATTGATCTAGAGCCGTTGGGGTGTGTGGAGTGCCTTGGAGGCTTGGTTTGGGGCTCAAAACTCTATTAAGCTACCGTTCACCACAACACATTCCAAATGGGATCAGAAAATGATTTGTCTCACTAGAGGTCTGAAGACGATGTCCACAATGAGTTGGTGCCATGTCAGATAATTACAATAATTAGTAGTGGAAGATCTCTACCTAATGAAGGGGCCAGAGGGTGTTTATGTAAAGAGTTACCTTATATGTTACATCACCTACCTTTTTAGAATCACATTTAATTGAACTCTATTTTCTTTTCTTTTATTGTCTATGTTGCACTTTGAGATTCCTTAAATGTAACGTGTCATAAATTAAATGGGTTATTATTATTATTATTATTATTATTATTATTATTATTATTATTATTATTATTATTATTATTATTATTATTATTATTATTATTATTATTATTATTCACCAGTCAATAACATTTGATTTTACATAATTTACCCTGAACATTCCTAATCCTTAATGATGTCTTGGTGTGAAGCATCCCCAACTGATGAGGTTTCATTTGCAGTTGATTTAAAGTCAAACAGATAAATAGTTCCAGAGATATGAACAAGAGTGTTTAGGGATTTAAAACTTTTGAGTGACCTCTTGTGGCCAACCTAGAAATGATAAATCATCCAAAATCACATCAGTTCTTCCTCTCCATGATATTCAGTGATGTGAAAAACATGGAATTTCTGGACCCAATATATACAAAAACACAATATCCCCAAAACTCCATCTAGGGATATCCTAAAAATCAGTCATGGCATCCAAGTTCAGCTTTTCTAAAACAGCTGTGACTTATTTATGTATGATTTTATTAGTGAAATTATAATAAAAAAAAAAAATCTGATTAATCACAGGGTTGCTTTGGATTACATTTGATTAAAACACTTTTTGTCAGTTTTGTTTTCTCTGGGTTTTTTTTAACTCAAACTTCCTACAAAATACACAAAAAATACATTACAAAATACAACAAAAAATAAGAAAAAATACACAAAACATGCTAAAAATCCAGTAAAATTCACAAAAAAATAAATAAACTAACCAAAAAGAGATGAAAAATTTAAAACATATTCAAAAACTCTTCTAAAATACAGAAAAAAACTAAAATGTGATAAAATATCAAATACATATGTAAAAATGTGAATATATATATATATATATATATATATATATATATATATATATATATATATATATATATATGCAATTGACATGTTTATTCAATACCTTCAACAGTTTTAACAAAACAACTTGAAAGAAAATTATTCAATTTTAGCTGCATTCATTTTTTAAAAAAAAATCAGATTAATCAAAATGATGTATTAATTTTCACAGCCCTAGTCTGTATATCTTTAAAGGGGCCATATGTTCATTTTCTACCAGTGAACACAGTTCCCTGGTGTCTGAGTGACCTGTCTGTGACATGCTTTGGTCTAAATACCACATTGATGCAGAGATACAGCAGCCTCTTTAACCTGCAGAAACAGTCCTTTTTAAAAAGTCTCATGCTTTAATGTAAATGAGCCACAGCTGACTCCGCCCCTTTCTTCTACATTCTACTGAAATGAAGACAAAGAGTTAAAGAGTAGAAAGAAATAGAACCTGAAAAACTTGTGGCAGAGAAAACGAGGGAAAGACGCAGATGAAATAAAATCAGCTGGAGAGAATCAAAGTTTTATAGACCTGGTACCTTCAGGTCCTGGTCCATTAACAGCCCCTGGTGCATGTTTGGGTCTGGTTCGTCTGGACCCAGGCTTGCCAGACGAGCCACAACACCACCACCACCACCACCCATGGACCAGCCCGTCAGACCAACCACGGACCCAGATGCACACACAGCCACCAGGGCTCAGACCCCAACGCACCGGACGCACACCAGGACGACTGATAGAGAATAATGGAGAATCTATGAGACTGAGCAGAGGTGGCTGTGAGCAGTAGGTGGGGTTTTCTGAGCTGGTGGGGTGGCGTATTCAAATGAATTTATGCATGTAATGTACGAAATGGAGCATTTTCATCCCCCTCCAATAAGAAATAGATCAGGAGAAAAGGAGAGTGGATGTTTTTTGTTCATAATTTAAGGGTCTCCTCACACACAGAAAACACATGTTTTTGTTGTAAAAACATTAAAGTGTAATTTGCATGATAAAACATAAGGCCCTATGCTGACATCATCACACCCATAGATGACATCAACTGGATAGATCCTAAAATAAGCTCCAATACATGTGAGGTAATAATGAATATTCTAAACACATACAACAAATGTAAGAAGCTATACTCATGTTTAATGTTAATGATGCACTTGTTTTCAACTTGTCATAATCTTTGCCACTTGTCCTTGTCCTTTCTCTGAGTGCATCCTCTGAGCAGTTTTTTTTTTTTTTTTTACACCGTTGGCTGTAGAGGCTCTGCATCATCCACCCGAGTGGCCTTTTCACACCAGCAGCTTGGAGCCCATTGGCCTCCAACACCTCAGACTTATTCTCCATTCAACTCCGCTTTCATTAAAGCCCTCCAGGAAGGCTGACATAATTATTTACAGTGGTCCTTGGAGGTAGTCGTGTATAAGGCATGTATTTCTAATGAAGATTGCTACTGCTGAAATGAATGATGCAGGCTTTGAGATCAATTATGCAGTGAGTGTAGATCACATGCCCTCCCCGGGGGAAATGAAGGGCTGTATTGTCGACCTGAATAATAAAGGGCAGGAGGCTGGCGCTTGTTGTTTTGAGTGGGGTATGTGTTTTTTTGTGTTTGTTCCCCTCCATACCTGCCATTATCAAGCTTGTCTTTCTATTTAACACAATCTAGGGGCAATTCATCAATGTGTGTAATCGTTTGTGTGGGTACTTAATCACACCTGTTTTCTTAACACTGAATACAAAGAGGTCTGCAAAACAATTAGATAATGTTCTTAAATGAATGACAGCTGTGATGATCAATCTACTGAGCTATTAATCTCTTGTGGTACTCATTTGTGTGGGACATTTGCAGTAACTAAATAGGTAAGCAAATTGGACAAAGCATCCCAGACATGTTTTCCTGTGGGAAGGCTGAGCTCACTGAGTGGGTAAGAGAGAAGAGTGTATTCAAGTGAGTGTCACCAGTATTTTTACGCTTTATATCTCCCAGCAAAACCTAAATATTACTTCATATTCTCTGAAAAATATTTTTTTCCCCTCTTTGTGCAATAGGCAGATCTGTGTTACAGAGCACTTCTGCACTTTTAGTACTGTATGTGGTGTCACAGTGCTGATGGCATCATTATTGTGCACTGGTGTTTCTGTTTGGTTACAGTTAAAAGGTATCTTAATACATCATCTACATTACTGCATATACATTAGGGGTGGGAGAAAAACATTGATTCACATATGTATCTGGATTTTTTGTTTTCCAATTTACATTTATTTTTTTTTCGTTCAAAAATATTTTTTTTTTCGTTCCAAAAAATGTTTTTTTCGTTCAAAAAATGTTTTCCCATATTTAAATGATTCATTTTAAACCGGGTGGGGGGAAAAATGACCGCATGTAAAGACCGTAGACGAATATATGGGTCACTCAGATGTATAATATCTGTCATGGAATACACAGAAATCACCTCACGGAAGGCACACGGACGGGAACTAGCTTATTATCATATTAGCTTCAACAACACACCAGCGTTAAGCAGCATTAACTTATGCTAATATCTATTCCAACTGTATTGTGTTATTAATCTCCCCTCGTGTCATTTACACACAGTAATAAACCAGGAGTATATGAATTAGAGTTGGGATGAAGAGGGTCCTTAGTAACAACACAGGCTAATTCTAAACACAGAGTTTGGTGCGTTCATGACCGTCGTAACATCTCTGGTGCGTTCAACAGTGTAGGATATCTGAAAACTTAGAGAAAATTAGTTGTTCCTGAATAAATATAGTAAGTATATAGTATAGTATAACAACAATTAAAGTGTGTGTGCTTTCTAAGAGAAGGGAAGAGCAGAGCTGGACATGTACACTTTAAAGTACACTTTATTCTGAAGTATGTTAATTTAAAGGCTCCTATTTGTGTTGTGTGAAGATAAAAGTAGCAGTTTACTTCCCAAAGTCTAGTTAAAATATATTACTGCTGAATAAATCTGAACTGACTCACATATGATGTGCATGTGTTGGGGGAAATATGTTTCCTGATATGATCTGTAGGCATCATCATTTAGCTTTTTCACGTGGTGTTAAAAATGCAAGTGAAAAATCGGGAATATAGAAGAATCACAATTTAAATCGAACCGGCACCCAAAAAAATCGTAAAAGAATCGAATAGGCATAAATGCCCTAATATACACTACTGCATGTTGCCAACCAGATAATATTCTCTGCTGCTTCATGCAACATAAAATCATCTCAAACTTCCAACATTTTTTATGCATGCTGCTACTTTCTTCCATGACAGTGGAGCACATACAGTAGACATGGTTGAGTAAACATCTGTGACATGTTCAGACAGACAGTACAGTACATCGGTTCAAACAGTTCATGTGAAAATCACAGCGAAGATGCTAGGGTGACATGATAGCAACCTGATGAACTTTAATATGAATTAAACATTGTGATGCCGTGCTTTGGTGTGTTTGTGACTTATTTTATGGGCTGAGGCTTCGTGTATGCTTACTTTGAAGAGAGCTTGTTCTATCTGTTTCGTGTACCCCCGCCGTTCCCCCACTGTCACTGCCGTCTTGAAAGAGCATTCAGCAGCATTGCGTGTTCATTGGCTGTATTCCTTGTGCCAAACAAATCAGATGCTGTGAGGGGTGTGGCAGTGCTCATACACTTAAAGTGGGAGAATTTAAGACAGTTGCGAACAAAATGGCTGCAAAATTGGTTGTGAAAATTATATGTATTTGTCGGTAGAACCGTGGAAATTATGGCCGATACGATAACTCTAAAATGCAGAATATTGTTCCGATATATCAGTGGGGCCAATAATCGGTCCAAGGTCTTGATGTGAAAAACATGGAAACCCAATATTTTTCAAGTTGTCGCATTAACACAGGGGATATCTGACAGCAGTTATATTTTGGCCACTCTTTCACACATAAACATCATTTTAAGTTGCAAAAACCGTGGTTTTTACAAATGCTTTGGAAAGTGAATATTTTTTAAAGAATTGATATTTTAATTTTTTAAATGGAATCCTGCATTCTAAAACATTTCCCTGTGGTCTATGTAAACTGCAAATGCTCTGCTTGGTTTTGAAACCTTCTTGAATTCAACCCTACAGGCCCATCTTCAACTGTATTTCTGAGTAATGACACCAGACAGATCATTTTGAGCGCCGACCCTTTAAATGTGAATGAGCCACTCCTCACTCCCTCCAAGTTTGTCTCATTCACCTGCTTGTATTTTTTTTAATATAACCAATATGTGAACATCTTAGCTAACACTGATCTGCAAATAAAATGTTTCCAGAATAAAACCAATGACATTTTACCACATGTTTCTTTTTGATAAAGAAAACTCAAGTCTTAAATGCTGGTTGGTTCAAGTTTCCAAGATGTGTCAGCTGAAAATGTGAAATTCTTAGAATGAACAGTAGAATAGGCTTTAGTCCAAAGGAATATTGGTCTCAGATCTACTTCAAAACACTGTCTGCACATTATGATCCATTCACTTTACAGGTTCTTTCTAGTGGAATATTTACTAATCCATTGTATACATGTACATAAACCACCATATATGTGGAATAACACACCATCATATATATTAAAACCAGCACTAAAGTCATTGGTTTTATGATTCATCTTATTAAATTATGTAATATTTAGCACATTTAGTGTCTGAAGCAGATACTTTCTAAAAAAAAAAAAAAGAAAAAAGTAGAGCAGTGTAATCAGCCCGAAAGGTTTGGACATACTTTTAGTATGGACTACAATCGCTGCTGCTGTCAAACAACTCAGAAAAAATTGTACTGGAAATGTCCAAATGGTGTGACTTCTATTTCTAAATTGAATTAAGAAGGAATTAATAAATCCACTTGATTTCTGCTTAAATTAATATAGAGGTAACTTACAGCATCAGGAAGGTTCAACTTCAAACTCTCTGTAGGGTCCCCAAATACACAAACACATGAATCAAAGACTAATAAAATTGGGTTCAGCAAAGTATGACCTCTTTTAGACTCAGAGATTCAAAAATGACACCATCACACTATATCATGTATTTCTATTATTACTTTGTGTGATGAAACTGCACCTGAAACACCAAATCCTGACAAATAAATCAGTGTAAGATCTGGAGGAGACTAAGGTTAGCACAGATATGTTTGGGAGGGGGACGGGACAGGAGTTATGGCCAAGTCCATATCATGTACAGAATACATTTTGACAACCTCAACCAACACTTGAGGTAACATCAATTTATGACTGAAATTGTTGTTGCTGTTTCACCTTCATTGACATATTAAAATCTGTACTTCCAGTATTATCCAGTGTCCACAGTTTTACCTTCCAACAGAAACTAGGTTTGGTTTAAATGGGTGTTCAGTTTATGTTTTCGCATGGTTGTGTGGACACATTATTTTTTGAGACAAAGGTTGGACAGTTTTAAATATAAAACTAGAAAAGCACTCATAGCGTAAACCTCCGCCAAGGCAGACACCCCCCCCCTCGAATGAATAGAGGTCTGCCAAGGAGGTTACGTTTTTGCCAGAGTTTATTTGTCTGTCAGCAGGATTACACAAAAAGTTCTGAACAGATTTTGATAATTGGGAGTCTCACAACAAACAAAGGTGTAAAATTTGGTGGTGATCCGAAAGAGATCCTGGATTCTAGATCACTTAGAAATTTTACGTTGTGGTAAATGGATCCAGAATACAGGATCTTTTCCGAATCACTACCAAAATGTAATCATTTGTTTCTTGTGACACTCCCAAAACACACTGAAAATGTTATCAAAATCCGTTGTGAACTTTTTGCGTAGGAAAAATGCTGACAGACAAACAAACGGACTCCAATTTTATACCTAGTGGAGGTAAACAAAAAAAAACAAAAACAAAAAAACAAAAAAACAAAAAAAAAAAAAAAAAAAAAAAAAAAAAATATATATATATATATATATATATACACGTGTCAGTGTGGATTAGAGGCCAACAGATTAATTGGGCCGATTATAGGTTCTTGCCAAATAATCGATATCAGCCAATACGTAGCCAATTTACTTTGATTTCACGAGCTATAAAATTCAGACTCAAATCATTTTCATTTGTCTGTTCTGCCCACAATAAAAACTACCACATCTACAACCTGTGGTTCCCCATGGATCACATACTATATTAGTCTGATATTAGAATAGAATCAAGTTTTTACAAGTTGTACATAAAGAAGTCACATAAACAGAGAAATAAATGAAAAGGTACATTCAGAAACAATGGTCGAGTCCATGAGAGTCCTTCCAGATACTGAGTAACCTTGTCAGAACACAACATGTAATTGTGGACCTGTACAGGGAGTATTTATGAAGTCCTAGAACACATCTGACAAATCCTTGTTCTTAATATAGTTAATGAATCGGCCCCACATCGTTTAAAAAATGTCTTTTAAAGTGTATCTTTTCCAATGGCATACATAAAGACAGGTCTCTGAGCCATTTTGCAATGTTCTGTTTGCCCATTATTTTCCATGACAGAGTGATCACTATCTTTGCTTGTAATATTCCCAGGTTTATAAGTATTTATAAATAGCGAATAGCGATTTATGTGAATTATTTCGGGGTATACTCCTAATATCAATAATTTGGATTCCAGCTTTAAATTCATTGATAATATCTCCTGTAAAATACCTCTACAGTATCTAGAAAAGTTATCAATTATCTTTGTAAGATAAACAAAGATTTATGTTAATACACATGTCCACAATTACCTAATATAAGATTATTACATCCTTTGTAGATAAATGTTCTTATTTCATATATCAGCCAATATATTGGACACCACCACCCCACCCCCTTTAATATTAATATCCGCATCTGCTCCAAAAATCCAATATTTGTCAGGCTCTAGTGTGGATATAGCAGCAAATCTGCAGTTTTATCTGAGGGAAAAAATATATATGGCACTGAATGATGGAATCATAGGTATGCAGAGGGAGGTAGGGGTCAGAAAATCCATCAGTATCAGATGTGACCACCTGCCTCACACAGTCAAACACATCTCACAGACACAGAGTTTCTGAGGCCACCTGTTGGGGCCTGTGGAATGTTGGCCCACTCCTCTTCAGGGGCTGTGTGACATTATTATTATACAATGATGGACTGCAGTCTGATCAACACCCCTATGAGGACAGAGAGCATGCAGATCAGGCTCCAAGGTTTGTGCAGAGACTCTTTAGTTTACAATTTGTTTCATCATCTGTGTTGGCAGCTGATGTCAGGTGATTTTTGCAGGTGACAGTGTCTGATGTGGAGGTCCAGAATATGTGTGTGTGTGTCTGGGTTATATAGGGTATGATATGCCATATCTATAGGTGGTTGGAACATCTCAGCAAATCAGATTTACTTAATTGGTGGAAAGTATTGCAGATGAAAATGTCTATAATATACAGAGAAAAGTTTTGTATCCATCATGTCAGCCCATCAAGCAAATAATAAAACTGTTGTATTCAATGTTTTGTAATGTCAAATTTTTTTGTGATTCATTATTAATAATAGTTTGCAGTCGTAGTCATAGTAGTAGTAGTTGTAGTAACAAGGCAGTCAGAGACAACAGACCTCTGCCAAGGCTTGATATGGCGTCATATGACGTCAAAACGCAACGTGATCGAACCATAGGTGTTGACCCATCTGATGTCTGAAGGTGAGACGATGTGAATTAAAAGAAACCATGAGATTCTATCTTGTCTGAATTGTGAGATATTACCACTGATGTGTATAAGCTGTTGACCTGTAGTGTGACCTTGAACTATGACCTTCATTGCTGTAAATCTGGACTCTTCCTTGACCCATTATCTATCATTCCTGAAAGTTTCATCAAAATCCATTTGGGAATTTTTGCATAATCCTGCCGACAGACAAACAGAGACAAATGGATCAGAATGTAATACCTCCTTGGTGGAGGTAATAAGCAACACCCATTCTAATCAATCAGTGAAAATGTGTGATATAAGACATAAACTACTGTAGTGCAGCTCAGTTGAATATTAAAATTCTCCAGTTTACTGATAATGCACCAACATATGTCATGATTTTTTCTTAAAGTTGAGACCAATGCATTTATATCATCTATAGAAAATTAAATGTAAACTGTAAATATACTGAGACTTATTTTGAGATGATTTATGTTGAATGCATTTTTCACACGATAGGACTTTTGAACAAAATAAATAAATAAGGTGGATTTAGAGACAAAAAGATGGAAGAATTTTCACTGGTTTGATACGTTTAACAGTAATTAATTTGGGTAATTGCAAAAGCATAAATGGTTTGTTTTTTTGTTGTAATTTTCAATCCACCTGTTTCAGTTTAGGTATTTTCATGATTGAGAGAATGAACAGACTCAAATAAACTGTGCAGAAGAGAATGAGATTTATTAACATGAATAAAAAAACAACAACAACAACGCATGAATATCAAAAGAAACCTGAGGGTGTAAACAGTCAGTTTGTCAAGTAGTAGAAGCAGTAGTGGTGGCAGAAGCAGATGCAGCTAAATGTTCCAGCATCGCATCTGAGCAGAGGAGCTGCTTAAGTTGACTCCAAATGGAGATTGGACTCAGGTGCAGTGATGGCAGGTGCAGACAATTAGTTTGACGGAGGGGTCTGTGGCAGCAAAGCGTTGACCTCAGACAGACAGAAGTGAAGCCAATCTGGTGCTGACAAAAACTGCACTTCACCATCCTCCACTAGGGGGTTGGCTCCAAAACAGAGTCAATCCCCATAGACTCCCATGTTAAAAAGGACAACTTCACAGCAGAAATAAACCTGTTTACAGCCTGGTTTAAAAAAAAACAAAAAACATTAGGTTTAATACCTCAACTTTACCTTCATGACAACTCTGAGGGAGTGCATTTTTTTAGAACTATTTAGAAGTAGAGCTAGTGCTGTAAATATATTTTATTTTAAAGTTCACTTTGGTATTATATTTAGTTGATTCAGTCCATGTATGAGGTACAATGTGATGCCTGATCTGACACTCCAAAATTGCCTAAAATTTTGCACATTTTTGCTTTAAAAACAACTGCTTGTCTAAATTACTAATGTATTGGGTATCACCTTACAGGACATTTTGTCACATTTCATGTGATACCCACCAGAATGACCTATGGCTAATGGTAGTGAAGTTATGATAGCGTGTTTGACAAAAATAAATGTTAAAGCTTCATGGTTCATGAGGCTGGTCTTCCCTTCATTATTCATTCTTAGTAATCGTTATTATTATTATTATTATTAGTAGTAGTAGTAGTAGTCGTATTAACAAAGCAGTCAGAGACAGCAGATCTCCGCCAAGGCTTGATATGGCGTCATATGATGTCTAAACGTGACATAATGGAGCCATAGGTGTTGACCCATCTGATGTCTGAAGGTGAGACCATGTGAATGTCTGAATCCTGACATATTACCACTGATGTGTTTTAGCGGTTGACCTTTAGTGTGACCTTGACCTTTGACCTTCATTGCTGAAAATCTGGATTCTTCCATGACCCATTATCTATCATTCCTGAAAGTTTCATCAAAATCTGTTCAGAACTTTATGTGTAATCCTGCTGAAAGACAGACAAACAAACAAACTGACTTGAATTTAATACCTCCTTGGCAGAGATAATAATTTGATATGTGGTCATTCCACAGCTTGAAGAATGGGAATCACAGCAATTGGCTTTAAAATAACAAAAATGTTTTATTTTTTAACAGGTCTAATGGGCAACTTTGATTGTTGGCAAATCTTTGGGTTCTGTCAAAAACTCAATAATTTTCATAAGATACAGGTCACGTTCAATACATTTTTAACTAGCTGTATGTATTTCTATTTCGACACTGGATTAAATCCATACAATAAACACTCTCTTCAATAGTTTCCTCCATAGCAGCCTTCTTCTTAGTTACTTCCTGCCCTCCAGCTGAAATCGTGACATCATTCACGACAATGAAACAACTCTGCTTCTCTTTTCTTTGCCTTTAGGTAAAGATAATGCCAACTAATTTTTAGTGCAGTCAATTGCACAACCCATTTTTATATTGTTCCTAACCTTTCACAGTATTTAAGCCACTTGTCTCCCCTTTTTGCTGCTCAGTGGGTGACTTCCACTATACAGTACCTCTGCTACTGTGACGTCACGTGCATCCCCTCTATTGGGGGGGAGTCGCCCACTTGTCCGAAGACTGCCGGGTTGTTGACACTACAGCCGGGATAGTCATTGAACTGGATCATGGCATTGATGAGTTAGAATTGCTTTAGGGACATGGTGGAGTGAAACTGCACCCCTGTCCAAATACATGCACATATGAAGGGTTGGAGCATTTTCCCTGGAGGTTGGTCTAGTTCATGGTCATCTGGGCTATCTGGTCAGTGAGGCAGAAGTTAAAACCTCCTCCAGGCTCCTGATCCAGGCCACAGTAAATAAGGTATATGGGTCACCCCTTTGGCCAGGAGAAAATAGCAGAGGAGAGGCTGAAAACTCTCCTCATCATATAAGAAAAAAGTTAGATATCCCTCTTACTTCTAAACTGTCCCTCTTCAGATCCAATTTATTTCTCTGCAGAATTTATTTAGTTGTGCTCCATGAATGTCATTGCCTGAACTGTAACCAATTGTTCAATAAATCAATTGTTAATTTCATGTCTTATATTCTGTTCTGTATTTTTTTTAATTTTGTTAGATTTCCTCTTGTGTCATGTCTACAGTCATGTTTGATCTTTCCTCTTATTTACCCTGCTGTTGCCTTGATGTGTTTCACCTGTTGTGTCATTATTGTCTCCCACTACTTCTGTGTCTGTGTATAAATAGGTGTGTTTCCTCCTAGATGTTTTCCAGTTCGTGTCCTTCACTTGTGAGTTTACAAACCATTGTTACCTGTCTGTCTGTTTTTGACTTCTTTTGTAATAATAGTGAAGTGAGACCCTCTTTCTGGCCAAATGTTTCACCAAATCCTGATCAGACACAGCCCCATTTAACAGCTCATTTAAGAATGACATCTACTGTACTAGTCAGTGTTGCCAATTTAGTGACTTTATCTCTGACGACTAAAAAAATCATCTAGTGATTTAGCGACTTTTGGGTTGAATCTGACAACTATTAAACTTAACTTGTGAGTGACAAATTCATTGCTTTGTGGAACAATATAATCCATTTTCCCTGGTGAGAGAAGCCTTGCATATGAGCTCTGATGTGTACATCGTACCAGAGTGGCCGACAGAGGAAAACCCACCGCATCGACAAAACGCTACAAACACAAGAAAGATGCACAACACAATAAAAAAAGGCTGCAGTAACAGAAATGAAGCAGAAGGAAAAACGTGCAAACCCCCCAAAACAAATGCAAAAGAAAAATGCTGCAAATACCAAAACGCAAACTGTCAAAAAAAGTGCAAGAGAGAAATGTCTCAAATTCACTCCATAACAAAACAGAAGTTCATCAAAATAAAAGGTGTGAAAATGGAAGAAGATGGTGGATGAAGACGGAGTTGAAGTTCATTAATTTAAGAGATTAATGTGAAAAAAGTGTAGAGCAGCATAGGTACGCTACAATTAGTGTTTAAAAAAGACAAAGAGAAACATACCTTTTCACGCTAATCTCTTAAATACAGGAGAGTACAACTCTTTGACTGGGTTATAATTGAGACTAGGGAAGTGTTTTATTGACTTCTCAAAAAATATTATGTTCATATGTTCATATTTCTTGGTAACATTATCAGTGTGTGAACATTTAACACATAAGTCCTATTGAATCTATATTACTGATATGATCTGTTTTAAGTACCTCAACTATTTTATCTATCTTCTACACTCAACAAAAATATAAACGCAACACTTTTGTTTTTGCTCCCATTTTTCATGAGATGGACTCAAAGATCAAAAATTCATTCCAGATACACAATATTACCATTTCTCTCAAACATTGTTCACAAATCTGTCTAAATGTGTGATAGTGAGCACTTGTGCTTTGCTGAGATAATCCATCCCACCTCACAGGTGTGCCACATCAAGATGCTGATCTGACATCATGATTAGTGTACCTTAGACTGTCCACAATAAAAGGCCACCCTGAAATGTGCACTTTTTTTGCTTTATTGGGGGTCTGGGGACTCAGAAACAGTCAGTATCTGGTGTGACCACCATTTGCCTCATGCAGTGCAACACATCTTCTTCGCATAGAGTTTATCAGATTGTCAATTGTGTCCTGTGGAATGTTGGTCCACTCCTCTTCAATGGCTGTGCGAAGTTGCTGGACATTAGTGGGAACTGGTACACGCTGTCGAATACGCCGGTCAAGCACATCCCAAACATGCTCAATGGGTGACATGTCCGGTGAGTATGCTGGCCATGCAAGAACTGGGACATTTTCAGCTTCCAAGAATTGTGTACAGATCCTTGCAACATGGGGCCGTGCGTTATCTTGCTGAAACATGAGGTGATATACATGGATGTATGGCACAACAATGGGCCTCAGGATCTCATCACTGTGCATTCAAAATGCCATCGATAAAATGCACCTTTTATTCTTCGTCCATAACAGATGCCTGCCCATACCATAACCCCACCACCACCATGGGCCACTCGATCCACAACATTGACATCAGCAAAGCGCTCACCCACACGACGCCACACACGCTGTCTGCCATCTGCCCTGAACAATGTAAACCGAGATTCATCCGTGAAGAGAACACCTCTCCAACGTGCCAGATGCCATCGAATGTGAGCATTTGCCCACTCAAGTCTGTTACGGCGACGATCTGGAGTCAGGTTAAGACCCCGATGAGGACGACGAGCATGCAGTTGAGCTTCCCTGAGACGGTTTCTGACAGTTTGTGCAGAAATTGTTTGGTTATGCAAACCAATTGTTTCAGCAGCTGTCTGAGTGGATGGTCTCAGACGATCTTGGAGGTGAACCTGCTGGATGTGGAGGTCCTGGGCTGGTGTGGTCACACGTGGTCTGCGGTTGTGAGGCCGGTTGGATGTACTGCCATATTCCCTGAAACGCCTTTGGAGACGGCTTATGGTGGAGAAATGAACATTCAATGCATGAGCAACAGATCTGGTTGACATTCCTGCTGTCAGTATGCCAATTGCACGCTCCCTCAACGCTTGTGACATCTGTGGCATTTTGCTCTGAGACAAAACTGCAATTTCAGGGTGGCCTTTTATTGTGGGCAGTATAAGGTACACCTGTGCACTAATCATGATGTCAGATCAGCATCTTGATGTGGCACACCTGTGAGGTGGGATGGATTATCTCAGCAAAGCACAAGTGCTCACTATCACACATTTAGACAGATTTGTGAACAATGTTTGAGAGAAATGGTAATATTGTGTATCTGGAATGAATTTTAGATCTTTAAGTCCATCTTGTGAAAAATGGGAGCAAAAACCAAAGTGTTGCGTTTATATTTTTGTTGAGTGTATGTGATCAATCTCAGCAGTTGTACATTATATTTGATCCCATTGGGAGAAATCAGGTCAAAATGCTTCCAAACTATAGATGTTCTTTTTTTGTGCTTCGATAGTTCAGCTCTTCTGCCCTCGGCTCACGCAGCACATGTCCTGTCTTTTCCACAGCTTTTTAAAGTAATCGCATCACATAATGAGATGAAAATGAGATTTCAAAAAACAGGGTTTATCATGTACAATATCATGTGCCTTTAGTCACATGATATTATAACAAAAGATACAAGCCTCATCTGGACACATGCCTTTTGCTTGATACAGGCTGTGGTACTTCAGTGTCGGATGTTACATCACTACTGTTGTACATCCCAGTTCTGAGCTTTGCCTTTTCCTTGCCTGTACCTCTGCCTTCCAACCAAGCTATCATGTGTTCGACCATCACCTGCTATACAGTACTGAGTTTGTTTTTCCCTAGTGCACTGTCGACTGATCTATTGCCTTACTGTGTTTGATCTGGACTGGAATCTGACCTGCCTTTGTTTGTCCCTAGTCGGATATTGGACATTTTCCACCAGCTCTGTTCAAGCGTGGTGTGCACCTGTTCGGAGGTCAGATCCTGAGAAGTACATACCTGAAGATTTGTCATAATCTATGTTTATTCTCTACATTGTGTATTAATAAATACTTCTTTACATATCCCACGGTCTCTGTGTTTTGCATTCAGGTTCTCCCATTAGTGTACGAACATCACAATTAAGGAATATAATCAAGTATATAAACAATATTTGACTTTTATTCTTATAGACTTAAAGAGAACTTCAGGTTCTCAGGAAAATCTTCAATCCATGCAATATTTCGCTTTTAAGCACCATTGGTAGTTTAAGTAGATCAGATTCTTTCATATACTATGACGTAAATTGTAACTACTGAAAGTATAATGCTTATTAAATTGGCTCCAACTCAAAATGTACTGCATTAACTAGAAGATTCTCCTCCAGTAAAAGCCAATGATGCTTAAGTATATTGTTTTTTTTTTTATTCACTTTTTACTCATTTTCATCCATCACACCATTCCCAGTGATAGACCAATAAAGAAATACATATAATGCATAGAAATATAACCATTATGTATACATACATATATAAAATAATAAGAAAAAAATGACACACAAACACATCCACATAAGAAAGACAAGAAAATTATTTCAAAAAATGCAAAAAAGGGCATTTTTAAACAATACAATAGGGTCAGGGATACTGTAACATGCAACAGATATATATATATATATATATATATATATATATATATATATATATATATATATATATATATATATATATATAAATAAAGTGCATCCCTGAGCACAGCAGAACGGTAGCTCCTGTTGCCTTCAAAGCCAGGACAGCGGGGCTCAGTCTGGCCTCTGGACTATCATCCATTCTCCTGCAGCTGCTGTCTACGACTCACTGCCATAGTCCTTAGAATTCCAAGAGCGTTCAAACACCTGTGGTGCTTGGAACCTTATAGACTATAGTTACCAGTGATGTGATTTAGGATAATAAATAGGAAAAGAATGTGAACCTACAAAGGGCATATTCTTTGTTCACCCTCATTTGTAACCAAACTAGAATTAGGCAGCGTTAATGACACACTGTGAGCTCCTTGTTATTCTCTGTACGTATGGATGTCAGGAAGATATGCTCTCATGATTGCCTTGTGATTTAGAGCCTTGTTCAGGAAAATCTCATGTAATAAATCAGCCTCGCCTTCTTCAAATGAAGTGTGTCTGTGTGGAATAAGTTCATAAATACTCAAGCCCACAGTTTATCACCCCAACATTACTCCATAAATCAGTCTTTGCTGAATCTGGCAACAATACAACACTGATAATATTTTTAAACTTCATCTTCCTAAAGACGTTCTCGTATGAATACAGAATATGTTTCTTTTGTTGACTCTGTTCCTTTTCTTTTGGGTGTATTGCCACCTTCAATTTCATTCCTGCCTATTATGTTGAAACCGGCAGATGGTGTTTTCACTGCTTTCTGCCTGCAAGGTGTGTTTGTGGCTCAAAGCTGTAGATGAAGCAGATGCATTTCCTGTTTCAGTCAATACATCATCTGCTCTCCTCTGACCCATATCTACATTCACCTTGTTCACCAAGGCAGCTACACACACCCTCACACACTCACCTAGATTCCCCATACCTGCTTGCCATTTGTTCCCATGATGTATTTTCATGCATTTATAAGTAACAACCCCCTCTTTAATTTGTACTAATCCTTTCAATCAGCCTGCCATCTGTTCACAGCTGCTCAGACAGGATGCATTTCCCTGTATGTGGCTTCCATCCACAACTGGGTAAATGTTGATAATCAGGTTATGTATGAACAAGATCAGACTGTCACCAGTGTCTCTGCGTGGGTAGGTTGACCTCAACAAGACTGAGATTTTTACAATGGCTTTAGAGAGAAAGAGTTGTATGTCGAGCTAAGAAAAATAAATAAAAAATACAAGATTCAGTTTGACTGCTACACTGAGACTGAATTATCTTTTAGAAGACATTTACCAGAAGAAAAACTCATTATAACAATAGATGAGAACAAACCAAAAAATCGACAAGGAAATTAAAACAAGTACAAGTGGATAAAGGTTGAGCATCAGTAGTTCTGGGAACACTAATAAAGCAAATCATGTGCAGCTTATGTAACAATAGTTATGAAATGATATCAAATGTAAATTTCAGCAGAAGTTATCACACACACACACACACACACACACACACACACGTGTGTGTGTGTGTCTGCTTGATTCAAGAAAAAAAATCTGCCAATGGAACATGTTAACATGACCTTGGTGATATTTCTGGAAATAAGATTTTCAAAATAATTTAAAACCAAGTTCTTATATCTCACATAACAGTTAGTCTTTAGGTGATTATGTCTTATTACCGCCGCCAAGGAGGTTATATTTTTGCCGGCGTTTATCTGTTTGTCTGTGTTCAAGATAACTCGAAAACTTATGGACAGATTTTGATGAAATTTTCTGGATATGTTGGAAATGTGAACAGGAAGAACTGATTTAATTTTGGGGGGGATCGGGTGGGGGGGGTCTACCTTGGCGGAGGTCTGCGCTCTCAGAGTGCTTTTCTAGTTTTAAATGTGATGAGAAGTTTTGACTAGAAATGACAAAAATACATTTGGGAAAATTTAGATGTTTTTCTGGCTTCTTTTTTACATTGAACAAATTTGCTTTGCCAAGAGAAACATTATAAAGTATATGAGACTTCCTTTGAGTTTCATTGAACCATATTTTGATGCCAGACCTGACGGGAAGGAACTGGGAGAAGAAGAAGAGAGAGAGTGGAGGAGAAAAAGGACAAACAGAAGAGAGTAAACTGGGCTAGAAGACAAAGACAATAAAGGTCTTTTTACAAAAGTAACATCTATATTTACTGGTAACTTGACTCCTAACTCTAACCACCAATATATTGATGTGTATGAAAGGTGGCCCTTGGAATAAAACATAATTCACCTGTAGGTGCAGGATTTAACTATACTCCATCGTGACAAATTGATGTAAACTGACTGAATTTCCACACACACACACACACACTATATATATATATATATATATATATATATATATATATATATATATATACACATATACATACTATATCTTTCAATGACCAGCGCAGTTTGATTTGAACTAAATTGACTTAGATTGTGAATACATTAGTTTCAACTGAATGTCTGTGGTCAAGTAATCTGCCCAGATATTTCTATGAATATGTACTGACTGAATGAATATGTAATGTCTAACATGAGTTCCAGCTTTACTTTTAATGGCAAGATTATCTAATAGTGACAGTGGTAGACAGTAATATTTTTAAGAATGGTACCAGGGACATATAAAATTATCTCATCAGAAAACAAACAAATAAATAAATTGTAATTGAAATAGGTCACATTGTTTAATGTACGATGCAAATGGCAGCCCTGCGGCACCCTGCAAAACTTATTCATTTTGTAATGTGGGAAAAACAAATGCCATTTAGGCTTGATTTAAAACAGAATAACTACAAATGCAACATGAGTTTGTGCTACTTTTATGTTAGTTGTATTATTGACTCATATTGATGTTTTATATATTAGAGAAACATAATAACATGTTTTTATTCTGTACATTCTGTGCAGACATGGCACATTTTTATTACAACAACTGTGACCAAGAGCCATACGTTCCATGCTTTGTCTAAGAATTCACTTTTAGCATCTAAACAATAGTTTCAGATACAATATGTCACTTTTCTCCTATGCTATTTTAACCTTTGTGTTCATACTGTTTACTGTGTTTCTTTCTTTTACACACAGCTGTGCACAGCTGGACTTCAGATCATTGCCAAAGCATCTGCCATTGGTGGTTCTTCAGCACAAGTTGTGTGGGGAATATCTCAGCACATTAGCTGTGCAGCACATGAATAATCATCAATGCAGATGAGATAAAATTCTCTGTGTACTTGTAGTTTGACAGTAATCAGCCACCTCTAAAATGTGAGCAAACTGTTCAACATTGGGTACATTTACATGTACTTACAGAAATTTTAATTATTGCCTTACTCTGGTTAACCATGTATACACCTTAATCGGAGTGGAATCAAATTGAACTGGAGTTTGAGAAGTCAGATAATGTGGTTGTAATCAAATTCTTTCATGTATGTAAATGCCACCCAACCTCAGCTCAATTAAGACTGTCCTGGACACGCCCCTTTGTGGAAGTGACTGGAGACATGGCATGACAATAAATCTGAGTGAACAGTGCATATGAAATATACTGAGCTTCTGCATCGTTGTTGTCAATATCTTCTCTGGTTGTTGTCCTCCTTCCACGACATCTACTTCAAATCTGTCACTCAAATTTTTTATTTCTTGTTCTTCTTCTATGGTGCCAATTGGAAGCATGCTAACGCGAAAGGGTGTCTAGTGCCTGGGTGAAGCGATAATTACAATTTCTCTTGCTGCCATGTAATTCAAATTTCTAAGTGCGTGTAAATGTACATATTGTTTCTTGAGGTGTGCATTTGTTAAGGCATGGAGTGTGAAGAGTATGGCGGTGGGGGGGGCACAACTGAAAACAGTGTAAATGGCAGGTAGGGCTTAACATATGAAAATGGACAATGTATGCCAATCATTCCCATATATTTTGGTTTTGCCCGAAAATTTGAAGATTTTGGGAAAATCTGGTTGAAAGTATGGAGAAGATTCTGGGCTATAAAATTCCCAATGATCCTCAGACGTTGTACCTGGGCCTTCCCCCTAAATCTATCCTGTGTCCTGGAGACTCATATCTGTTCAAAATAATGCTGATTGTAAGTAAGAAAATGATTACACAGAACTGTCTAAAAGATGTTATATCTTTGAAAGGATGGGAGAACGTAATGGGGGAAATTTATGAAATGGAGAGGATTACCCAATACATAAGACTGAAAGGAACCTGGTTTCAACAAAAATGGTCCACCCACATAACGCAAATTATAAAATGGATATTCGAAAGTGTATTATTTACATGTGTATATGCACCTGACATTGTGTACCCACTACTTGTTCTTCTTCATTTTTGAAGTGTTTTTTCATTTTGTAAAATTGTGTGAAAAAAGGAAAAATAAAGAGTAATAAAAAAAAAAAAAAAAAAAGAAAATGGACAAAGAATATCAGCTAATTGGCTTTTCAGGTAGATTTTCGTCAGATTGTGCTCCCCCCAGTCATGTTCGAAACAAACCAAAACAAGACAATCTTAAAATCTCCTAAAAGTTATGGGTCTACATGATTTCTACGCACCACCATGAACATGAACAATACAATGAAACAATTTCCCTCTTGATTAAACCAAAATCATCAAGTGAGCAGAAGCCCCTCATCTTAAAGCATTTAACATTGATCGGACTGAAAAAGAGCTAATTAGGTCATTACGCTGCGATTAAGGGGGATTAAACAACAGCAGAGGCCAGTCTGACATTTGCACAAAACTTGCATAAGCATGCAGAACAGAA
The DNA here is from genome assembly GCA_020466265.1 of Siphamia tubifer. Taxonomy (NCBI): domain Eukaryota; kingdom Metazoa; phylum Chordata; class Actinopteri; order Kurtiformes; family Apogonidae; genus Siphamia; species Siphamia tubifer. The sequence continues at coordinate 22,421,106 of CM035794.1, read as the reverse complement.
TACTAATTCACACTAATGGAATGCATGATATTCTATGCAGCTGGAAAAATATGCATCTGGGAACATAAATATGCGTTGAGAAATGTGTGTAGAAGCTTGAGTGCTGTAGACGAGCTGCTGCAGGCATTCATTTGGCGACACAGTCACACTTCTAAGCTGTAAACATGGCATTTGTCTTGCTGGTCATTTATTCACTCTAGAGTTTTATGCTCAGTCTACCTATTGAGCTCCATTTCTCATCTGGAATGGTATGCAAACATAGCTGTCCTTCTTCTGGTGCGATATGATAATGACAGAATTATGAGCATGGAATAATCCAGTGTCCAATTTATATAGACCTGAGGTAATTTCACCGGAAGCAGCAACTGTAGAAAGACTCCTGAGGGATAGGAAGCTGCTTTACCATGAACTGAATAAATGACCAGCTTCAAAATTCACCAACTTTTAAACATTGTACTCAAACTAAAAGTCTAAAAGTAACACTAAATCCTCTTCACTGTGATCATTTAACCAGGAAAATGATTTGAGAGGTGATTCATTAACAATAAAAACAAAAAAGTTACACACAGTACTATGCAATTATGTACATTTATTCATCATAGTGTGTGTGTGTGTGGGGGGGGGGTACTAAGTAGATGATGTATGGATAAGTGTCCTGTCTTAAAAAATAAGAAGAGATCGAGGGAAAATAAATAAGCAAGAAAAGCACTCAGAGAGTGCAGACTCCACCAAGGCAGATCAACCCCCCCTCCCTGAAAGACATGTGCATGCCCTCCCACACACTGATCACCACCAAACTGTTATCACTTGTTCTTTGTGCCTGTATTTCCTGAAGTATTCAGCCAAGTCCATTCATAATTCTTTCAGTTGTCTTGCTACAAATAACACAGAGGTTCCCCCTCCCACACACACACACACACACACACACACACACACCTCCACTGATCACCACCAAAATGGAATCGTGGGGTAGAACGGGTTGTTCAGTAACTGAAGGGTTGGTGGTTTGAATCCTGCTCTGTCCTAGTAGGTCCGTTGTGTCCTTGGGCAAGACACCTTGGGCCGTAGGTGCAATATGGCTGCCATGCTTCTGTCAGTCTGCTCCAGGGCAACTGTGGCTATGTATGTAGTTTACCACCACCAACACTCACATGTGAGAGTGAATGAAAAATGGGTCACTAATGTGAAGTGCTTTGAGTGTCCAAAAAAGTGCTATATAAATCTAATGTAAATGATTTGTTCCTTGTCACTATATCAGCATTTCCTGAAATTTTCAGCCAACTCTATCCATAACTTTTTGTTGCTAAGAACAGACAAATAAACCCAGATGATTACATAACCTTTTTCGTGGAGTGATAAGGGATATGACCAAAAATACTCATTACATGGGTGAGACTAAATGAGAAAGAGATAATGGAAGAGGAGAGAGAGAGAGAGAGAGAGAGAGAGAGAAAGGAGGAGAGAATACAGAATAAAATGTAAATAAATAAATGGAAAGAACTAGAAAAGCACTCAGACAGCGCTGACCTCCACCCGTATTATATATTAAAGTTTGAACCATTTCTGTCAAAACTGGTCCTGTTTCCCAATAGTAAAGAATCCTTCAAAAAACATCTGGATCCAGATGGTGATCCGGTTCACCCCCAAAATCTAATCAGTGGTTGCTTTTGTCATTCTGGACATTCTTTGAACATTTTGTTTAAATCTGTCTAGACATTTTTGAGTTATGTTGCTAACAGTGAGAAGGATGGGCAGACAAACTAACAAACCCCAATGATTACATAACATCCACTGGTGGAAATAACCAGCTAAGATTAAAAATACCATTGATCTAAATATGACGCCACCAATGTTACACACTGATTCACTCCACCATCACAGCGCTGTTATAATTACCATTAATTCTAATAATTCTGTCATTATTGTTATAATTAATTAATTAATTTTACTATTAGTATTTTATTTATTTCACTTTTTCTTCTTTTGTCTCTCTTCTCCATCGAATGTTGAAAATGACCTCATGACCTATGATGAGAAATGTTTGTACTATGCATTAAAAACAGGTTGTTTGGTCGGTCGATTGACTGTGGGAAGCGGTCACCCTTCCAGAGGTAGGTGCTTAGCTTCCCTCATTTTCAGTAACAACCTGGACATAAATAGATGAACAACCAACCACTGACACACATTTCCAACTATTGGCAGTTTAAATTAACCAATTAACTTATTAATATATGTAAATGGATTGGACACTCATTCTCACACACATCAGTAGGCTTCTAAGGATCTGTCAGTCCTACTGGGAGACTAACTTGCTCAATGTCTTGCCCAAGGACACTTCAACATGTGGACAGCCAGAGCCAGGATGTGAACTTCTGACGCTTCACTTATTGGACGACCCGCTCTACCAACTGAGCCACAGCCACCCTGCGGGATAAGACATGTTGGTAGAGCATATGTCTTTGGATGGTGGGAGGAAGCTAGAGTTCCTAAAAAAAAACAATGCAACTCCAACCACAAAGGTCCCTGGAGTTGAGGTGGAACCTTCTTGCTATGAGGCCAGCGTGCTAAAAACTTCCCCACTATGCCACCTTTTCCAATGGTACATGACATTTAGAAGTCTTGTCTCATCGTGTGAACTCATTTTATCCTCACTAGGGTCACAGGGGTCACTGGGGGCCTAATCCAGCTACACATTCACACCTATGGACAATTTAGATTAACCAATTAACCTATCAGTGCATGTGTTTGGATGGTGGGAAGAAACTGGAGTACCTGGAGAAAACCCACGCAGACACGAGGAGAACATGTAAACTCCACACAGAAAGGTCTGGTGTGGGAATAGAACCAAGGTCCTTCTGTCTGTGAGGCACGAGTGCTAACCACTGCACCACTGCGCCACCCACCATTTAGAAGTCTTTCCTACAAAAATCTATATTTGAGTTAACTTTTCTAAAACACACAGGTTTAACCAGAAACATAGATAACTGTCTTATCACCTCCAGACAAGACAATATTTCTTGACTTAAAATTGTCAAATGTAGAAATAAGCATAACTACAGATATATGAACACTTAGAAATAAATAAATAGCATACGTTATCTAACACTTCTAAATCTCAGTGTTGTTATCTGGGTAGATACCACATACTTTGCAGTGTAACATTTTAGCAGACTTTTGGAAATGCTACTGGCCCTATTGTAGTTTGGAAATGTCATCCACCAGGTGTTCATTTAACAAGGAAACTAAATTATGGGCATTTCAGTCCCTTTTTGTCTCTGATCACAGATACTGGGCTTCTGTCTTGTTGTTTCTGTCCACTTTCCCAACAGACACAGACCCTCTTATGTCTGAAAGTGGCTTCCAGAGGTTGAAGTGAGGACAAGAGCTGGAAGGGTTCAGCAGGGGCAGGGGTCTGGAAAAATAGTGCACAACAGAAACCAGCTGAACATAATTCAAGTGAAAGCAACATTTTGTAACCATTTTACCAAAGTAATACACAGAATAACACTGTTCTACAATTTTTTATCTGCTTCAGACATTAAATGTGATGAATTTTACATATTTTAATAAGATGAATCAGAAAACAAATGACAAAAGACCTGGTTAGCTCATGATTTTAATATATATATATATATATATATATATATATATATATAAAATCAGATTCAGATGTCTTTATTTATCCCCTAGGGGCAATCCGGTTTGCAGACAATTGGTTGCAGCAGCATAAAAAAACATACATTCCACACAGGTTATGATCTGTCAGTACTCAAACAGCTAAGACAGCCCAGCAATAAATAAATAAAATTCAAAATACAACAGTGACAGTGCAACAGGATCATTAGATACATAAATACATTTTAAAAGCAGAGAAAAAGATCACACATGTACTGTATACAAAAAATATAAAAACACACAGTATACCCTACCCTACATATCATTGTCATTTAAAAGCCTGATGGAATAATATATATGTTATTGTCCACTCCACTAGTGCAGAGCAAAGAAAATGTGAGATTGTTTGCTACTACTGTGTTGTGAAAGTGGATGAAATGAGTTGAAAGGAGCAGAAATAAAGACTATAATAATTAGCTGGGGCAACAACTCCCCCACCACCATCATCATCATCATCATCATCATCATTATTATTCATTCATTCATTATCTGAACCCGCTTTATCCTCACTAGGGTCGCGGGGGTCACTGGGGGCCTAATCCAGCTACGATGGGCGAAGGCGGGGTACACCCTGTATGAGTCTCCAGTTCATCTCAGGGCTGAACATATATAGACAAAAAATCACTCTCACATTCACACCTATGGCCAATTTTAGATTAACCAATTAACCTATCAGTGCATGTGTTTGGATGGTGGGAGGAAACCGGAGTGCCCGGCAAAAACCCACGCGGACACGGGGAGGACATGCAAACTCCACACAGAAAGGTCTGGTGTAGGATTCGAACCAGGGTCCTTCTTGCTGTGAGGCACGAGTGCTAACCACTGCATCACCATGCCGCCCTATTATTATTATTATTATTATTATTATTATTATTATTATTAATAATAATAATAATAATAATAATAATAATAATAATAATAATAATAATAATAATAATAATAATAATAATAATAATAATAATAACCTATTAATATTAAGCTAGCACCACATCTCATGTCACCAGTTGATGAATTCACATACATGGTCATGGTCCAGTATCGGTACAGGAGCTGCTCTGAACGTTTATCTCTTGGGTCTGTCATTTCCAAGTGTGCTATTAGCACGGTGCTAGGCTAGGCTTTATTTATTTATTTTTTTTAGGTTAGATTATATAAATCTATCCAAGAGTACAGCAACACAAAAAACTCCACTACCCTGATTCTGGAGTTTAATTCTGAAACTTCCAAAATGTCTGTGGGGAAACATTACAGCTTAAACTGTATCTACACAAGAGGTATATTCAGTCTTTTAGCTTTTATTTAGTGCTGAGTTTTAGTTCGACTCTATCTATCGAGACCCATTTCTCTTTCTGGAATGGTATTCAGATGTAACATTCCTTCTTCTGTTATATGATAATGAATGTATTATAAGCATGGAATAACCCAGTGTCCAATTTATGTAGTCCTGAGGTGATTTTACTAGTTGATGCTACTGTATCAGATAAACTTGCACATAGTTCCTGAGGGATGATGGGAAAGCGCTTCGCCATGTATGATAACATCAGGGCTTCTGTCTGTATGACTGCAGATGAGTCATGCAGTTCTATCCCAGCTTACATCCAGTCCCAACTCTAGAGCCTGTGACCCTGTTTTGCATATAGCACTATATAACTGCCAGTTTCTGTGGGCTAAAAGTGGTCTGGTGAATAGTGTAGGATGAATCTGTTCTGGCACCTGTCCAGCAGTCAGCAATGGGCGAGATTTTCAGAAGCCTGAGCCAGCAAACAGGGTCTGGGAATCCATTCAGTGAGCAGAAATATCTCACACTAATGTCCTTCTCAGATCAAATAAATGCTCTCGCTTGTTCAAAGTCTATTCACATGGAGTACAAGTATATTCTGTTTTCAGAGGAGGGGGTGGAAAAGGACAGAAAAGAAGATGCAGGAGGAAAAAAACTCAGTAGTGCACAGCCTGTGTGAACACTCATTTTCATTCCACTTTCCAAACTGCATCTCTTAATTGATTGCATTACACAGACAATTTCACTTTTCGTGTGAGGCAATTTAACGCTTGATGAATATGGCACAATCGGGGTGTTAATTCCATGAATGCTAGTAAGAAGATTGCAAGCAGAGTGGAACCCAAACAAATACATAGTGATAAGTTAAACTGCTGTGCATACAATTCATCATTATAGAAGCTGACCCTTACAATGCAGTGATAATGATTTCATGCTTTACAGATCAACACCTTATGAGAGTAATAATGCTGACTGCAGATGCTGTAAACACAAGACGAGGAAGGCTTTTTGCAGTTGCAATCAGATGTGGAGAGCTGTACTCTTGAGTCGGCAGCAGATAAGAGAAAGGGCTGGTGTTTTAAGGGGCAGCAGGTTGGCAGCGTCGTGCTCTGAATCTTAACACATGTGCATTGATAAAGTGCATGTAATGGAAAATCCAACTGTGACCACGACGAGATGAAGAGAAATTTACTGTGAGCGGCAGTGATTCTCCCAAGAATTCATTTAGATTTTCACTTCATTTCACACACAATGATGGAGGAGTGGGAGCACCGCATGCTGCAAATTACAGCTGGGGTGACAAGATCAAGGAGGGTTGTGCCTTTAAACTGTTATCCACAGTGAGGCGTCTGATATGGTTTCAACCCTGCAAAGTCACCTTGTCACTGCTGGCTGTAAAACAAGGTGGAGTTCTGTCAAGGGGGAAAAAATTCCTGTTACTAGCAGCTCTACTACTATGTTTCTGTCATTCACTTCTGTCTGAGGCCTTAAATTACACAACACTGTGTTGTTTTACAGAACACAAACATGCCCCCCAAGGAAATATATTTTACTAGTTTACATGAGTTTTACAGCAGATAGAAATACATCTGCCATCTGTGTTGACACCCAGGAAATGATCTAATTTGATGGATGTTGCTACATCTTGTAAACCTAACCTGAACTGTACCTCTAACAGAATTGGCATCGTGACTCCTGCCCCAAACTTATACTACCTTCTCACTGATATAAAAGCCTGCTAGCAATTAGCTTTTGGTGGCTGTGGGCAAGACACGCTGGAAACCCATATCAAACAACTTGGTGAGCAATGCGGGTTAAAATCGCCATCAATTGGATCTGCTCTGAAATGGCATGCAGTGGTGTGTTGTATATTTGCAACAGTAGGCATTAAATGTACGCTTCATTTACCGACCAGACAGACCAATAAATTAGGGTATACCATAAATCTGGTCACAACAAACTCAGTGGCTCAGTATAAGGAGAGAATCTGAAGTCACTGGGAACTAAGATGGGAAGATGCACACAGATTAAGTTAGAAGACAACCCAATTCCGATGAGTGACAGGCCGGCGATAGCTTGTTTCATTACCCCAGCCCCCTAAAAGGGCCAGGGGATTGATTTGGGGTCTCTTTTTTAGTTTGTCTGTTTGTTTTTCAGCAACTTCACACAAAAACTACTGGACCAATTTCCATGAATCCCATACAATTTTGATGGATGTAGGTCAAAGGTCAAAGTTACCAATGCCAAAATCTTATTTGCACGGTTGGCTCTGCTGGTGGGACTGAGCCTGGACTCTGTGGACACAGAATTGGAGAAGAGGAGCATGTCCAGGCTCAGGGTGATCCTGGCCAACACCATGCACTCAACCTCCTCCCAACAGAGAAGCTCCTGCAGTGGCAGACTGTCACTGAGCTGCTCCACTGACAGACTCAGGTCCTCCTTTGTACCCCATGCAATCAGGGGGTACAAAAAAACAATTGGGCATGGAGGAGGGCAGGGATGAGGATGGTGGAAAGGGAAATATGATGAAGATGACTATGACTATGATGATGATAATGATGATTATTTCACTTTAATGCCTGTAGTGGCTCTGGTCTGAGTATAATTACCTTGTGTGTTTATTGTATGGGTAACTCTTTTTTTTTTATTCTACAGCCCTCTAGAATGTTGCAACAGCTCCCGTTCACTTTGAAATGACGTTCCCAGCCTTCAGCGGGCAGATTTTTTTCAATAACCGCCCACTGCCAATGGCAACAGGTTTTTTCACTTCAGATTCACTATACTGTATCACTCCGCAGGTAGTTCAGCCACTTTTAAAGTAAATATTCACTACGTTGTATCGGCTATTTGATGCAGTCTGTTAGAGTAGTAGCAGTAATAACATGTAATAACCCATAGAATAAGCAAGATAGAGTATTGCCCACGCATTACTATTCGAATTCCCCGACGCCGAAGACCTTGCTTATCTTTCAGGCCATGTCTTGTATTAATTTTTTTAGGGTTCTTATCATTTTTTTTAATCTATTTTTTAATCTCTTTACCTCTCTATTTTATCTCTTTTGATTGTCTGTGTGAATGTAAGCAATGGAGTTCACAGTATTACCTTCAGGATTAATAAAGTTTATATATATATATATCGAAATGTGTTATCGCCAGGATAAGACATAGGGCAAGTCAAGTAACACATTTGTGAAGGGGTGGGCTTTGTTGGACCTATCACCACTTGTTTTGTTTCTGTTTTGCTTGGGCTGATGGGTAAATAATTTGTACTTGCTGAATCAACATCTACTTTTTTGTTTTATCCGTAGATTTGCACTCCTGTTGTCCTCATTAGGAGATATTTCCTGGTGCCTGCCATCAATAGAAAAACAATTATCATTAGCATTAGAGCACAGTTACCTACATCATATTTTTGGCCAAATTATGAGATTCTGTATATATTTACTCTGCTAACACTGCTGCTTCTTTTCTTATCGTTGGCTAGAGAGAGAGATAGAGAGAAAATAAGGTGCATCAAAGGCAATAGAAGTCCTATAAACAGATGAATGTCATAATTAATATTTATTTCTGCATCACAGAAAAAGATTAAATACTGTAGTTAAGTACAGTTTTTTTCATGCAGATGTACTCAGTTTACTAGGGCTGGGATGATGCTTTTATGCCAATTTGATTCTCTTAATATTTTTTGGCCGCCGATTCAATTTAAATTGCGATTCTTCGATATTCCTGATTTTTCAGACTTTTCGCCTGTCTTTTTAACACCAGACCAGGTGAAAAGGCTGAATGATGATGCCTACAGATCATATCAGGAGCAATGTTTCCCAAAAAATGCACCTCCTATGCGAGTCAGTTCAGATTTTTTCAGCAGTAATATAATTGAATCAGACTTTTTCAGACATTTATCTGCACACAACACAAATAGGAGCCTTTAAATTAACATACTTCAAAATAAAGTGAACTTAAATTCTCATTTCAAAGCTTGGACTGCGTGTAAAAGAGGCAAACAAATGTACAATATAAAATACATTTTCTCCAGTATTTCTTTGTCTTATTTAACTGTTCCTGCTCTGCATTTACCTCAGGATGGAGTCTTGCTAAGTGCACAGTCATGTTTGTTGTGTTTCCGCAGTATACCACATGTCCATTACAGTTTACAAATATCTTTCCACATGTCCAACTCTGCTCTTCCCTTCTGTTAGAAAGCCCACACAGTTTAATTGTTGTTGATTGTTTAACTATATTTATTCAGGAACAACTCATTTTCTCTAAGTTTGTTGAACGTTGTTGAACGTACCAGAGATGTTATGATAGTCATGAATGCACCACCTACCCCATTTAAAATTAGCCGCTGTATTGTTGCTAAGGAATTGTGCCGCTATCGCTTTCCCAACTCTAATTCATATACTCCTGGTTCATTACTGTGTATATATACCACAAGGTGAGATTAATAACACAATACAGTTAGAATAGATATTAGCATAAAATGTAATTAATACTGTTTAACGCTGGTGTGTTGTTGAAGCTAATACAATAATAAGATAACTGTCATCTGTGTGTGTTCTGTGAGGTGATTTCTGTGTATTCCATTATGCATATTATACATCTGAGTGACTCATACAGTCGTCTATGGTCTTTTCAAGTGGTTATTTCTTTTCCACCCGGCTTAAAATGAATAATTTAAATATGGGAGAAAAAAAATCGATTTTTGAACAAAAAAATCTATTTAAAAATCGTAAAACAAAAAATCCTGACACATATGTGAATTGATTTATTCTCCCACTCTTACTGTTTACTAGTTGAAGTTGCTGAACACAGTCAAAGTACAAATAGAGGAAAAAAAATCAATGATGCGACAATATGTGGTCGGATAAAAAACATTTCTCTTAAAATGAGTCATGACATGTTCCATTATCAGTAAACCCTTGTCACTTTTTATTCTTGTGAGATAATCTAATCTGGAGTGTCTGTCGTCAAATCATATCACTTAAGTCAAAAATGCTATTCATGACTTGCTGATTGGAGATCATAGACATTTTCTGTCTCAAATGTTGAAAGACACTCAGTCATTCATTGTAAACAGGGATGCACAATCAATAAGTCATTGAATCATAGCCGTTTTTTTCTTAATTCGTTTTTCGAGCAATGGTTCTGTTTTCTGACAAGAGCACACAGACTCACTGACAGGTCTATAAATTATACACCATACTGATTCTTTTCATGCACCAGTGCATGAAGACAAATCAGCCAAGTTGTGTTCAAGCCACCATTAAGACAACACAGCTCCTGATTCACAAGGAGCTTGTCATAAATAAAGCCTGAAACCAACAAGCGTGTCCTCCACTATCCTCTGAACCATATGAAACTATACATTTATTATGTTAAAAAGCAGTGACTATGTACTTTCTTATTTTAAACAATTTGCCTTGAGATACTAACAAAGATTGCCAAAAGAAGCACCGCCCTAAAAACACATTTTCTTCATTCTGTCGCTCAGTTAGTTAGTCTGTGATTAGTTAGTCTCCAAATGAACAAGAACTTGTCCTCAAAGCCCCCCCCCCCAAACCCCCACCTTGGCAATGGTGGACTCAAGAATAACTTGGGATCAGTGAGTGTGCTGAAGATAAATTTATTTATCTGTTAATCACACATTTTGTTTCTGTTTTACACTATGGACTTTCTGTAAATAATACTGTAATTACATTATTATTACATTTGTTTACTTTGCACTATAGTCATATGTATTTACACTTTAACAATACTGTAATTATATTATTATTACTTTACTTTGCACTGCACAGTTATCTGTATTTACTCTTTAATATGCCATTGGACCTTACTTACTTTGTTTTGCACGTTTGTTTGTTTTTACTTATGTGAAAGCTACTGTTGTCACAAAGCAATTTCCTAATTGTAGGATCAATAAAGTACTTCTGTTCTATTCTATTCTATTCTGTTTTGTGCAGAGATGACATGATCTCGACATGACAGGACTTCAGATGAGAATTCACCCTCCATGTTATATGCCGATTTTCATACTACCAGGCTACCCGGCGTCTCTTTAGCTGATACAAACATTATCAAATATGTTTGTGACATGAAGCATTTTAGTCCTACAATAATTATTTAATTCAGATACAAACATAAATTTATGAACTAAAAGATCCATAATCCCAACTCTTGATCACACCATCATCAGATTATATTATCAACTAACTACAGAATCAACATTGACAAACCCACAACAACTACAGTAGTACTCATTTTGGAGTTAACTTTGGAACAGAGCAGCAAGAGGTAGGGACTTGACACAATGGGACACTGACAGCATTGATAGGTGACAAGGTCATGCATGTGACGAGGCGGAAGTTGACTAATTTAACATTCTAACTCAACATGTGTTCATTTGTAATAAACTAAACTGTACCATCAAATTTGCAAAGACGATTGCAGCTATTTGAAATGAAAACTTACATTTGTGCGATTCCTTTCCACCTCTGGTTGCCATTTTTAAAACAGGGACGGAAGTGTTGGCAAAGCATTATGGGTGGTGCAAAGCATTATGGGCTAATTCTTCCCCTCCTTCTCAAGCAACAGTCACAGGTCTGCATCTAAGCTCATGCCATCTGATGGGATAGATTAACTTTTTTTAATATTCTTCATGTTGTGAAAAAATGGTAAGTTTCCACCAGTGAACATATCTTCAAAAAGCAAATTTTTAAATAATTACAGCAAGTGTCATGGTCTTTGTTCACCTTCTGCATCCCCGTTCCTGTTCTCTCTCTCTCTCTCTTTCTCTTGTCCAGTATCTACTATCCACATTCAGAGACTCATGGACTTTGAGGGGACTTCCTGTTAAGTCTGCGATGGCTTAGGGCTGTCAAGTGCATGAGGGCTCTCTTGCAGACATTTTGAGCCCTTTATGGCCACTCTCTGTAAATCTGCATTTCTCTGGACTCTACTTCAGGGAATTATCCACACTTCATAGCATTGTCAGTTATCGAGGGAAGCCCGGAAACATCCCCATCCAAACACTGCCAGGAAAGTGAAGTATAGATGTAAGTGTAAAAACAGAGCTCATTGGTAATCCATAGCCGGGCCTGTATGCAGTTGTTTGTCCAGTTGAACAATGACCAACAAAACTGGCTTCGAAGAGGAAACAGCAGTGGGGACGAAAAGAAAATATAGACATGTAAAAAGGGAATAAGGAAGGGTGGATCAAAATACATAGTGAATGGTTAATAAGAAACAGGTGCCATGGACAACAAACCCCACCCCTCACACTTGTTTCACCCATTATGTGTAAATGGGAAAAATGTAAAAATCTATAAGAATTTTTTTTTACTTTGTCCGACTGTTTTAAAAATGGAATGGAATGTATTTACCTGCTGTTCGATTTTCATCAGCAGTCTACTCATAAAATAGTTGGAGATGGAGATATCACAACAGCCCAAGCATTTAATAAATGCTCATATTAAATTAACATTGGGATTGTAGTGTAAAACTTTCCTTCTTTTTTTTTTTTCAGCGAACCCTTAAAGGGATCATATTTCGTGGCCGTTTCATAGTGTCTGTTTACATTCCTCCAGATGCTGACTCCAAAGTAGCCTTGGACACGCTCTATAAATACATAAACCATTTGCAAACCATGTACCCAGAAGGAGCTTTCATTGTTGCTGGAGATTTCAACCAGGCAAACATGAAGAAAGTGTTACCTAATTTTTATCAACATGTGGATTTTGCAACCTGAGGAACCAACACACTGGATCACGTCTACACTAACATTAGAGATGCATTCAGAGCAGCCCCTCGCCCACACCTTGGCTTATCTGACCACATCTCAGTCATGCCAACTCCAGCATATAGACCTCAGCTCATCTGGGCAAAACCATCTAAAAAAACAAGTGGTGCTTCAGGGCTGTTTTGAATGCATGGATTGGTCAGTGTTTAGTGAAGCAGCTACGACAGACCAAGGCATTGACATACAGTAAATGAATATGCAATGACTGTGTCCAGCTACATAAATAAATGTATAGATGATGAGTGCACCACTAAAACCATTACTGTCAGAACATATGACAAACCATGGTTGACAGCTGAGGTGCGAGCAACATTAAAAATGAGAGAATTTGCTTTTAAGCTGCCATCAGAATAGCAAGAGCCAATCTGAACAAAGTAATCACAATGGCTAAAAGGACCCATGGACAGAAAATATGGACTCATTTTGAGGACCATAGGAACACCAGGAAACTGTGGCAGGGAATTAAATCTATCACAGATTACAATACAAAACCTCATTCCTCTAATGATAGTCCTAACTTTCTAAATGAACTAAATGGCTATTTTGGAAGGTTCCAAGCACTAAATGACACATCACCAGTGAAGGCCACCCCTCATTCCAACAGGCACTGTGTCTGTACCCAGCCAACGTTCGACAGACACTGAGGAGAGTCAATCCGAGGAGAGCTGCAGACACAGACCAGATTCCAGGCTGTGTATTAAATTGTTGTGCAAAACAGTTGACATACAGTATGTTCTTACAGACATATTCAAGCTGTTTTGTGTGTGTGTGTGTATGTGTATGTGTGTGTGTGTATGTGTGTGTGTGTGTGTATTGAAAGGGCCAGCACTGAAATAGGGTTGAAAATGGACCTGTGTAGTTGTAAATGCTGCCCTAGAATCTGAATTCTTCATTAGTTCAGTTTTTGTAGATCAGAGGGAAATGTTTAAAAATGTTAAAAAGCTAAATATCAGTTTTTTAAAGGTCTATGGTGGTCTGCTTATTGATCACACTAGTGTGATTAGATTACAGAAATGTTTCAAATGTCCTTTTGTCATTTGCACACATTTGTCTAATGAAGCTTGATGTGCAATATGAAGTCATTATTCAGCCTCATTTATTTCATATTTGAGACATTTGGTGAAAATACAGAAACAGACAGCATTCATGCTTAAAATAGAAACAGCACTGCAAAATATCATTTGATAAAAAAACAAACAAACAAAAAAAATCACAGTATTCTGGAAGCAGATAAGTTTTAAATAACCTGACTGCCGCTAGATGGTATTTCACAATATCATCTGGGACCCTTCCACAACCAATCCGTTTTCAAAGTAGGGGGCTTATCTAAGATCCTTGCATGTGATTAGATGAAAAATCTGTCAGTCATCTAGATGTTGCTTCAGCTACTCACATTGCAGTCAAGCCACTTAATCAGCAAAAATAGTTTGCATCAGATACATAAACATCAACAGAATGGGTATAAACTTACCATTAATACATGACATGAACCTCGTCTACTGTCCACCAAGTTCTAGGCTACTGAACACTAGCTGTGGGTGTGATTGTCATTTCTTCCTCCCAGTTCCATTACTGTCAGCCCAAGTTTACCAGACTCTTTGACTTGGTCCTCTACCAACACAACCAGGGGGGTACCACAATAACCATGGGCTTCTGCACTGGTACTATTTCTTGATGTACACGAAACCTCACAGTACATTCAGGGGTTATGATGGAAAAAGAGAGAAAACTATAAGTGACCTTTTCAGCAAAATATCATAAGTATCATAATAAATATCATTAAGTGAACATTCAAATAAGCCTTAAAAAACCAGAGGCATGTGTCAAACTGTAGGTTTTACTGGTGAAACGATTTTGTAGAAGATGTCAATCAACTGGGGTGACACTAGCACCTCAAGTGTCCAATCAGCTTCTAGAGGTGGCATGTCTCTCTCTGATTGGCTCGTCAGCCCCACTGCCTAAATTTAACCAATCTAATCAGTGAACGTAGTGAATACTGGCAAATTAGAAGCAGAGTAGAGAAGGTTGTGACTTCACCATCTGGGGACAAAATGTAATGAGGTGGACAGAGGACTCAGATGCATAGTGTTGAGGGGAAAACAGATTTAATGACAAACGGAACCAACATAAGACAGAGACAAAGACAGAAATAGAGACAAAACCTCAGGGCAGCTCAGCCAGAGTCTGTGGAGATGAGAAAATGTCCAGGTTATGGTTAAACTGAGGTCTGAAAAACACAGTTGCAGGGTGCATGCCAGGTGAAGCTGGTGAGAACCTGGGGGAAAGGTTGTGACACAAAAAATGGACAATTTTGTTGATAAAACTATTAATGGTGCGATTCAGGGGGATTTAGAAATGCTGACTGAAACATTAAGTAGGTATACCCTGGACTACACCTCCATATGAACAGTGAAAACACATGGGAAATTATCCTTTTGTAAATATGACATCAGTAACAAAGAAATAACCTTCAAGGCTTTGTTGATATAAAGCTGCATCATCAGGAATGTTCCAAAATTCATAAATGCATTGGTAGCTCCTTCACGTACTCAGTATTTCTAAAATACGCAAAATCATTTGTGGGAGCGTTTAAAAATGCATGTTCTCAGTATTTCTATGTTTTTGTGATTTTATTTTTCCAGTGTGTTTCATTTATTTATTTATAAGCACAGTGAATTGCTCTATATAGTGTAAATAAGCCTACCTTGTTTTGCCTGTTGTCAGTTTTAAATACAGTTTGGATTAGATCTATATTCGTCTTTAAGGCTGTTTTTGCAGTTGTGGTTGTTGGTTTTTCATTTAACTGCAAAGATGCAAGTCACGCAGAAGAATATTATCAACTAAAGTGGATTTGATTCAAACCAGCATTAATTTGAACATAAAATTATTAAATGTATTCTCTGGCTTTTCCAAATAAATAAAACCATTCATCTGCATACATGCCTGTTTCTGTATTTGGGCCATTTTTTTTTTTCCTTTTGTGCTTTTCAATCTGTAACAGGAAGATAAGATTAAGAAACAGGAAAAAGAGTTTTACGTCTCAGAGAGAAACACTACAGAGACATTACTTTGAAAGGGTTTTCATCCTGGGCAGTTATCACGATGGCATTTATTGTCTTGTTTCGCAGTTTGCTGTAGCTCTCCAACATCAGACAAAACTCCAAATTTAATTTCCTGTCTGTGATGTCGAAGTCCATCATCATTTTTAGTACGTTTAAAGTCGATTGGAGCTTTTTCTGCAGCCAGTCACAGTCTGTATGAAACTGACTGCTGTTAAAATATTGATGGCAAATGTTATCCTGAATTATACTAACAACCTTAAACTATTGCTTTGCATATGAAGTGCTGGTGATGAGTGGTTACATAGGGTGTCCACTACCTCACACTGTATTTTCTAAGCTGAATTTATTCTGGTGTGTATCCAGCACGGCCCTTTTTTCATCTGAATTTGTAACATTTCAAGCAAGATAAGCTAACCAATTCACAGCATGACAAAGAATTATTTTCTCTACAGAATTAGATTGTTTTTTTTTTCGGTGCGAAATAACAATTAATTCCATGCTAAAGCAGTAGAAAGCTGGCAGGTCATAATTTGATTTGTGCCAGTTGTGTGGGAGGTGGTCATTGATTCTTTTTCTTAAGTCCCTGAAAAGACAGACGCAGATATCAGGTGGAGGTGCAAAACCCGGCCAGAGCTCAGTCTTGTATTAATTATCGTGGTACTGACAGAACATTGGATGTGGTTGCAAACTTAACATAAAGGCTATGGAGGTGTTAAATAGATAATTTCATATTTTATCCTAGCTGTCATTCCAATCAATTCACAATCCCCCATTTGCAAAAATATGTTATAAAACTGATTAAGTCATGTCAGTTTTATTCACATAGCACATCATCACAAAGTCGCCTCAAGGGTATTTACAGTTTATTAATATACAACCCCTCCTGTTGTTCAGTCCTTGGTTTAATGAAGGAAATCTCCCTAAAAAAACATTTAGTAGGAATAAAAAAAGAATCCTCAAGAAAGGAAAGCACTTTCAGACAGATGATGCAATAGAGGCAGTGTTTATAGAAATTTGCACACATAATATATGCAGCAAATTTACATATATATTTACAGCGATGAATATGGTGAATGTAGTCGAAGACATAAACTGTGTTTCAGGCCTGGAGTCAGAAAGCGATGAGCACAGAAAGGAATATAAGGTTTAATGAGATCAGACAAGGTCGAATATGCATATCCATTTAAAAACCTTCTTTTGATCCATCCTGAATAGGTATCTGATGAGATGAAGCTAAGGTTGGACTAATCAACTTTGTGGCTTTGATTAGGATTATAGCTGCAGTGTTTAGAAGCATTTCACATGTTTTATATACGTGTATGCTGCAGGCCCGAATACAAAGCATTGCAGTACGCCAGTCTTAATAAGACCAAAGGATGCTTAAGATTATCTACATCTTTGTAATATTGGCAGTTTTAATATTTTTTACTGTGTAGGGAAAGATAGAACAAAAGAACAAAATACGCATAAATCATTATTTCACTCATGCCTGTCATTATTATTACACAATCACCATATCACTGCAACTTGAAGTAACTGTGATTATTTAATATTATACTGATCATCATCTCCATGTGCCCGTATAAAATTAAACTTATCATTACATCTATGTCATTTACCATCTGCTGCTCAGTGACATTTCATTTCTTCAATGAAAAAAGACTGAATATATAAAATTAATTATATTCTCAAAGTTCTATGGTAATAAATGTCCTTTTGGTAAAAAAAAGAAAAAAAAAAAAGCCCAGTCTTTATTGAACAGAGGGTTGTATTAGAGGCTGGATTTCCATAGTCTAATAACACTGGTCTACAAGTAAAATACCCCCTTGGAATAAAATGAAAAGTTACCACATGTGTGTTACTGATAAAGAAAACTCTAGTCTTAAATGTTGGTTGGCTCAAGTTACCAAGATAAGTCTTGGGTCAAAATGTAAAATTCTTTGAATTAACAAGAGAATAGGTTTTAGTCCAAAGGAATATTGGTCTCAGATCTACCTCAAAACACTGTCTGCACATTATGATCCATTCACTTTACAGGTTCTTTCTAGTGGAATATTTACTAATCCATTGTATACATGTACATAAACCACCATATATGTGGAATAACACACCATCATATATAATAAAAACATGAATGTGTCACGGATCGGGGTGAGGTGAAGGAGGACTCCAATGCACAGTACTGAAGGGAAAAATAATTTAATAACAAAACTAAGAAACATGAAGACAAGACAGACAAAACCTGGGAGCAAACGGTCAGAGTCCGTGGTGATGATGAATGTCCGGGTTATGGTGATTGAGGAGATGGCAGAAGTTGTCCGGGTTATGGAGGTGACAATACTGAATGGTCCCGCACTGGCAACTGCAAGCCTTACTGCTTTTATAGCCACAGATGAGGAACGGCTTGCAGCTGCGCAGTGCGGGACCAGGTGAGTGTGGATGAGCACTGGGGGAAAGATCACCGGAGCGGAGGTCATGACAGTACCCCCCCCCCTAAGGGGCGGCTCCTGACGCCCCTAAAAAACAAAAAAACAAAGACCCCCCCCCCCCCCATTGTCCAGAGCTCAAAAAAAAATGTTTTAAGTAGTATTTCTCCAGGCAGGGCGGCATGGAAACCCCCTGGTCGCTCGCTCTGGGCAGAGCGGTGTGGCATCCCTCTGGGCAGGGCGGTGTGGAAACCCTCTGGGCAGAGTACCCTCTGGGCAGAGCGGTGTGGAATCCCTCTGGGCAGGGCAGTGTGGAAACCCCCTGGGCGGAGTACCCTCAGAACTGAGTGGTCTGAGTGGACTGTGTTGGTAGCAGGAGCAAAACTGATAGGGTGGGGTCACCATGGACTCTGGCAAGGAGCGACAAAAAAGAACAGACAAGGCACTGGACAAAGACAGGACCAAACGATGAAACAAAAGGACCAGGCCAACACGGGGGCAACAAGGGAACAGGTCCGGGGCGAAACCCGGCCAGAAACGGCAAAAGGGGTCCGGGGCAAAACCCGGCCAGACACGGCAAAAAGGTCCGGGGCGAAACCCGGCCAGACACGGCAAAAAGGTCCGGGGTAAGGAAGAGGGGAAATCCGAGGGGGAGAAAAGCAACAGGCAGCCATAAACGGGCAACAGGCAGGGACAGGGGACAGAAGTCAGCAACGGGCAACAGGCAGAGACAGGGGACAGAAGCCAGCAACGGGCAACAGGCAGGGACAGGGGACAGAAGCCAGCAACTGGCAACAGGTAGGGACAGCCACAGACAGAAAAGACCAACGACAGACTAAAACAGAAGAAAAGACAAAAGAGACACCAAGACAGAAGAAGAGACACCAAGACAGAAGAAGAAACACCAAGACAGAAGAATAGACAAAAGGGACAAAGACCAAAGGGATGAAAAAGACCAAAGAGACGAATAGAGGAACGCTAGCCAAAAACTCGGAACGCTAGCCAGAAACTCGGAACGCTAGCCAGAAACACGGAACGCTAGCCAGAAACACGGAACGCTAGCCAGAAGCTCGGAACGCTAAGCCAAAAACACGGAACGCTAAGCCAAAAACACGGAACGCTAAGCCAAAAAACACGGAACGCTAAGCCAAAAAACACGGAACGCTAAGCCAGAGACACGGAACGCTAAGCCAGAGACACGGAACGCTAAGCCAGAGACACGGAACGCTAAGCCAGAGACACGGAACGCTAAGCCAGAGACACGGAACGCTAAGCCAGAGACACGGAACGCTAAGCCAGAGACACGGAACGCTAAGCCAGAGACACGGAACGCTAAGCCAGAGACATGGAACGCTAAGCCAGAGACACAGAACGCTTAGCCAGAGACACAGAACGCTAGGAAGAGACACAGAACGCTGGGCAGATACACAGAACGCTGGGCAGGGAAACATAACTAGCTGGGAAATACACGGACAGGGACAGAACGCAAGACTGGACAGACTTTAGACAGAACAGAACGGGGAAAACTAAAACAAAAAGGATCCCTTCAGCACTGGCGGAGTCCTGATGGTTGGCGGGACCATTCTGTCACGGATCGGGGTGAGGTGAAGGAGGACTCCAATGCACAGTACTGAAGGGAAAAATAATTTAATAACAAAACTAAGAAACATGAAGACAAGACAGACAAAACCTGGGAGCAAACGGCCAGAGTCCGTGGTGATGATGAATGTCCGGGTTATGGTGATTGAGGCGATGGCAGAAGCTGTCCGGGTTATGGAGGTGACAATACTGAATGGTCCCGCACTGGCAACTGCAAGCCTTACTGCTTTTATAGCCACAGATAAGGAACGGCTTGCAGCTGCGCAGTGCGGGACCAGGTGAGTGTGGATGAGCACTGGGGGAAAGATCACCGGAGCGGAGGTCATGACAGAATGAACCAACACTTTTGTCATTTGTTTTATGATTCATCTTATTTAATGTCTAAAGCAGATACTTTCTTTAAAAAAATGTAGACCAGTGTAAATAGGGGGAAAACTGGATTGATCAGGGATATTGATTTGTTCCCATTTATGATGTGACTCCAAACAAATAGAAAGCTCCGACTTTAGAGTGGATAGAAAGTGTTAATACCTTGACAGCACTTTTATTGTTTCAAACTTTGTCTTTTTGTTGCACTTGTATCTGTGAATGATACAGACTCAGACTTTAAAGAAAAAGGAAAATATTGCCCAAAAAAAAGAGCTCTATATACAAAATGGATCCATTTCTGCCCTGGGTTGTAGATATAGTAGAAACTCCTGCTTACACATGCAGGTTGCAGGTTTTATACAGAACCTTATTATGAACTGTGCTTTATTTGTGCATGTTCATTCACATCACATACAGTAAGGGGACTACTACTACGACATGATTCAAGCCCTGTGATCATAATTAAAATAAATAGACCGTGTTTCTGTGTGTGCATATTGCCTTGCTGTTGATGAATGAAATGATCAGAGTCCAAGGCCAATGATGCACTGTCTGATTTCACAGTGTGGACGTGCCTCTGGAATAATGCAAAAGCCATCAGATTAATGAGATGCCCCGACCTTCTTCTCTGTACCCCTGAACACACCACACATACACACTCCAACCAGCACTCATGTGTTTCAATTTTTCCTCCATCCTCTCCATACCATCCCGACTGTTACACACTTTGATTAAAGCTAAAAGCTATTGTTTATCATGCTGAACACTCTCTCCTCTCATTGTGATTCTTCTTTTGCCTTTGTTTGTTAATGGATTACATTGCTTATTTTGCATCTGGCTTTATTCAGTTAAGTGTTGGAGAAAGTTAAGTTCTCCAGAGTTTCCATAAAACACCAAAAAAAAAAACATGTATCTCCTCTAAAGGTCCACCTTAAGACCTTTTATGTCACATATTCAGCATTAAATAATAATTGGTTTTCCACAAAAGGTTCAAGGATGTTAAAATCTCCTCCTCCAGCCTGATTGAAAAAGAAAACAAAAACAAAAACAAACATGTATTTTACTCTATTTTTTTTATGAGAAGACATGGTTTTTTGTTCAGGAATCACTTCACATGAGTGACATCTGCTCCAAAAAGCTTGCTCTTGTCATG
Organism: Siphamia tubifer; assembly: GCA_020466265.1. Lineage (NCBI taxonomy): Eukaryota > Metazoa > Chordata > Actinopteri > Kurtiformes > Apogonidae > Siphamia > Siphamia tubifer. The sequence continues at coordinate 22,399,745 of CM035794.1, read as the reverse complement.
AAAAGTAATAAGAATTGGGTTTAACATAAAGAGGTATTGAGTCCAAGAGTCTAGAGTGACAAGGTACTTGATCAGTTTATAAATATGCAGCAACAAATGTTGGAACAAAGAAGCCTAAAAGAATTTGTTCAGTTCTTACTTGTAGTCCTGGATGGAGGTAGGAAGTGTAAGACTCAGGAGTTAAGATGGTTTATATTAAAATATATATATGTAGTGTTCACCAAATTGACTGTTTATAGAATTATAATTTAGACATTTTATTACTCTCATTTGCTATATGTGGGTAGTAGTGATGTATGATACTACTGATTTTGGTACGACTTTATAATACCTACACACAATTCATTATATATTAACCATTTATTACCTGTTTGTTCATGTTTGTTCATTATGTATTAACCATTTATTACCTATTTGTTAATGGTTTATTCATACACAATTTATCATAAACAGAGCATTTGTTCTTCTTTTCTATGAACAAAGCCGTGTGAACAAATGCTTTATGATAAATTGTGTATAAGCAGTACATTAATAAACATTAACAAATGGTTAACAAATGGTTAATACATCATGAACAAACCATTTACACACAAGACAGAACAGTCGACCGACATGAAGTGGTTTGATTATGTCTAATAGAAATGAATCCAAAGCAATGCTGTGATGCTGTGATCTAATGAAACATTCATTTGACAGCTCTAGAGACAAGAAAAAAAATACACAAAGCGATCCTGTTATTGACCCCATCCTGACCCAAGACATTGTTGGAGTGGGCTTTGCATACGGGAACACTTAAGGACCCAAGTTCAACAAACACTTTCCTGCATCCTCTGAGATTTTCTTTCTTTCTTTCGTTCTTTCTTTCTTTCTTTCTTTATTTCTTTCTTTCTTTCTTTCTTTCTTTCTTTCTTTCTTTCTTTCTTTCTTTCTTTCTTTCTTTCTTTCTTCCTTCCTTCCTTCCTTCCTTCCTTCCTTCCTTCCTTCCTTTCTTTCTTTCTTTCTTTCTTTCTTTCTTCCTTCCTTTCTTTCTTTCTTCCTTGCTTCTTTCTTTCTTTCTTTCTTTCTTTCTTTCTTTCTTTCTTTCTTTCTTTCTTGCTTCTTTCTTTCTTTCTTTCTTCCTTGCTTCTTTCTTTCTTCCTTCTTCTTTCTTTCTTTCTTTCTTTCTTTCTTTCTTTCTTTCTTTCTTTCTTTCTTTCTTTCTTTCTTTCTTTCTTTCTTTCTCAATATTTCCTTGCAAAGTCTCCAGTTAATCCAGAATAATGCCAGGCGTTCACCGACAGGCACCAGCAGGACAGATCATATTAGTCTGATATTAACTTCTCATCACTGGCTTCCTGTTGAATCAAGAATATAATTTAAAATCCTTCTCCTTCCATGTCTTCCTTAAAAAACTAAGTTCCAACATATATTAAAGGTCTCATTGCACTACATAATTGCACAGGTTTGCTTGGGGTTTTTGACTTTCCAAACTTCAATAGGGGGCAGATCCTTGTGTTATTAACCTCCTCTGCTGTGGAACCAAATCACAGCCTGGGTTTGGGAAATAAGATTAGACTTTAGTTTTTGATAAAGCTTTTAGTCAGGGCTTGCAGGTGTTTCTTCTGATTTGGCACTGCATCACTACAAGAGAATTGAATTTCTGTAGTTACTTTCTTTCTCTGAACTCCAAATACTTCCTAGCCAAGGACAGGAGGAACTTTTCTTCTCTAGTTTTTCACCCAGTCCTTATGAAAACAAACAGGACCAAGAAGACAACACAAGTTTTCCAGCTCATCTGTTAAATCAGATCATTGTTTACCCTCTCAGCCAGAGTCTCAACTGAGTCACGTCCCACACACAGTTACACAATTCAAGTGTGATAACAAAAATGCTTTAAATAAAACAATAGAGCTCTTACCCTGGTGCTCAGAGAAAAGTAGACAAGTGTAGGAAAGTTTAGAGAATACAGGGATCACCAAAGTTCCACAAGTCTTTTATTTACTCTAAAATAGGGGTTTACAAATAGTGAGACGGGCCTCCCCCAGGGGGCACCAGAGTACTTCTGGTGTGGTGTGAGAGAAAATAAATCTGCATAAAAGAATAAAACATGTAAATGTGGTTAGTTAACTACAATACATGTGGTTAACTAATGACAGTATTTGTGTTTATAGCTAAATACAGTACATGTGGTTAATTATAGTACATGCAGTTAGCTAACTACAATACATGTGGTATAACTACAGTACATGTGGTTAGAGTACATGTGGTTAACTAACTACAGTATGTGTGATTATAGCTAACTACAGTATATGTGTTTAGCTAACTACAGTATATGTGTTTAGCTAACTACAGTATATGTGTTTAGCTAACTACAGTATATGTGTTTAGCTAATTGCAGTATATGGGATTAGCTAACTATAGTACATGTGGTCAACTAACTACATTATATGTGGTTAGCTAACCACAGTAGTCTGAATGTGAGAGGCAAAATTATACCTGAAAGGAAAATGAAAGAAAATGTTCAGATATGTTAAGAGATGTTAAAAATACACACAACAATTTTAAGATGCGTTAGAGACATTAAAAACAAACACAAATGTAAACATTTATTTAAAAAGATGTTAAAAACACAAACATTTTTAGGCAAGGCTCACTATCTCACACTTTGAAAACCCCTGATTTAAAAGCAGTAAGAAAAACAGGAGGGGAGAAGTGTGCTCTAAAATAACAATGCCAGTCATAATTAAAAATAGGTTTGTTATATTATTTTTTTCTCCCCCTGATGGCAGCTATTTAAGTCCATCAACATAATTTCTCTATTTATTTCCTTCAACCATCATCTACTCTGTGTTGCATTTTGTTTCAAAAACAGTTTTATATAAAAACTACACACCTTGTCCTTGGACTTAACCAAGCAAATTTGTCAGCTCCTTCCACTGGATAATTACTACAGGGATTAATGTTTCACTGCGACAACTGATGCAGTGAGTAGCTTCTCATTTCTTAAACAACAATCTTACCTAGTCAAAATGATTTATGACACTTAAAATAAGACATACTTACCTAAAGAGTAACTTTTCAGTGGAATATAAGAACTTACTTTTATATATCTGGAAAATTATATTTCAATACATTTTACCAAAATCACTTTCAGTTGTTCCATTGTCAATGCATTTTTAATTTTTTTTTTTTTTGCTTAATTCAAGCAACAACAAAAAAAGTAGGTGGTTTAGTGCTAAGTCTGGGTAAGTTAACCTAGAGGTGGTGTTAATAACAGAAGAGCATAGAGTCCTTATTCTCTTAACTAGACAAAGCTAGCAGGCTACTCTGTTAGCAGGTTCATCACTTCCACTGGCTTAACTTACCCAGGTTAATCACTTAACCACCTACTTCTCCCATATCTTTCTTTGTATTTTCAATATGTACTTCATTGTAGGTTTGGGTCATGCTGCTGGAGCAGTTTTATTCAAGGTCCAGATTGTGGTTAGAATGTGAAGGACAGACAAACGGACATTCCTGATCGTGCTCTCATCCCACATGTTGGATCGCTTGTAACCATAGACATCGCTGATTTATTTATTTATTTATTTCTTTTTTAATGGATGAGATCCAGATGCAATTCAATACAGTTTAACCCTGTCCTTGTAACTGACAACACAACTACTAGACATTTCTAGCTCTGCTTTAGGTATGTCATCTATATAAACAACAGTGTTTCCATGCAGTTTTTTGAGTCCGGTTCTGCACATGCAACTGCCTCTTACGTTTGAATGATGTTGACTGTGAAGGGGTCTATTGTCATTTAAACCTCCCACTTTTGCAAAAATCATACTAAACCCAATTTTGCACGCTAGAATGAAGAACAGTCCAAAACAAGGTTACTCATGCTTATTTTTATGTAGCCTAGCCTATGATGTGATTTATGTAGCTGCCATCAGCAGCAGCATCAATTATAAAAAAAATAATACATTAATAAAATTAATACATTCATATGGATTAATCCATCATCATGATTAATCTGATTAAAAATGCCATTAAAAGGAACAGTTGTTTTATTTCAAGTTATTTTGCTGAAAATGTTTAGTGTTTAATAAGCATGTTAATAGCATCCTTATTCATATTTTTGGCATATATTTTGCATATTTTATCACATTTTTGGATGTATTTTTGAATCTTCAATTTTTCATTGCTTTTGTGTCAATTAATATATATATATATATATATATATATATATATATATATATATATATATATATATATATATATATATATATATATATATATATATACATTATTATTATTATTATTATTATTATTATTATTATTATTATTATTATTATTATTATATTAATTGTTGTTCATTTTAGTGGATTTTAGCATGTTTTGTATGTATATTTTTTTATTTCTGAGTGTATTTTTATGTACTTTGTGGGAAATTTGAGTACAACCCTGTGATTAATCTGATTAAAAATCTTAATTCCTAGTTTTTTCAGATCCTCTTTTACCTCTAAAATGCATCACTGGGTCTCACGTATATGATAGACTTATTCTGAAAGCATGACAGTATACTGTATGTGCTTCTTTCCTTCTTCATGTCTTCTTTATACTATGAATCATTTACATGCAATATGCATTTTACATGACTTCCATTGTGAAATTTTAAATAATAGTGTTCATGCAAAGATTATAAATGTACCATTGAAAGCAAATAAACCAAATCACACATTAATTGCTCATGTATTTTTGAGAGCAAATGAAATGAACAGGCCTAGAATACCAACTAGTAAAGTGATTGCAGCTGAAATAAGTCTGTGGAGGAACAAACTAATGAGATGAGGGAGGTGCACTGGGAACGTATTAACATGCGTAGCAGTGGACATCACATTTAGACTGGACGTAAACAGAAACATCATTCAACCACTGGAGATATAGTTGTCTATGTGATATATGAAAAATGTATTCTGTTCTGATGGCCCCAGTAGCACTTAATACTTCAACTCCTACTGTTATTTAAGTATCCTCTGTGGAGAATGAGTCAGTGAGACAGATTGAGTGCAGAGTAAGAAACTAGCAGAGGTGGGAAAAAGTCCACGTATTCTCTACTGCAGCAGAAATGTGGATATTTGTGTAAAAAAAATAAAAAAAGAAGAAGAGAAAAGGCTCTACTAAAAGTACTTATTGAACTTCTTAACTGCAGTAAAAAAAAAAATGAAAAAGCATCTGAAATGTCCTTCAACCATAAAGTGTCTGCAACCAATAGAACAATGATTGATATTTTGTAATGATTATCTTCAACTATTCCAACTTAATGTAAAAGATGTCAGTATTATCAGTGTCACAATTTGAAACAATGGGATTCATTTTCACTGAGATTCAGTCCAACTTGAACATGTGTGTCAAATTGTTCTGACTTTTACATCACACACAGTTTGTCATTTTGTTGAAGATGACCATAGGTAGGATTATTTTATTTTCATTTTTTCATCAAAATTAAAACATAGTCTTGGTATTTTTTGGTGTTTTGGGTTGCCTTTATATTCAACACATAGCTACGACTACTACTATTTATTTATTTATTTATTTATTTATTTATTTATTTATTTATTATTATTATTATTATTATTATTATTATTATTATTATTATTATTATTATTATTATTATTATTATTATTATTATTATTATTATTATTATTATTATTATCAATAACAAGGCACAATAAACAGTCTCTCTCTCTTATCATTGTGAAAATACATTTTTGATGGCTTTGATCTTGACCTTTCACCTACATTCACCAAACTGTAATAGGATCTATTCTGGACCATCTTGCACCTTTCCTGTTGGACCAATTTTATTGAAATTGGTCCAGTAGTTTTTGTGTCAACCTGCTTAAAAAACAAACAAACAAACTGATTCAAACTTGGGGGGCAGAGTAATAATAATAATAACTAGAAAAGCACTCTGAGACCTCTGCCAAGGCACCCCCCCCCCCAATCACCACCAAAATCTAATAATTTCCAGATCTCCCCATTACCAACCCACCCTGAAAATATCATCAAAATCTGTCGATAACTTTTTTAATTATCTTGCTAAATAACAGACAGACAAACAAACTCTGGTAAAAACATAACCTCCTTGGCGTAGAAAATAATAAGAATAATATTATACTTTACTCTATTTTTTACAGCAAAGAACTCAACAAAGGAAAGAAAGAAAAAAACTAAAAAGAAAGATAAAATATAAGATGAGAAAAGCACATAATGTAAGAGAATAGAAATAGTACATGAAGCAATTAAAAAACAATTAAGTAAAACAGAGTATTGCCTCCAGCAAAAGTACATTTTAAGAGCAGATCATTTCATTTACTATTTTTATCTTATGTTTGATGTTTGTCAAATGTCCTAATTTTTTTGTTTGTTAGTTTCAAGTTAGAATTTGCATTTGATGTTTGGAGAATGTGCAGTGATGAACATGTTTTTAATGACTAATTACTATATGAAGTAGAAAAAATAATTCCTTTTTCCTCCTTCATTTTAACCCAGTATAGAATCAGCCACTGGTACTTGCACTTTATTTCTCATAGAAACAGGACGATGATTCCAGGCTCCTCTTACTTCAACTTTTTACCTTGAACGAAGAGCAGTTACATGCTTATGTTTGTGCTTTGCATAAACAAGTAAGCAGAACTGTTCGCATGTAAGCACACACATAGGCTTGTAAGTGCATGAATAATATGACACCCACACATGCAGGAACACGTCCACACCGGAGGAAGGAGTGTTTTTTTTTGTCTCTGCTCCACACACATGACACTGGTGTTTCTATTGGCTGGCTGTGGCCTCGCATTCATAATGAATGTTTAAAGTGAGACGTGTCGCAGGAGAGTGATGCGTCCCGCTTTGGGTTCTTGGCAACTAAGAGTGGGAGACCATGCCAGCTGCCGTGCCTCGAAAAATGACATCCCACTCTATGAATTAGCACAGCAGAACAGGACTAACCAAGCAGCGGCCGCTGTCAATGTGGAATATCAGCGTAAGTGATGCAAAGGGCCTGCGTCAGGGATGTAGAGAAGACAGGGTGATTAACATAATCTGACACGCCATGCCAATTATCGATCCTTCTTGTGGAATAAATGTATGTGTCAGTGGGCAGAATTACATATACTGTGCTATTTTTTGGCCTCATGTTGTGGTTTCTGAAACTATAAAAGTATCTGCTCTGTGGAAAAGCCTGTTTTTCAAGATTAACAGTAAGTTGCATTGAGTGTTATTATCTTCGAAACTGTAATGAGTTCTGGTTTATCTATTATTACTGTAGCATGTGGGCCACAGTTTTAATGAAATAAAGCAGGTTTTGGATGTTTTGATATTCAACAAGATGCTCAGTACTAATGCAGGATATTTATCAAACAGGATCAGCGGGACACGTTTAGAGCAGAAGGATTCAATGAGTCAATGCTCCTCATGCATTCATGTCTGAACAACTGTCTGAACAATATATATATATATATATATATATATATATATATATATATATATATATATATATAAAATGTGGAGTGTGAAGGCAACAGTGGTACCAGTAGTGATCGGAGCACTAGGGGCAGTGACCCCCAAGCTGGGAGAATGGCTCCAGCAGATACCAGGAACAACATCAGAGATCTCTGTACAAAAGAGCGCATTGCTAGGAACAGCTAAGATCCTGCGCAGAACCCTCAGGCTCCCAGGCCTCTGGTAGAGGACCCAAGTCTGAAGGAGACACCGCCCACGTGGGGCGAGAGGAAATTTTTATATATATATATATATATATATATATATATATATATATATATATATATATATATATATATATTAGGGGTCAAAATATTTTCATTCACACAACGATCTGATTCGAATCTCGATTCACAGACTATGATTCGATTCAGGGCGATTCACAAAAAATTAGTAAATGATTCGATACGATTTGAACCAACTCAATTCACTTTGATTCAATACAAATTGACAATTTAACCACAAGGACTTATTTTATTTTATGTTACTGATTAGAAAAAGAAACAAATATAATTTCAAAGCCGTATCCTTTTATTTATTTAGTGTCACAGAGACAATAGAGCAGGAACTACTGAATATAAATTCACACAACGTAAACTGATAGTAATGACAATATATCTGTAGATAACTGATATTAAATTGGTAGTCAGTTTTACAGATATCTATTTTTTTTTCTTTGATCACTTCTAAGTCCAAACAGAGTTCTTCAGGGTATTCCACAACTTGCTTAATTGTATTTTAGTTTTTGTCAAGTTTCTGTTTATTGTCAAATGTGTGTTGTATGTATTTTCTTAATCTCAATAGGATATTTCCTGGTTAAATAAAGGTTAAATAAATTAATAATTAAAAAAAACTATATACACACTACTGATATCAAACATACAGTGGAGGATTAGGGCTACACTGTAGATTAAAAAATAAATGTTCTAAGATGTTTTCAAGAAAATAAATATGGAGAGAAAAATACAAATAACATAATTTTCAGTCAGATAATAGAAGAATCTTATTGTAACTTTATTAAAATTCATACATATGTGTGTGTGTGTGTGGGGGGGTCAAGTTTAAATTATTTGCTAAACTTCAGAAGTCTGTGAATATTTGATATTTGTCTAATCTTACTAAAGTCTAACATACTGAGGATTGTGTGACTTGAAATCTATACCAAAATATATTTAATGAAGATGTCCCTCTTCATGGGATCTTTCTCAAAAACTGCTATTTGATTTTGGCAAAATTTTACAACTCTATTCTCATTACAGTATAATTTCATTCTCAAAAACCAGATTTTAAGCAACATTATTTAGAGTTGACATCTGATTCTGAATGGTTATTTTGCCAAAAATACAAAATCCTTTATATGAACAAATAATAATAATAATAATAAAAAAGGAACATTTTCAACAACAGATTCCAACAGATGAGATACAGATGCTTCATGAGCTCAATACAGAAAAAAGACAAGTAAACTGATAGAGTTCATATACTGGATACTACACTCACTGTCTCATAGCAACAGTGTTTTTCAAACAATTAGCCACCATTAGTGGATGTTTACATAAGTATAAATTGTGCTTAACAACAAGAGAGTTAATATAAATTACATTGTTAATATTACTGTCAGCCCTTGGTGTTAATGTCCTTATTAATTAATTGTAATGTTTTGAACAACAAAACAAACACTGTTTTTTTTTTCCTGCAGACGTTGGTATGAAATAATGTGTTTTTTCTCCTCATTCATTTCCCAGTGTGCAACAGTTTTCCCCTGCAGTTCCTGACCTGCACATCAATGTTCAAATAGGGTCAGGCAAAAATGATCTGACACATTTGTAGGTTCACTAAAATGCAAATGAAGTAGGGCATTAACTACAATATGCATTGACTCTGTCAATAAAGTCGGAGTCGAGTCGACTTGTCGTGATGACGTCATCACATTGTCAGCTGAGGAACAACACAGACACACAGCTAAAAAAAAAACAACCAACAACACACGGACACACATCTGTCCAGCAATGAGTATTGTATTAAAGTTCACTGCAACATAATGTCCACTGACAAGACACAAACATTAACATTTTAACCCCAAGAAAACAAAGGCTAACGTTAGCAAAGAGTTTTCTGTTAAATTTAACTGAACCTCAGTAGGTGAACATATGCCAAGTTTTGTCTGGACCCACAGCTCTAAAACCAGACTGTCCACACGTCTGTCACGGGTCCTCACTTTTCATATTAAGTGCAAAACATTTAGCGGCCGACAAGACACACACCACACTGTCCACATCATGTTTGGAAAAAAGGAGTGTGTTGTCTGTGCTGCTGCTCACTCTGATTAGCTAGCGAATGCTGTTTTTTTTTTTTCATCTAAGGTGAAGTAAGTTGAAGTAAAAGAGAGTGATAGACACACATGCGATGTGTGTCTGTCCACAACAACTGTCATACCTGCAGCAGCCACGGCTTATTTAGGTCTAACTGTGTTTATGCACCGATAGAGAGAGAGAGAGAGAGAGAACAACATGGGACTTTCATCATGTTTGAAAAATTAAATCACTCAAATGGGATCCATTATCGTCCACAGTGATGACATCAGTTGGCCTGCCCATTCACCTGCTTTGAATAGATGCAATTTTTTTTCTCTGGGGATACCTCAAGTCAAAGTTATCCATTAATCACCCTCGATCTATTGAAAAACTTAAAGATGTAATTCGTCAATAAATTACTGCCATTCCACATGAAATGACCCGTCGGGTTATAGACAACCTTTGTGAACACTTTTGACAATGTGTGGACAATAATGGATCCCATTTGATTGATTTGATTTTTAAAATATAATGAAATAAAATGGCATTATATGTACTTTTCAAAAATAAAGACACTTTGTTTCTTTACTTCATTTGCATTTTATTAAACCTACAAATGTGTCAGATCATTTTTCCTGACCCTGGTATGTGGACCCTAGGCCAAACTCCAGCACAGCAGGTCATACTAACACACTAAATATGAAAACTGCAACATGCTATTAAGAAAAAAAAAAAGAGCAAGAGCATGAATGTAATGCAAAGTGTAATGTAATATATATTGTCACAACCTGGCTCTGGGCCATGACAAAAACGGAGAAGACACGGTGCATTTAATTAAATTATATTTATTATTAACTAAGGTGAACCAAAATAGTGAAAGATGGGATGTGTTAGTCAGAGAGATCAGTAGTGTAAGTGTGGATGGGTGTGAGATGGGATGTGCAATGTTGTATTGTGAAATCAAAATACAAACGCAGCCAAAGGTTCTGCAGCGCTGGTGGAGACGAGAGAAGAAGAGCCACCTCAGTCTCTGAAGAGGTTGGGATTTATAGTCCCGTAGGAGGACCAGGTCCAGGTGCCTGCAATCTGCAATCATCTGCTCCAATTGGAAGGAGAGAAAAAGGGCAGCATCGTGGCAACCAACCACCACTCTAATGGGCAGGGCCGTCACACCCCCCCCCATAAGTCAGTGTTCCACGGGGAATCACTGGCACAATACCACCATAAACAAAATACTCCAAATCATTAACAAAATATATGCACATAGCCTTCCTCCTGCCACCCTGATGGTCTGCTGCAACCCCACCTGTTCTCAGCAACCCCGGTACCTGAGAGCAGTTTAAGAGAACAGGGAGAGAGACAACAAAGTTCAAGGGACTGGAAAACAAGGCATGACACTACACAGGAGCCCGCGACAATGCGTCGGCTACTACATTTTCGGTAGCCTTCACATGTCTGATGTCGAGGTCGTACGCTTGTAAAAACAAGGCCCACCTCATCAACCTCTGATTTGGGCACTTCAAAGACTGCAAGAAGGTCAAAGGGTTATGATCAGTGTACACCACTAGAGGTCCTCCTGCTACATACACCTCAAAGTGTTGTAAAGCCCACACAAGTGCGAGCGCTTCTTTCTCTATCACCGAGTAGTTTGCCTGATAGTGATTGAACTTTTTTGAGAAGAAGCTGACAGGTTTCACCACCCCCTGCTCATCCTCCTGCATCAGGACTGCACCAGCTCCCACCTGGCTGGCATCTACCTGTAATGCAAACTTGCGTTCAAAACACGGAGCTGCCAACACAGGAGAAGAACACAACAACCACTTAACATTTTCAAAGGCTTGCTGACATTGCGATGACCACACAAATTTAACTTTTGCCTTCAGGAGCTCTGTTAGAGGGAACACTACAGTTGAAAAGTTCTTGCAAAAACTCCTGTAGTACCCAACTAACCCGAGAAATCTTTGCAGCTCCTTTTTTGTTGTGGGTTGTGGATACTGAGCCACTGCCAAGACCTTGGCCTGGAGCCACACACCCTTGCCCCACCACACGGCCCAAATAGGTCACAGTCGCCATAGCAAACTCACACTTTGCTAAATTGATGGTCAGCCCTGCCTCAACCAAACGATCGAACAGTGCACGGATGCGCTGAAGATGAGTGTACCAAGTGTCACTATAAACTACCAAGTCATCTACATAGACCGAACAACCTTCCAACCCTGCAACCACGCGGTTCATCAAATGCTGGAATGTTGCTGGAGTGTTTCTGAGACCGAATGGCATGACAGTGTAGGAATACAAACCTGATGGTGTAACAAATGCTGCTACTTCCTGTGCACGCTTGGACAAAGGAACCTGCCAATACCCTTTGAGCAGATCGAATTTGCTCACATATTTAGCAGAACCTACCTGATCTATACAGTCGTCCATACGTGGCAGGGGAAAACAATCAGGTTTTGTAACAGCATTTACTTTTCTCAGATCTGTACAAAACCTTGGACTCTTATCTGGTTTTGGCACTAAAATACAAGGCGAGGCCCAACTTGATGACGAAGGCACCGCAATGTTATTCTGGAGCATGTACGTGACCTCAGAATCCAAATACCTTCGTTTCTCTGGTGACACACGGTAGAAACGCTGTTTAATTGGCTGCACATCACCAACGTCGATGTCATGCTCAACCCAGTCAGTGCGCGAAGGAACGTCACCAAACAAAGACGGATATTTCTGTACCAACTCTGACAACTCATTCCGTTTACACTCAGGCAAATGAGACAACACCCTATCCAAATTACAAAGTGATTCAGAATTTTTCAGACGACCATACAACAAACTATCGTCTGGCTCTGGCACCTTATCTCCCTCATGCACCATGGACACAACTAATTCCGAGTGCAGGGCGCACGCCAGACAGACAAGACTCACCTACACGCACATAATAAGGCTTCAGAAGATTAACATGACAGAGTTGTTTTGATTTTTTCCTCCCTGGAGTTGCAATCAGATAGTTCAGTTCAGAGAGTTTTTCCACTACAGTATACGGACCAGAGTATTTTGCCTGAAATGGTGACCCCACAATAGGCATGAGAGCCAAAACTTGGTCGCCTGCACTGAACTCGTGCCGCTCTGAACGGCGATCATAAATCTTCTTCATCTTCTCTTGAGCTGTCTGTAGCTTCTCCCTTGCCATTCCCCCCGCTACATATAATCGGTGTCTAAAGCCATTTACAAAGTCCACCAGGTTTTTTGGCGGCTCTGTGTCCACCCAGTTACCCTTCAGCACCGCCAGGGGCCCACACACCTTGTGTCCGAAGACCAACTCATTTGGACTAAACCCGGTGCTTTCTTGCACAGCCTCCCTCGCAGCCAACATCAGCCACGGGAGCCCTTCCTCCCAGTCTCTATCCAGCTCGGTACAATAAGCACGAAGGAGGGACTTGAGAGTCTGATGAAATCTCTCTAGTGCACCCTGGCTCTGAGCATGATAGGCTGATGACTGATTATGTTTAATGCGTAAGAGCTTCAGCACCTGTCCAAACATATGAGATGAAAAGTTAGAGCCCTGGTCACTCTGGATGATGTTAGGAATCCCAAATACTGAAATGAACTGAGTCAATGCCTTCACCACAGCTTTAGTCGTTATTGACCTTAATGGATATGCCGCAGGATACCTAGTACTTTGGCACATCACTGTAAGGAGGTACTTACTGCCAGACTTTGAAGGCGGCAAGGGACCCACACAGTCCACAATCAGATGTTGAAATGGTTCACTTACTGCAGGGATTGGCTGCAACGGAGCGGGTTTGATTCTCAGGTTTGGCTTTCCTGTCAACTGACACACATGACAAGTTTTAATATATTCAGAAACATCTCTTTTTACACGTGGCCAAAAGAAATATTTCAGGAGGTTACAATATGTTTTCTTAACACCAAAGTGTCCACTGTCATCGTGAGCCACCTTTAACACGAGGGAACGCAACTTCTCAGGCACCACCAACTGAAAAACTGCATCTCCCATACATTCATCGGTAAGAGAAGCCCACTTCCTGAATAGCAACCCATTCTGCACAACATAGCCACAGGCTGCACTGGATATCTCCGCAGGAGACACCGCACACTCAAAGATATCTTTTAACGACTGGTCATTTTTCTGCTGCTCTGCCAGGTCACTATGGGTCACTGATAATGGAAAGTCAGCCAACGACGGAAGCTCCCCATCACCAGCCATTGTATCCGACTCAGCCTTGCACATTGCACGTGTGATCGCACAGGCCGAAGTCGCCTCATCTAACCCATTAGGAACAGGATCAACTGGATGGTCCGTAACCACAGGTGCTGGAGGAGTGTCAGACCAGACGCGACTGCCAGCTAAGCCATTACCTAAAATGACATGAATGCCATCAATAGGCAGCGCCGGTCTCACCCCGACCGCTACTTCACCCTGCACAAGCTCACAGGAAAGAGTCACCTTATGTACTGGGACAGGCAAAATAGTCAGTCCCATGCCACGACTAAGGACACGGTCACCAGTGTCTGTCTCATCAGAAAAAGGCAACACTGAATCCACAATGAATGAATCATATGCTCCTGTGTCCCTCAGAATTTTAACCGGAACCTTGATGTCACTTCCCACCAATGACACAAACCCATCACTGATGAAAGGATCATAAGCTGCCAAAACATCAGGTTCACATAAACTAGGAGCAACAGCCCCAGAGACATCAGAAACAGGTGCTGCAGCTGCCACAGGCTTAACGTTGGGTTTACCTCCCTTATTCCGAGCCTGCAATCTTGGACACTCAGCTTTCCAATGACCTGTTTCATAACAATAATTACACTTCCCACCAATGTCAAACTTCCCTTGTGGCTTAGGATCAGATTTAAACAAAGTCTGCTTCCATGGACGCACCTGATCACGTGCCACCGAGCATTCTCTGAAACTACCCTTATGGAGAAGAACAAACTCATCTGCTGCCACAGCAGCCTTATCAGCTGTGGTGATCTCCCTTTCCACAATGTGCGTTGCCAGTCGACCCGGAAGAACATTTTTAAACTGCTCCAAAATTACAAGTTCACACAAATCCTCAAATGTGGAAACTTCAAGAGCAGTTAACCAACGTTTAAAATGAGTGGTCAAGTCTCTAGCAAACTCAACATAAGTCTGACCATTTTTCTTCTCCCAAGACCTAAACCGCTGCCGATAAGCTTCTGGCACAAGCTCATAAGCCCTGAGCACAGCAGCCTTCACCTGACTGTAGTCACTGCTATCCGCCAAGCTCATAGCAGAATAGGCCTCCTGCGCCTTACCTGTCAATACGCACTGGAGCATAAGAGCACAATCAGAATCAGACCACCTTCTAGCATGAGCGACACGCTCAAACAACACAAAGAATGCATCAGGATCCTTCTCATTAAACTGAGGCACCAGCCGCAAATTATTTATGTCAAAGGGCCGCACGTGGTCACTCAGCTGTCCACTAAGATTCTCCTCAGACCTCTTAATTTCTGCACTCATGGCTAAGCGCTTTTCCTCCAAAGCCAATTTAGCCTGTTCTGTTCTCTGGCGAATCCTTTCCACCTCAATTTGCATCTCACACTTACGATTTTCCATCTCCAGCTGCATCATGAGGATCTCCTTCTGCTGCTCAAAAGTCAGACCCTGCATTTGACCAGAAAATGCAGGTGGAGCTGGAGAAGACTCTTCATCCACCGTTAAAATTGCCATCTCCACCAATTTTGATTTTATAGCCACTTTAATATTTTCCTTCAGGCGTTTATCACCCACAACCACAGAATAATGTTCTGCCAGTTTAATCAGTTGTTCCCTGGTGCACCTATCCAAAGCCTCCTCAGACGGAGCAGCCACAAATGCGTCAACGTCAGCCATGCCAAACAGTCAATTACGCACACAACAAAGTAGCACAAAAACAATCCAACCAGTTTCAGAGACAGTAAAGCCAACCCGTGCACAACAAAAAGGATGATTCCTCACCTAGGTTTGGAGTTTCCCCGCTATCTACCTATCCAGTTATTTAGCTAAACTCCCCCCTAGTCTTCATGTAGCTCCGCGGCGGGTATTTACGCACTGACTCCCGCTGGAACAGGTGAGCGATAACCACTCCCCTGAAACCACGGACGTGCTCCCAAGCAACGCTTCAACCCCGTTTGCCACAAGACTACCAAAGTCCCCCCCCGACGAACCCAAAGGGGTACGCCGCTACAGCCTACCAGAGGAAACTCCGCACCACACTTCCAACAAAACACACGGGAACGACCCACTCATGCTCCGACACACCCGTAAACTAAATGTCACGGGCCAAAACACTTCTCCTACCTCGCTTCAGATAACACACTTTATTCAACCTAAAGCAAAAGTCAAAACGCATCAAGCACCTACAGCACATCCAACTTACCCGCTCAACCAGCCAAAACACACCGTCCTTCCCCTCTGAACAAACAAACATTCACCGCGAAACGTAAACAAAATGCACCGGGACGCGCCGCGGGCACACCACCGCAACTTTACGCGCATGCACGCTCAATTACTCCGTGCACCAAAATCATTCACACAAAACAGAGGGAAAACACTTACCAATCTGCGCAATTAGCCACAGACAACTGACAACCACAGACAATCTAGACACACCTGCATGTCACTACCAAGATTTGCGCAACAGGAACGAGACGGACGAGCCCCCATTTTGTCACAACCTGGCTCTGGGCCATGACAAAAACGGAGAAGACACGGTGCATTTAATTAAATTATATTTATTATTAACTAAGGTGAACCAAAATAGTGAAAGATGGGATGTGTTAGTCAGAGAGATCAGTAGTGTAAGTGTGGATGGGTGTGAGATGGGATGTGCAATGTTGTATTGTGAAATCAAAATACAAACGCAGCCAAAGGTTCTGCAGCGCTGGTGGAGACGAGAGAAGAAGAGCCACCTCAGTCTCTGAAGAGGTTGGGATTTATAGTCCCGTAGGAGGACCAGGTCCAGGTGCCTGCAATCTGCAATCATCTGCTCCAATTGGAAGGAGAGAAAAAGGGCAGCATCGTGGCAACCAACCACCACTCTAACGGGCAGGGCCGTCACAATATATATATATATATATATATATATATATATATATATATATATATATATATATATATATATATATATATATATATATATATATATATCACACAAATACCTCAAGCAGCTGTGGAGAAAACAACTGCTTACTGCTTGTTCATAACATCATAACAGCTCATAATGCAATAACTTAAATATAAAAATAAAATATAGTTCATAATGTAATAAAATCATGAGCATGTAATGTAATAATGTCTGTGCATAATGTAATAACTTAATACATCATGAGCTCAGCTATATAGCAACACCTAATGTAATAAAAACTCATAATGTAACAATAGTTTATACTGTGACAAAAGTTGCATTATTAACAGTTTTCTGACTTCCTGCCTGGTAACCTTTCACCTTCAATCATCCACCTGCCCCACAATCAATCGCTCAGCACACCTGCTCCCACTTAATTAATCATCTGCCACTTACTCAGTGTACTGTATTTAATCCCCAGGTTTTCATGCAGTCAGTGTCAGAACATCTTCACTACATGGTTTATCCACACATCGGCTGCTTTACTCTGACTCCTGAACTGAAGTGGAACCTACCCTGATTCTCCCTGCTCTCCTGCACCACTAACCTGATCTTCTGCTGCGTGATTATGACTATGAATCTTCCCTATCGTCTTGGTGCTTCAGCCTACGTTTGCATTCACTACAGCTTACAGTTCTTCAGTTCCACCTGCCTGGATCTCAGCGCATCACTGGATTCCCATCTGAGAACTCAGATTACACCCACACTCCCTTTTCTCCTCTCCCTAATGTTAATAAAGACATTTTTCAGATAATTCTGTGCTGCATTTGGGTCCTCATTGCCAACCATTATCTTTTTTTTTTTTTTTTTTTTACCTATGCCATTGCTGCAAGGTGAAAGGTTAACTATGATTAAGTCATGCTTTTGAAGCGATCCCATAATTTATTATGGTTAAGTTATTACATTATGCACCAGTACTGCTGGATAAGTTACTTTGAAAGAGTAATTAATTACAATACTAGTTACTTCCCCAAAAAAGTAATTGACTTACTATGTTACTCCACTAGCAAAGTAATTAGTTACTGTAGAATGTTCATTATGTCTTACTGTTAAGTTAAGTACACGTATGTCTGAGATTAATGAAAGACTAACTTAAAGTAATAGAGTTTTAGTTTTTTTAAATGTCAAACAAAAAAAAAACATTTAACCACGGTATTCATCCTTGTTCATCGATGGCCTATGCTCCGCACGGGGCCAGGGGCCTAAGTAAGTAGTAAGTATTCATCCTTGTTCTGTGATGTTACTTTAAATGTGATTTAAGATGCTTCCTTAAAAACACAAAGATCTGTATGACCTATTATCAATAGTAAAAGTTAAGCTAACAGAAAAGAAGCATCTTATCACACTGCTGTCAACTGTGGGCTAGTGTGCAGTGTGTGCAGACACAGAAGTTTATAATAGAACTAAAGCTGCTGGAGTTTAGGTTAGTGATGGCTTTAATATGTTACATGTCAATCCAATTCAAATCTACACAAACTACAGCATCGATGTCGATTTGCCAAACATTTATTTATTCAAAATGAACAGATTTCAACCTGTAATAGATTATAAACAGGAAATACATTTTAAATACTGAAAATGTAATATATGTTGAAAGTTACTATACAGGTGAACAGGTAGTAATGAAATAATGATGTCTGCAAATTCTTATTCTATTATTATTAGTAAAAAAAAAACAAAACAATACAATAATGTCTGTATATTCTTCTCCTATTATACATTTATCTACTGAATTCTCATGAACAACAACTTATGTTTTAATCATTTGAAGTATTTACACCCTTTATATTAAGGCACAAAAAACGTGCTTTGAAAATAAATTTGCAAAGAGAAAAGCAAATATTAATAGTGCAATTGTTGTTTTTAACAAACAGAGCTGAAATGTGACTTGGTGCTGCTATCATCTTTGTGTGTATTTGACTTGTGTATGTGTGTGTGTGTGGGAACAGGACAGTTGAGACCCCACCTATTCAACTTCTTTGCAAATCATGTTCGATTTTGTTGTCATGCAAGTGGAGTTCTACACTGAGCTGAATGTGGGTTTGGTGTAAACGTATACGCGGCACTGAGGTGTTGCCAAAACTGTGTCTGTACCCAGGACGCACTTACACCTCAATTCATCAAATTGTAAAGCATCAAATTATTTCCCGAGTAACGGTAACAGCGATACAGTTCTGGATGAAGTGATGAAATGTGGCTGTGTTAGTAATGCTGTTATTCCCAGCACTGTTATGCACTCATGATTTTATTACATTATGAGTCAATTATTACATTATGAACTTTTCTTACATTAAAGTTATTACATTATCAGCTGTTATTATGCTATGAATTGCTACACTGCTCCTGTCAATATAATACATATATCAACAGTGTGTATAATAAATATGTGTCTCATAGCACCATGAATAAAAATATAACAGGTGGTGCCAGGCAAAACAAACCCCACCCCCTCATAAATGTTTTTGTTCTTTGTGGACATCTCCCCCTCAAAATTCAAGACTATGGGTTTAACCTTTCAAGGTCACTCAATGCCATTTTGGAGTCTATAGTGTGTTGTGCCTTCACATAACTACTGCTAGGTGTATTTCATTGCTCTGTATTTGTACATAGTCAATGTTGAATCTAATCTCATTTAAAAAGAAGGTACATGCAAAACTGAGTACATGAATGAAAAGGAAATTCCTGATTTGCCCTATCTGTCATCCTTGTAAAAACACAATTTTGTTGACCTTGACCTTTGACCTATATTCAGCAACATTTAATGGGCTCTATTCCGTTCTATTTCACACCTTTCCTGAAAATTTCAGGAAAATTCATGCAGTACTTTTTGTGTAAAGTTGCAGCCAGACAGACAAACAAATATATAGACAAAAAAAAAACAAACAAACTGAAAACAATATCCCTTCCCTCCCCTTTGAGTGATGGGGTAACAAAACCTAAAGGCTTTGTATTGATGATGGATGCCTCTAGTGGCAAATACAGGAACTGCAGGGTAAAGTGTTAAACTGTGGTAAACTCCCACCTACACCCATTTCCATTTGAATCACTGTAGATTTTACTTTATCATCTTCGTGGTTGGATCTTGTCTTTGTTCAGAAACCAGCAGCGAGACAGAAAAAAAGAGAATAAAAGGAGGAGGAAGGAGATTAAGAGCACATAGCTGTCATGGACACCAAATGAAAACACTCAATCCTGATTTTTTTTTCACCCATCTATTAGTCATGATAAAGAAAATGAAGCCAGGGCAGTATTCGGTGCTTGGGTGATGACTCAAGAGGATGTTTTTTTTTTTTTTTTAGCTCCCTCCAGTCACGTACTGTAGTTCTATCACTGCCATCGAAGTTGATATATTTGCTCTGAATCCATATTGGTGGTTGCTGAGCAGTTTTGTTTATTTATGAAGTTGTCCATTCTCACTACAAATAACTTTTCCAGAATTTTTAAAAATTGCGACAGAAGAGAAATGAACCTGTAATTATTATTAAACTGATGTCTGTCTCTGCTTTTGAAAATGGAAAAAGCAGAGACATTTTCACTTTAGAAGGAAAAATAATGGTGAGGAAAGACAGATTAAAAACGTGTGTACAGGGGCGTCACAGCCATTTAAAATGTGGGGGTGTTCTAGGTTGTGGCACATGAACAAAATCTTCTGAATCTATCATCGGAAAATTAACGATTCATTAATGATTAAATTTTTCTATTAAAAAAGTAATGTATAGCTGAAAATAATAACATAAATATGTTTTTCGTCAATTAAACCTTTATTCAATTCATAAGTAAAAATGATGAGATAAAAAGTCAAAATTATGAGACAATAAGTCAAGATCATGAGATAAAAACTCATATAAGTTTGGATTTAAAAAATCAGACACTGATTTTACAGACACTGTACCTCTTTTTTCTTATAAAAATGTTTTGTCCATGTCAGGGGAGACAACTAAAAATATGTTTCTCAGGGGGAACATCACTGAAAAAAGTTTGGAAACCACTGTCTTAGGGTATATGTCACAGAATAAGACATAGTTTAGTTAACTTAGTTTAACAAAGGCAACATTCCTCATTACTTACTGGTTGATGACTGTTTGTTAACACCATGAAGAAGAGCTGTTTACATTTTGCGCTTCATTTAAACATGTTGTTGTGCCACCCGGGCAGGTAAACAGTTTAAATCATAGATATTATAACAGTCCTACAATGTTATTGATGTTTATTTGGCGTGATTGTGACTGACAATAACTGTTTATCCTGAAATAAAAAGTAGGTGAGACCAACTCTCCGTCCGTTTCCTGTATCCAGTAACGACACAATATATAAACTCAGGAAAAAGTGGGGGGTATGAAATCATCTGGTTGGACACCCATGCATGTCTTGAACGGTGTAGCTATACAATTTATGATTTGTTTCATTAGGTGCATATCAAACCTTTTGTTCTTAAATGTTTGGACAAGTTCAATCTTTCTATGTTAATTTTCTTCCACACTCCTGATGAATAAGGATTTAGGATTTTGTTTATTGTTGAGTCCAGCTTATTGAGTTTCAGTGTGTTTCAAGTCCAACATATACTTACAAAGACTTTTTTTTTTCAACCTTAATTGGCTTCACTATCAGTCCAGTTTGATTCCTACCAGTGTTGAAGTCAAACCTGTGTCCAGCTGAGTCATTTCCATATCAGTCAAGGCGAAAGAAAGAACAAAGATAGAGGAGAGAGAGCAGATTAAAAATGCAGATCTGTCACAGACACAGAATGAAAACCTTCTTCCTCACATTTCTCTGTATATTTTACATCTCCATGTATTAATCATGACAAAGAACTGAAATGTAAGACTGTGTCCTACGGGCTGGTCTGTGATGCAAAAGCATGTTTTGACTGAGTGCATTCACCTCTACTCACATTTCCAAAATCACAGTTTTTTTGCCCACTACCATTTGAACACATTTTAACTTTGTAACAAAGAAAGAAACATGACTTAAAACATTTAAGCATATTTGGCGAAAAGTGGATTGATTAGTTGAAGCTTTTAGCACAATAAGAGAACTTTTAGTCACAGATGAAATTAAAAACATGACATTTCCATCAGTGTGGGTTGAAATTTTCCAACAAATGAGATTTTCTGAAAATGTCAAATGCAAATGAAGGCTGCTGATTCTCATTGAGGCTTTGCATAACTTGGCTTGACAGGTGTCGTTTCTCCCCTGTTCCGAGTGGAGGACCTCTTCAGAACTCATTTCCAGAACTGCCGACATTCCTTGATGAGGGTTTCCCTGCACTACGCCCCGGTCTACGCTGCAGACCTTTGAACACTCTTAACAGCATTTTAATCAAAATGCAACGAGAGGAACAAGTACGGGGTGTTCTCGTTCTATTCGTTTTAATGAGCGGAGAGATGAAGACTGGAGGTTGGTGATTGTTCGTGAAGGTCATGTGACAGCACTCTGATAGAGAAGCTGCTTTGGTTTGACAAGACAATATAATGCACTTTAAATCCATTTTTTACTCTCAAAAGCCACAATCAACAACAAAAATAATGAGGATTGCTTTTGTCATTCCTTATTTGGTGCAGTGTGTGGAGAAAATCCGCTTGTAACAAAAAATCCTAATTAAGGATCCAAGCCTATTGTTGTGGCTCAGATTTTTTATTATTCTCCTGTTTCTTTTTATTAGAATTCTGACAATAAAACCTGGTGTGGGGAATAAACTAAAGATAGTGAGGAGGTATGATTTTAATAGAAATTAGAACTAGAATAGTTTCTTTGGAAAAAAAAAAAAGGCCAACCAAAATAAACAATAAATGGGATTTTCAATAGTTACTTACATCAGGCTTCATCTGATCCTGAAGATGACTTTAACTTTCTTCCATACATGTTACCTATACCAGTATATATGCAAGAGACATGACGCTTTTGAATATACTGTATATGATTTTATTCATGCATTACTTACATCTTTTATTACATATTTATCATTTATTTTACTAATCTATTGTTTTTTATGTTGTTCTGACTGAAAGAAGATGCTCAAATATCATTGTACATTGTTGTATGATGACAATAAAATCTATCTATCTATCTATCTATCTATCTATCTATCTATCTATCTATCTATCTATCTATCTATCTATCTATCTATCTATCTATCTATCTATCTATCTATCTATCTATCTATCTATCTATCTATCTATCTATCTATCTGTCTGTCTGTCTATCTATCTATCTATCTATCTATCTGTCTATCTATCTATCTGTCTGTCTGTCTGTCTGTCTGTCTGTCTGTCTGTCTGTCTGTCTGTCTGTCTGTCTGTCTGTCTATGCATCTGTCCCCACTAGTGAAACAAACAAGACAAAATAAAACAAAACAAAACAAAAAAAAACACATACATGCAAATCAAAACATGACTTCAGTTGCATAAGTTCAATGTATTGTGACTTTCTAGACCTCCTGTCCAAAACTTCGATCTCCTTCAGGAATGTCCATATGTGTGTCTTTTTTTATTACTTGTTCCTATGATGCTGAAAACAAACTTTTTTGTCCCCATAGACTCGTTTTACTGACTCGAATCTCTTACTCCAGAGCAGGAAATTGAAATGTTTTTCTTTTCTTTTTTGTTTTTTTTTTAGTCATTTCATTCATTTCTACAGTAGGTGGAAAAAAACATCTGCGAAGGGAACAAGTGAAAATTATCTTGGTAAGATTTTTGAAATAGGAAACTCAACATCTATTGCCTAAAAATAAGTGACTATGTGTAAAGTTACCATTTAGATGATTATGTATTATTACCTGCACCAAAGAGGTTATGTTTTTGTCTGTTTCTTTGTCTATCGGATAGTTAGCAAGATAACTCAAAAACGTCCTGACAGATTTTGATAAAATTTTCAGGATGTGTCACAATGAAAAAAATTATTATATTTTGGTGGTGATCCAAAAGAGATCCTGGATTCTGGATCACTTGGAAATTTGACATTGCAGTAAATGGAGAATACATTTCAAAGTGATCCAGAATCCAGGATCTCTTCTGGATCACCACCAAAATGTAATCATTTGTTGTTGGTGACACTCCTAACACATCCTAAAAATGTCATCAAATCCATCCATAAGTTTTTGAGTTATCTTGACCCCCCTCCTCCTCCTCCTCCTGGATCACCACCATAATCTAATCATTACCAGATCTCCACATTACCAACCTACCCTTTAAATTTAATCAAAATCCATCCATAAGTTTTGGAGTCGTGTTGCTAACTAATAGACAGACAAACTCTGTCAAAATCATAACCTCCTTGGTAAACCTCTCTTCATTTCGGAGGGGGGGGGGGGGGGGGGTATTGGTGGAGGGTGCTTTTCTAGTTTTAAGTGTGATGAGATATTTTGCCAAGAAAAGAGAAAAATACAGGCTAAGATTTCTTTTTTTTTCCCAGTGTATGGTCACATTAAACAACTCTAATGTATAGTTACTGTGTTGTAAAAAAATAAATAAAAATAAATAAATAAATAAATGTCATTTTTCCTTCACTCCAGACATTTCAGTTCTCACTTCCACACAGGGGTTTGTTGAATTGAATGACTGTCAGGCACACATCATTTAGTCACATTATCGCTTAATGTCAGTGCATATTTTTTCATCATAATCATCAGACCACGTGACAAAGTAGCCTTTCCACCAGGATCCTGTTTTGAAAGCAAAAATAAGAATGTACGTAATGAACTGCAGAACTTATGAATATGAAATTGCTCTTTCCACACAGAAGGGTTGATGGGTATTTCTCTGTTATTGTTTATCAACGGTAATGTGTGTTATTAGTGAACTAAATATGTTGTTCTCTGTTCATGCGTAGGTGGTGACTGCAGCGGCTACTTCTCACCTTGTGTGTGTGTGTGTGTGTGTGTGTGTGTGTGTGTGTGTGTGTGTGTTATTATTATACCGTAGTCCCATACAAAATACTCACAACAACAATCTTATTTAATTTTGATCCATGAATTATGAGAAACTTAGTCAATATTTTTTCCAAAGCATTTTTATTCCTCTTTAGGCATGAACAAAAAAAATGTGATTAAAATCTTTTTAATGAACCTATTTTTATGGAGTTACAAAAATGTCCACTCAGCTGGACAACATGTGTTTAAGCTTTGAACCAAAGAAACTGCAGAAAATGCAGTTCATTACAGTCTAATAACAAGCAATTGATTTATTTATAATATGAATTATAAATAGTGTGTATATAAATGAATGAAATAAAATAAATGAAATAAATGTTATGTTATAAAGGACATAAGGTATATTGTGTGTTAATGCAGTATATTTGAATTTTAGTTTGTAAAAGGGGGTGGGAGTTTATAAGTTTCACTTCTTCCCACTCCTTTTCGAGTACAAGAAAAAAAAAAAAAGAAATTGACCATTTTCAATGATGTTTTGATGATTATTGTGTGCTCGAAATAAAACTGAACTGAATTTACACATAAACATGTTAGTGCAGATCAGGTATTAATAACAGACCAGTTACAATAATGATATGAACTGACTGATATGGAACTAAAACAACAAAACCATGAATATACAAGAGAACAACTGTCCACTGTAGTGACCAGTATGCATCGAAGGGTTAAAATAAATATTAGGTCTACATTAATAAATAAAACTGTAGAGGAATGATAATCAGGGGTGTTTTATTGCCTTTTTGAATTTGTTTTTGAAAGATTTCACCTTTCTAGTTAATCAACCATCCAATCATGTGTTTTCCCCCTCATTAATTCATTGTTTCATTTACTTTTATTCCATTCAAATAAACACATTAAATTATTCAGTTAGCACAGATTACATTGGGATTGTGTGCATCACTGTATCTGTTTGAAGATGGTGTCAAGTGAGGCAAATGAAAACCTTTAAGCCCATGGGCATGAAAGAAAACCCTCCACATCAGTGCTTATATCAGTGCTTCCCAATCTTGGTCCTCGAGGAAAGCGATCCTGCATGTTTCAGATGTATCCCTCTACAAACACACCTGATTGAAATGATCAGCCAAGCTCTACAGAAGTGTTCAAACAGGTAGACATCTAAAACATGCAGGATAGTGGTCCCCCGGGACCAGGGTTAGGAAACACTGGTTTATTATCCTGTTCAGGACTCCACTTATTGTACTGTGGGCAGTGCTGTTTGTATGTATGTGTGTGTGTGTGTGTGTGTACAGCTACTATAAAATAGAATGTTGTAAATACTGTAAATGCAGGGGGAGGGTCCTCCACATCATGAAGGACTCCACCCACCCTGTCCACAATCTGTTCCAACTCGTCCCTCTGAGGGTAAAACCACCAGGAACAGCTTCTTTCCTGAAGCAGCCAGACAGATAAACTCCAGCCATGATCTATAACACGTCCACCAAACCTGCACCACACGAACCACTTCACTGTGCTGATCTCAGCTTCTGTTGTCTTGTACAGTTTTATTTTTTATACTTTATTTCTAATTGTTTATGGCTTGATCCTGGACCCAAGTACAAATATAATATTTAGAAAGTGAACTGGTATCTGCTAAAGATCCTTGAATGATACGCTCCCAGAGCACAGCTGGACCCAAATGCAGGACTCCCGAGACATAAATAAGTTTATTATTACAATAAAGATAAACTGAGGACTGTCAGGTGTGGGATGTCACCGACAGTAGCTACAGGGCAGGACAGAAGAAATGTCAAAAATGTGCAACAGGTCAAAACCAGGAATCCAGCAGAGCATAAAGGGAGCAAACCAAACATCATTACCATGTACCAGATGGAGGTCAGAACCATAGATCAGAGGAGCAGGATAATCCAAAGGGGGTTGAGCGTCAGGGTCAGAACAGGGTCCATAAATGGGGATCCAGAAAAACACCTAAACCAACAAGGAGCAGACAAACCAGAACCAGAAAAGCCAGAAACCGATCTCACACAGTGAATACGACGACAATAGACCGCTCGAAAGATTCAACCAAGGCAAACAATTTTGCGATTAATTCCAGGGAGACACCAACATTTATAGACCAGACGCCAGGTGGGACACATTAAGGTTAAATTAACGGGGCATGACAAATCACTGGTGACAGGAAGTAAAATGAGACAGAGTGAACATGAACCAACATGACAAAATAAAAGCCCAGACACACGAAAAACTTAGAAAACAAGATGCTAAGACTCCAGGGATATAACACTGAATCTGTGAAATTAAGATTGAAAAATAAGATTATTTATTTACGCTGCCTCATGCTGCCATGGGCCTGCAGAACCAGATCTCTATCAAATATGATCTGTTTCCAGCGAAGGAGCACCTTGACCCTGGCAGAGAAGAAGCTGGAGAAGGAGGTCCACCAGTGAACTGCAGCCATTGTACGGAAACATGAAGGAGATCCTCACTAAGAAAAATGAGCAGATCAAAAAAAAATGACAAGATAAGGCAGAGACAGCAGACCTCCGCCAAGGCGTGACGTGATGGGGCCATAGGTGTTGACCCATCTAATGTCTGAAGGTGAGATGATGTGAATGAAAAAAACCCAAGACTCTATCTTGTCTGAATCCTGAGAAATTACCACTGATGTGTTTTATTTTTTACCTTTAGTGTGACCTTGACCTTTGACCTTCATTGCTCAAAATCTATTGGGTTTTTCCTTGACGTATTATCTATCATTCCTAACAGTTTCATCAAAATCCGTTCAGAAATGTTTGCGTAATCCTGCTGACAAACAGACAAGCAACCAAACAGACAGACAGACAAACGGAACCTCCTTGGCGGAGGTATTACACTCAATGATAAGAATCAGTGAATGAGGTGCATTCCCACTGTAAACAAGAGACAGAAAACAGTGATGGTGAAAATGATTCTATCAATACAACAGGAAATGACAGAGAGATAGGGAGAGCGTGGTGGTGTGTGTGTGTGTGTGTGTGTGTGTGTGGGGGGGGGAATGTAGATGCATGATGCGAGCTGCACAGATAGTGACACACATGGTGCACACAGCATGTCAGAAAGACACAGAGAGGCTTCTCAGTCACAGCCTCTCATCACAGTTGGGTCCTGGTCTAATAGTGATGAACCAGACATGGGGGGGCACGCTCGTAATGTGGGAGGAACCATGAAACGTCTGTCGAAAACAAATACAGTTTTTGTTAAAAGTTGGAAGAGGGTTTACAACTGTCTACTACAGTCACATTAACAATTTCCTTATTCACCAGGTTACACTTAAACACTAAATATACAGTTTCTAAAGCAACAGTTTGTTTTAGACGCCATGAGAAAGATTTAACCCTCCAGGGTGATCAAAGCATTTAATATAAAAAGACATACAGTACATAGCGTGTGATAGAACATACTGTGCATTACAAACATATGTCAGATACGTCAGCCTTTGATTGAGAGACATTTAGCTCAACAGGTAGTAGATTCACACTACAATCTAGAATATTGTAGTTTGATTGTCGGTTTGAACCCTCGCAATTCATGATCCAGATTTTCAAACCAAGTTCACACTGACCTCTTCAAAAGCTTGATTTTCTCTACCCTCTGGTGTCTTGTTCTGTCTTCTGGTCACGGTGTGTCTCCACTCAGTTCACTAATCCCGATGTGTCTCAGCTGTGTTCCCCCCTATAAATACATAGTGCTTCCGCTTTCTCTCTCGCGAGTTTGTCTGCCATGATTTACAACATATGAGCGGTCTTTTTCTGGTATCTGGTTTCCTAGTTTATGAAGTGTTTTTGTTTTTCTGGTTTGCAGTTTTTGTCTTGTCCCTTGTTGGTCTTGTTATGCCTATCCTTTGTTGCCTGATTATCTGTTTGACCTTATTTCTGCCTGAATCCTGTTGGTACCTCAACTACCTTCGGATTCTCAGCCTGACCATCTTCTGTTCCCTGGTAATGATTTCTGGATTTTCCCTGTATTCACATTTGGACTGCCTGTGTTTGACCCCTGCTTATACAACTACTGATATTACGCCCTGCCTCCTAGTTGATGTACCCAATGGAGATTTATTAGTTCAGAAGAGCCAAGGTGTGGAAGAGAACGCTCTGCTTATTAAATGTGAATTTAATAAACTCTTTAAAACGCAATCTCCAACTCTGAGTTCTGCATTCGGGTTCGCTTGTTGTCAGACCACGTATCAAGCCTGGCCATTTTGGTTCTACCTGGCCCCCATCACCATCCACTGGCTATGTTTACATGGTTTTTTTTAATTCAGAATAATATATGTGAGAATTAAAGCAGTTTCCTTTGTGTTTGCATGGAAATGTTAATTCCAAATAAAAGTTTCTATGGGAAATGGGTGTATTCCACTGTAGGTAATTGGGCTTTAAGAGCTGGAGGTACAGATGGTTCTGATTGGATAGAATGGTCATTTAATGTGTGGATGTCTACTGGAACACAATGATGCTGTCCAGTTCCTATTTTGCTTTCGTTTCAACTAACAACATGGGAGACCAGATACTACATGTAATTTTTGCAATTTGTTTTTTGTAATAATTATGAAGCAGCAGCATGAATGAATCAACATACTAATGCCAGCAGTACAGACTATGTGCGTAACTAATATGAAATATGTGCGTCACTGTGACAAGACCAGGAGCAGAATTAACTGTTTCCAAGTCAGATGAATAAATACATTTGAAATTATGAGTGACATAAACCAGTGACTTTCAGGATTAAGTTTAATTCAGATTTTCATTTTCATTTTCAACAAGAATTAAGTGTTTACATGCTCATCTTGAAGCAGTATTAATGTTAATTTTGAATTAAACAGGAATAAAAACTGTCATGTAAACAGGTCCACTGACTTTCACTACTGCTCCAGGAAAAAAAACGACTCGTGGACCAAACCAACTGAAACAATTTGGAGGGAAGAATTTCCTCTGATGGTACAACCCATTGTATCTACTGTGACGGAGGAGCTGTGCTGTCAGATGAACAGAGAAGAAATACAAGAAGAAGATTAAAGAAATGACAGAGAAGTGTCAATCAACCCAACATCCAGATTGACGTGAGCCGGTCCATTGGGAATCGTCCCAATTAGTCAGTCCGCCTTTGTAATGAACCAACATTGTACGTGGATTTGGTACTAAATGTTATGATACCAGACAGTGTCACTGTTAGAGCTTTTATTTCCTTTTTCTTTATTTCTCTCTCTCTCTTTTTTTTTTACTCTTAAAAAAAAAAACAATGCTTCACAAGCTGTACCATTAAATATTACACTCAGTGGTATTGGATCAACATGGCGTTAGTCCCAGATAGTTTAGCTGTGCTTGGTCTGCAATTCCAGTTTATATTGTCATGCTAATATTTGCTGTACCATTGCTTTTGAGCCTCATTAGCAGTTTGACTTGCAGTAGTCATTCATTTCACAGCAGAATACATTTTTATCATCAGTTATGGAGATACATTCTACCTGCTGCCGGGTTGAGTGGGTCTTCACTCAGCTCAGATAGTTTTTATTGTTAGAAGTTTCTGTCACCCAAGTCATTTTCAATATTGACAGCTTGAATGTCACTGAAGCTGAGTCATACTTGTTCCAGTTGAACACAGGCAACCTCCTTCGCTTCTTATTTCAACCCATCTGTCATTATAACATGTATAAATAGCTGTGCTCAGAGGGCTGTCCCCGGAGGTCCTTCAGATGCAGGTAGACTTCCCTGTGCTCATCTAACTACACACAGTTTTGTCTGCTTAATGTAGTGCATACTGTGTGACTCTTCACTGCAATTTATTGCCAATATGACTGATTCCTTTGTGCTTGTGTTTGGTTCTTTAGGTGAACAATCTCCTGTGTGAGAGCCGCCGGCTTTCCACCACCACGCTGTACTACACCAGTGTGTTAGGGCGGCTGTGGCTCAGTTGACAGAGCAGGTCATCCAATGATCGACGAGTTGATGGTTCACGGCCTGTCTCTGGCTGTCCACATGTCGAAGTGTCCTTGGGCAAGACACTCAACCCTAAGTTGTTCCCAGTGTATCAGCAGCAGCCATGTGTGTGAATGGGTAAATGTGAGGAATTTTGAAGTGCTTTGGGCACCCACTGGTGTATGAAATGTGCTATATAAGTATAGTCCATTTACCATTTTACACAAGGATTCAGTGATTGTTGAAATAGTCCAACAATGTACATCACAACAATAGCTGTCTTTGTATAAAATGCCAAGGAGATCTGTACTTAACCTTATATTACAAAAAAAAAAGAAAAGGTTGATATTAAAGATAATAATAAAGCATTTATTTCTTCCTGACCAACTGAATCAACCATCCCAATCCTTCTCCCACAAGCTTTGTAAGGCAAGGCAGGACAATTCATGGTGCTTTACATGAGACATATAAGAAAATTAAAATGCATTAGAAGTTTATTAAAATAAGAAATATAAGAACATTTTAAAAACAAGAATTTAAGTAAAGGCATGAGGCATGATGGGTAATCACTTCATCCACTTCTTTTCTCATCCTGATATAGACCACATCACCTTTTTCCATTGAAACACAGTCTACTGTAGTTTTTATGCTTTGTATAAACTGATGATTGTTTATGAAATATACTCTTGTGTTGATTAGAGTTAAAGAACTGGTTGCAGTCACACAATCACTACAGGAATGCTCGCCTACAAGTAAAATGCTTCCGGTATGAAACCGATGAAATTTTACCATGTGTGTTACTGATAAAGAAAACTCAAGTCTTAAATGCTGGTTGGCTCAAATTTCCAAGACAAGTCTTGGGTCAAAATGTGAAATTCTTAGAATTTACAGTAGAATATGTTTCAGTCCAAAGGAATATTGGTCTCAGATCTACCAGATCTACTTCAAAACACTGTCTGCACATTATGATCCATTCACTTTACAGGTTCTTTCTAGTGGAATATTTACTAATCCATTGTATACATGTACATAAACCACCATATATGTGGAATAACACACCATCATATATATTAAAAACATGAACTAACCAGCACTTTTGTAATTTTTTATTTCTTATTAAGGTATGTAAGAGTTGGCACATTTAATGTCTGAAGGAGATACTTACTAAAAATAAACAAATAAAGTAGAGCAGTGTAATTATCCAGATGGAAAATAAATCTGAACTACTTTGTTAAAACCAGGAGTATTGTTTTATTTTATTACTTCATACAGTATGATCATCTTTCTTATCTTAAATGTTTCTTACATTTCAAACTATTGGAAAAACAACTGTTTTCATTGTCATCAACTCTTGAAAATGACAAATCCACCCCCCCCCACACACAAAAAAATTATAAAATAAGTGCCTATATACATCTTTTTTGTGATTCCTGTGATTCCTCAAATTGCTGTTTAGTGTTGTAGTGTATAAATGAAACTGAAATTTAGAGTGGTTTGGTATTTACTAAAGATGAACATTTTATATGTTAAACAGATCAAGAAAAAGGGGTGGAATCCAAATGTTCTATTTACCTTTTCCAAGAAGAAAAAATATAATATTACCTGTATATGTCAGCCCTGCAATGACCTGGTATTGCATCCTCAACTTTAACTGTTGGTAGCTGGCATAGATTCCAGCTGTTCATAGAGTGAATGAACAAAAAAGCAGAAATTGGTTTTATTTTTTATTTAACAACCAATTCAATTTGTTAATACGTGTATGGTCACTGTGATAGTTAAATGTTTTCTACGTTATGGAATGCATTGTACTGGGAGCTCCATTTCCAAGTTAATGGCTGTCCTTGCTACAGAGACAAAGAAGCAGAGAAATGGTACTGAAGTACATGAAGGGAAATTGATTTTCATGTAAAATCCAATATGAAAGTGCTGCACTGTCAGACTACCAAGACCATCATTAGCTACAGATGGACTTAACAGAGACATGAATTCCAAAATAAATGTCAGCGCAGAACCATACACAACTCTCACAGCTTTAAAGGAGTGATATTTAACATCATCAACCCACTTTCAACTGTTCTGTCCCTGTTCTTTTTTTTTTTTGTACTTAGATTTCCCACAAAATACATCAAGGAACACAAAAAATACTGCACTACCTTGTTACCACATTATAGTATTACAACATGGAATCTACATGTGCAGCTGAATGCGCCCCCCACCCCACCCCACACACACACACACTTATTGTACATTTATCAAGGGAAAACTGTCCAATTTATTTCAATTTTATATTAATTTGAGGTCATATCGCCCAGCCTTACTTACAGTTGACTTCCGCTCCCTTTTGAAGTGGTGGTATAGAAGGAGCTATGCAACTCTCCAAAACCACCTAAATCTTTAATCCGCATCATTTTCTTTCAGAAAAAAAACTCCATTTAGCCTCTGTGTCTACTGTAATCGCCCCTAACGTATCTGTGCTGATCATTTAGAAAGTGTGAACAGGCGTGTGATCAGTGGGGCTTACAGAGCGTACTCCGGCTGTCTCAACCAGATCGATCATCTTTCTCGTCTGTTACTGGTTTCCAATTATTTTGGTGGTTTTGGCCTTTGTTTGCCGCGGTCTATTAAGTACATGCTGAGATTTTCAATGAGCACCAAACGCATCATCATTCATACTTAAGCACTTCTGTCTATGTTATGTGGGGGTGCACTTGTTCTGACCTGAGCTCCAGTTGGTCCATTACCATATTAAGAGGCATAAATCACAACTGGCAGACAGGGGTCAGCAACCTGTACAATATAAGGACTGTTTGTGGCAAGAAAGAAAATACATAGATTTTAGCCCTTTAAATACAGTTACACAGCACAATCTGTATTTAATCTAATATTGACATGATTAATAGGACTACAAGAGTTCACTTCTAAGTTTATTGTATTTATTTTTCAATAAGCAGGCAAAATTATTGTTATAGATATTATTGTTATAAATATGAAAAAAAGTCTAATTAAAAAAACTAATGCTTAAGAGTGCAGTGTTTTGTGAATTGTATGCATTGCGTTGTAATTCTAACTACTTTCTGTGTTTATTTGTTCAGATTTTACTAATAACTTATTTTTATTTAATTCTATATTTACATACATATAGTAATTGCTTTGACTTCTATTTATTTATTTACTTTCATTATTTATTGAGTGAGTATACCATCCCCCGGTGCCTTCACATATAACAAGCTGTGCCTGGGGAGACTGGTCCACAGGGGACCGTTGAGGACCTGGACCCGGGGGACCCCCCCCCCTAGCTGAGATATTATACCTGGTGCCCAGCAGAGGAGGGAGTCAGACCCACCCGCTGGGAGCCAAACAACATCGGTAACAATACTTGTAGATACCAGGCCCACTCACTGAAAAACTCTGGTTACAGATTTTGAGGAGGGGGCAACCAGTAGGCCAGTGCTTTAAAAGTACTCTGGGGCCCTTTACACAAAACCCAACCCTAACCCAAGCTCTAACCCTAACCCCAACCCCATCCCTGAATCTAAACCTAATCCATCGTCTTGTACAGAACAGACATGACTCCAAACTCAGACATATATTTCCCCATCATAACTTTCTCCCCAGCACTCACCCAGAACCAAAGGAACAATTTGAAAATAATTAATAACACAATCATGACCCACTTTCCGTTCTTGGCTTAACTGCCACAGGAACAATTCCACACTGAACCAGATCACATCCACTGGACATCCACCACAGCCACACAGATCCTCCAGCACTGGTGTAAACTGGTAAATTTTAAACTGTAATAGAACCTAACCCGGCCCCTCCCACCATCACCCTATCACCTAATGACAGTACCATTCCAGAACATACACAAACATACATTACTCACAATACAGACATAGAGGACTGGACTACAGTCTCCAATGTGCTCAATCTCTCCAAGCTCTTTTCTTTGTCCCCGGTCCAACGGGGTCTCCGGGAGAGGGGATTGTCATTCATTCCACGTCCCAAAAAATTCAACTGGGGGGAGCTTCAGGGGGACATGCATAGATACCATCGCTACCTCAAAAGTTTAGACCATTTCCACCCCCACTCAAAAATCACCCACACTCCCTTCAGAAACCCATCCAATTGGGAACCCACCACAGCATCACTCACTCCATCAACCAATCATTTAACAGCACAGGATAGGTGGGCCCTGCGGACCTACAGACTCTTGCAAGACATCCTAGACAATCTGTCACGAGCGGAACGCAGGACCCTCAACAAACTTCATCCAACATCCAACATCATTATAAAACCAGTAGACAAAGGCTCAAAGGTAGTGATAATGGACAGACAACACTATCTTTTGGACGCAAACATGAACTACTATAAGCCCACCCCTCATTCCATACAACATAATATACACTTACAACTCCGGTCCATCATACAAACCCTGAGAAACAAAATATACATCACAGCCAAACAATCCTACTTTTTATTCTGTCCAGATCAACCCCGCTCCAGACAGTTTTACCTATTACCAAAAATACACAAAGACCCACACAAATGGACTGTCCCCCTAGAAGTTCCCCCCAGGAGACCCATACAACATCACTCTATACATTGATAATTTCCTTTACCCCCTCTCCAGGAGACACCCAAGCTTCATTAAAGACACATGTCACTTTCTGGACATCATCAGGCCCATGGCTGTTCCCAAACACACCTACCTGTTCACAATAGACATCACTAGTTTATACACCAACATCAACACAGAACTAGGGATAAAATCAGTCAAAACAGTCATGGGAAGGTACCCAGACCCCAATAGATGAGACAAAGAAGTGCTAGAACTCCTTACTGTTTGTTTGATCAATAATGACTTTCTATTCAATAACCAACATTACCTCCAGACCAGTGGAACAGCCATGGGACAGAGATAGGCACCTTCCTACGCCAACATCTACATTACATGAGCGAGTGGGGACGAGAAGCACTGGCCAAATGCCCCCTACAACCAACATTTTACCTCATGTATAATAAAATAAAAGGTTATTATTTTAAAATCTGACTAAATAAACACAGAAAATAGGGTGAGGGTTAGGGTTAGCCCTAACCCTAACATTAGCCCTAGCCCTAATACTAGCTCTATCCCTAACAATAACCATAACCATAACCCTACCTCTAACCCTAACCCTAGCTCTAACTCTAACCTTAGCCCTAACCCTATACACTACATAGGGTAGACCAGTCCCACTTTACTAACTTGTCCCAAACAGCACCTGGAGGCCAACACCAACTGGACCGTGGGACAGAGAAAGAGAGGCAGTGGATAGACGGCTGGGGATAACAACACCCAGGGGGATAAATGACCTCCCCCCTGGAACCGGAGGACTTGGTCCTGGTCCTGTCCTTGTCCCCCTGGTGTTGACTATGGTCTTCAGCGGTCCCCCATGTCTAGGAAAGAGCTTTTGAATAAAGGACATTGATTCTTGATAGAAAAAGCCTCCAAACCCTCCCCAGCACAGCACAGGCTACCGGGGCCATTAAAGAACCTATATTTGTGAGTATTTGGTCTTTTAACTCCCCATTTACAAAAAATATTAATTTGTGCATGTTTTAAACTATGCGCCAAGAACACATTCTTTTCATTTTTATTGGTGGCTGCATCAGTATTATAAATCTTGTTGTGGAAGTCCAACAGAGACAACAATCCACAAGGTGCAGAATAAGATGTAAATAGAGTACAGCTATAAAAAGCCATGCAGTCTTGGTTTATCCTCCCCCTGTTTGCCTGAGATGACTATTCTATGTTTAATCACTCAAGCTAATAGGCTATTTGCAGTTATTTTTCTTTTTAGTGCTTTTTGCTGCATTAAAGGGGTAACAAGTGGCTATCTTGCATGTGTTTTATTGTGGTTTTAGTCACCTTAGCTTGCTATAAATCAGTAAATATGCGTGCTGTAGAGGAGCTTTAATTTGGTTTGAATTGATTTGCATGTGGTGGTGCTTTAGTGATAATTTGCATGCATATTTTATAACATTATTTTGTGCATATCTCTATATAGGCCCAGTGGTGTGGCTGTTTGACTCCATAGTTACTTTTCTTTGCTTGTTGTCTCTATTATGCAGTACATTTGCATACTTTATTTTTTTTTTTTTTATCATCTTGCGTAGTTGTTTTTATTAGGTTATCTAGGTTCAGTTATTGCAGGAGCATCCAATCATGGCACTCAAGAGGTATTATCCTGCATGTTTTAAATGTTTCCCTATTTCACCCAACAGTCATTATCAGCCTTCTGCAGAGATTCAGACTTATCATTTGAATCAATTGTGTTGGAAGAGGTATACATCTAAAACATACTGGATCGATTTTGACAACCAGCATAGGTCATCCTTGAGTTATTGGTTCAAAAATATTCCTAAATATATTCACTTGTAAGCTGCAAGCTACCACACCAGTATTATTAATTCAAAAGTTAAAATCGGTACAGTATGTCTTATTTCACTGACAGTACAACGCATGGACATTTTAGTCAATTTATACAGTGTCAGGAGACCATTTCATAACTGATGTAACATCTGTATATTAACACAGATTTGTAGTTTTGTTGATATTTTTGGTCATGGTAGTGATTCATTTGATTCTGTGAAATTGTGGCATTTAACACCATTGAAAGGGAATTAGAAATTTTCCAAATTTGGTTTTATGTCACAGAAAATGCATATTCATTGGAAAAATAAAAAATAAGTGCAAAGACAATCAAATGTTGTAAATCAAAGAGTTGCTGAAATCTCAATTTGCAATTAATCATACACTCACATGGAAAGAGCATGTTGATTATAGTTAAGAATAATTACAGAGTTCCTGAGTGGTTTTAAAGTGGACATATCATGCCCATTTTTCACAAGTGAACACAGTTCCCTGGTGTCTCAGTGACCTGTCTGTGACATGCTTTGGCCAAAATATCACATTGATGAAGAGATACAGCAG
Organism: Siphamia tubifer; assembly: GCA_020466265.1. Taxonomy (NCBI): domain Eukaryota; kingdom Metazoa; phylum Chordata; class Actinopteri; order Kurtiformes; family Apogonidae; genus Siphamia; species Siphamia tubifer. The sequence goes on along the minus strand of CM035794.1, from coordinate 22,361,955 downwards.
TGTCTTCAACCAGCCCTTTTTAACCCTCTGAAGCCTTTCAGAGACACTGAGGCTGTTTGACATTTTCACGTATTTCAACTAACTGTAAATATCTATGCAAAAGTGTCACATATGGTTGTATTCTGAAAAGCCTAACAAAAAAACCCCAATATGAATGCAAACTGAATGTAATACAAACACATTTTATATAAATTGAATATAAACACAACTGTATAAAAAAAGCCTCTGTTTTAGTGCCTCATGCTTTCATGCAAACGAGCCACAGCTGGCTCTACCCCTCTCTTCCACATTCTACCGAGAGGAAGAGGAGAAAAAAATGGAACCTGAAAAAGTTGAGGCAGAAAAAAAGAGACAACGACACAGAAGAAGTAAAATCAGCTGAAGAGAGAGTGCTGAGTTTTACAGCCATGGTGCCTTCAGGTCCTGATCTTTTAACAGCCTCGGTGTGTGTTCGGGTCTGGTTTGTCTGTACCCAGGTCGGACAGATGAGCTATGACACCACAGCTGTGGTGCCACCCACGGACCAGCCTGTCCGATCAACCTGGGTCAGACCGACTACGGACCCAGACGCACATACAACTACCAGGGCTCAGACCCCAATGCACCAGACGATGATAGAGAATGGATAGTGGTGTTTGTGTGTGTGTGTTTGTGTACAGCTGCTATAGAATAGAATGTTCACTCAGTTTTATCTTGTAAATAAATGCAGGGGGAGGTCCCTCTACATCCCTCCACCCACCCACCCACCCTTCCCACAATGATAGAGAATAATGGCGGATCTGCGAGTCCGAGCAGAGGTCACTGTAACCAGTAGGTGGGGTTAACTGAGCTGGTGGGGTGGGATGTGGTAGAGTATTCAAATGAAACTATGCATATGATGTGCAAAGCATAGAAAATCCCAAGCAGAGAATTTTCATCCCCATCCAACAAGAAATGGATCAAGAGAAAAGGAGAATGGGTTTTGATTTTTTTTTCATAATCTAAGGGTCTCCTCACACACGGACAATGCATATTTGTGTTGTAAAAACTTTTAAAAGTGCATTTTGCATTATATGTCCCCTTAAAGTGTTGAATTCACAATTCTTTAGAAATGACCTTAAAAAGTCTTTAACAGTTATTACATTTGATATGGTAGGTTTTAATTTATCCTCCCAATAAACTGAGTTTAAATGTGTCTGTTATGTTCAAGCTGCAAAAAAAACTGCATTAATTGACTCAGTTTAACCTATTTTAACCTATTAATTTATAATGAAATTCAGAATCAATTCTCACTAACTTCACAGTGAGAAACAATTACAGAACATTTATTTCTCTGGCCATTAAATAGGATGTGAAATGAGTTTCAGATTCTTTTATAAATAGTCTGAAAAAGTCTTAAATTGAAGTCCTGAATTAAAACTCAATTAAAAGTTAAATTAAAAGAAGTTTTAAAAAGCTACAATGAATATATGTACCCATAAATTCAGATGTTGGTCATTTTAATGATTTAGTTTAATATACAATAAGAGCTGAGGGTTTTTTTCTGCAGAGGTCACCCTGGGAGGCAAAGTTAATTACTGAACTGAGGGGTATTCAGATGAGTAAACTATTGGAACGTTGTCCTACCAAGTTTTGAGAACATCCTGGAAACCTTGCAGATCAGTCATATAGCTGTTGCTAAGTGCAGTTTAACCTCGGAACACCTTGGTCACATGTCTACTTCAGTTTTGCATGTTGCCTCGCTGTGCCACTGTAGGGTTCTGATTGTTCATTGTTGTAGAATACTGTAAAAGACAAAAGGCAATGTTTTTCTTGAGGCCGTTATGATTGAATTATTACTATTCTGTTTTATTGTTCATTGTGTATCTTGTATATGTTTTAGGTTATATTCAGACTTACTTTGTTTCCCTGGAAAGTCAAGACTTTCTTTTAGGTGTGAATACAAACATGCAAACTCTGAATAAAACCAAACCAAGGAACCATGGACCTTTTTGTGCTTGATAAGCCACTGTAGCTGCTGGAAATAGCTAAGCTAATAAATGCATTTGACACATGACGCCATCTTGACCTCTTCAAAATAAAGCTCGGGTCAGTAGTGAAAGCGTAGTGCTAGCATTCACAATTGAGATAAAAAGTCATTATTATGAGAATTTTAAAACATGCGCAATGATGAGATCAAAAGTCAGAATTCTGAGATAAAAAGGTACAATCATGAGATAAAAGTCAGAATTATGATGCTGAAAGTCACCTCTCCTCCACTGATTTACCCTCTGAAGTGACTCACATTTGTTTAGATTGAAAAAGTTCACTCTGAGAATGTATAAAAAGTATTTATACAAAACTGGACAGAGTAAAAGTACAAATTTGCCAGAAAAAGAAATACTCAAGTAAAGTACAGATACCTAAAAAAATGTAAATACAATACAGTAACAAAGCACTTCTAGTTAGTTTCTTCCCACCTTTCTGTAAACATGATATAATAAAATTAAGGAGGATTTAAATATAAATCCTGTGAGGTCAGATGGACAATTTAGTGATGAGGTAGTATGTAAATAATGTCATTTTCTAACAAAAAAAAGCAGGATTTCAATAATAAAAGCTTAAAAGTTTTCACTAACTCAGTATAAAGCCCATTACCATCATCCACCCAGATCCACAACTACATGAAAGCTGATATGCCAAACATGTGAATACCTTCAATATTAGTAATCTGGCACTGAGTTCAGGAGACCCTTGTGAATTTGCACCAACATTTCCCCACGCAATGAAGCCTGTAGCTGTTAACAGACAATGTGGAGTTCATCATCAGCCTGACCCAGAGTGGAGGAGGCGTTATTTGTAAAGATAGAAAATAAAGCAGGGTTAGAATCTACATGCAAGGCCTACAGGCTAAATATTATACAAGGCTTACATCGAGGCTGTGGTAATTAGACGAGGTTTTATAGCGTTAATGCAGATGCACAGAAGTGGTGGGACGTAAACAAGTATAAATACTTTGTTACTGTTCTTCAGTAGAATTTTTTTAGGTATCTGTACAATACTTGAATATTTATTTTTCTGGCAACTTTTTACTTGTACTCCCTACATTTTGGCATAAATATTTGTACTTTATACTCCTTACATTCTCAGAATAGACTCAATACTTTTTCAAACTAAACAGATGTAACCATATACTGTACAATAATTTTTCATTTCATTTTTTTTTTCCAAAAATAAAAGATGAGATATCAACTTGTATTTTATAATAATAGTTGGTTAGGTGTATGTATACTTTCATCTCTCATTAATGGTGAAATCAATATAATCAACTATACATGTTAAAAGAAAAATAGAGTTTGATTTTGATACAAAATAAAAATTCAACATGATAAAATATGTTGAAGGGGACATATGCCTATGTTCCACAAGTGAACACAGTTCCCTGGTGGTGTCTGTGACATGCCTTGGTCAAAATACTACATTGATGAAGAGATACAGCAGCTTCTTCAACCTGGAAGAAGAGAAAGAAATCAAACCTGAAAAAGTTGAGACAGAGAAAAAGAGACAAAGACAGCAATAAAATAAAATCAGCTGGAAAGTGCTGAGTTTTATAGCCCCCGCTGCCTTCAGGTCCTGGTCTGTTAACAGCCCCAGTGTGCATCTGGCCAGACGAGCCACAACACCATGGTCACAGTGCCACCCACGAACTAGCCTGATCAAACCAGGTCAGACCAACCGCAGACCCAGATGCACGAACACTACCAATGGAGAATAATGGCAGATCTCCGAGTCCAAGCACAGGTGTCTGTGGTGGGGTTAGCTGAGCTGGTGGGGTGGGGTATTCAAATGAATCTATGCATGTGACTCACAAAACATAGAAAATCCAAAATGGAGTGTTTTCACCCCCCTACAATAAGAAATGGATCAGGAGAAAAAGACGGTGGGTGTTTTTTTTTTCATAATTTAAGGTTGTCCTCACACACACACACATGACATATATTTGTGTTGTTAAAACATTAAAAGGTGCATTTTGGATGACATGCCCCCTTTACAATATTAATGTTAATTTATTTAACTGTAAAAACTTTTCAAGAAATAGCCTTTAAATTGGGGAATGGAAAAAAATATGAATAGTTTAAAATATTTTTCTTAATTCTAAAGGTAACGCGATGTACTGACAAATTGTGTGAGAGGAAATGTATTCTAATACCGTATGCAAATAAAAAAAAATAATTGACTGTACTTTTAGTAAATAATAATAATGGATTAGATTTCTATAGCACATTTTAAGGCATCCAAAGCACTTTGCATTAGTGATCCATTATTCATTCACTCTCACATGCTCCCTCTGGTGGTGATAAACTACATATGTAGACACAGTTGCCCTGGGGCAGACTGACAGAAGTGTGGCAGCCATTTTGCACTTACAGCCCTCTGAACCACTGAACATTTATACACATTCATACACATTCAAACACTAATGTGAGTGACACTGAGGAGAAGTGTCTTGTCCAAGGACACAATGGACAAAGGGGGAATTGAACCACCAAACTGTCACTTAATGGACGACCTGCTCTACCAACTGAGCCATGCAACATGCATGTGGTCAAAGTTTTTCCAAAATGCCATAAACATTTCATACATTTTCCAACCACTGAGGTAGAACGGTTCATCTACCAAAAAACAATGTGTGGTCCATGACATGCACCGAGCAGCCTCTTCTGTTGTTCCTCATGTAAACACATGCCCACACACAGAATAGCTGCCTCTGTACTGTTTTTTTTTAGCACTGACATGGTATCGATCGTCTCATCATTGCTTGTGCAGCCGTCAGAACAGACGAGTTAATGTATAATGTAACAAGATCCTTTCAATCAGCAGTTCCTGCATTAAAGCTGGAGTTATTGATTTTGTTGTGAGGCATCAATTCAGTGGAAACAAAAACAAAAAAATCCCCTAAGATACACCACAGTTTTAGATTTGCTGAGAATAATTTGCTTTGTGGCCTGTTGTGTCAACCCAAGGGCATTTGAGGCCAGAACCCTGTTTTTTTTTTTTTTAGAACAGAATGATTTTCCAGTGTGAGTGGCCTGTTGACACGTAGGTTTATATCTTCATTTAACAGAAACAAAACTAGAACATGTTAATGGCAGTGATGTAAAAGTACCCATCTTGATGCATGGACAACCTGCAGTATATTATTAAACTGTCAAGGATTAAACTGAAATATGGAAATGCAGATTTTTTTTTTTTTTTTTTTTTTTTACCATAAAGGACAACCATCCCCTCATGCTGACCTGTGAAAAATATGAGACCTGAGTTTGGTGAACAGGATATGAGCAGAACACTCTTTATCAGATCCACAGACCACAAATCTTCTCTGTTTCCCTATAATAACACTTTCTAAGGTTGTTCTACTTTCATCCCTGAGGTGGGAATTTTGGCTCATATCTAGTATACCCATCAGTATTTTTTTTGGAAACAAAACAAAGTTAACACAGGTGCTTTGAGTACTTATCAGTTTTCTAGTTTCATTTGGGAGATTGCCATTTTCTTCTGGGTTTTGAAGACTTTCCATTGTTCACCCCTGATAATTATGTGTTTGTTTGACACATTAAGTAGCTGAAATATTCAAAAATCAAACAGAACAGCCTATTTGCACTAAAAATAAATTAAATAGTCATTACAAAACACTCCAAAAGTGAACAAATCCCATATGAAGATGGTTTATCTCTTCCTGTCTATAAAATATATTATTTTAGAGCTACTCAAATTTGACAGAACTAGAGCGATGTGATTAAAATGTTATAATGATGAAACTCATATCAGTAGATATCAATAATTCTCACAGTAGATGTCAAAACATTGTTTTTCCTGTCAGTTTTCCTGGGGAAAAAAACCCTGGATGGTTATTTGATATTTTAAATAGTGTTGGGTTCCTTTTTCAACCTTTACTTGACTTTAATCCTAATGGTGTTCAGTTGTTTGATTTCTGTATGAATCGCAGTTTGGCCAAAACTAACACCATGTTCAAACATAAGTACTGTATGTCCATTGGTCCATGTGGCACCAGGACATCCTTGGTCACCAGGACCCATTCTTAGTTTTCAGTCAAAGATAATTGAAAAAATAATTTTTGAACAAATTGATAATTATCTTACATTTAAAAACATACTTTATGAATTTCAGCCTGGGTTCCCAAAAAGCCACTCTCCTGATCCATGCCTACTTTTTTTAAACTGATTTTATTAAAAAAGTGGTTGTTTGTGTGGTGATGTTGGACCTACAGAAGGCACTGTGGACCATGGTGTCCTATTGTATAACTTGAAAGCTATGGGATTCAGTGATTTAGCGGTAAAATGGGTGGGTTCTTACTTAGCGAATAGAACACAAGTGGTGGACATTGGGGGAACAATGTCTCAACCTTTAGGCATTGACAGTGGTGTTCCTCAAGGGAGTGTATTGGAACCACCTTTCTTTTATATATTAATTACTTAAAAGCAGTCTGTTCATCTAATAATTTTTTTATATGCAGATAGTTCTACACTAGTTGTTTCTCATGAGGATAAAAATGTAATTGAACAAACACTCATTGCAAAACTTCGAAATGTTAGTAGGTGGGTGTCTGACAACAGGCTATCACTTCATGCAGGAAAGACAGAATCAATTCTTTTTGGATCTAAGATTAGATTAAAGAAAGCCTCCAATTTTAAAGTTTTGGTTGGAGATTCTGACAGAAACGTAAGTGGCATAGGTCAAGCACAAAAGGTGATTACCAAAATAAACCATAGAGTCAGTTTTCTGGCTCCAAATACATAGCTAGAAAGACAATGGTCATGTTATCAGGAGTGTTAATTCAGCTGTACTTTGAATATGCATGTGGCTCATGGTATAATGGGGTATCAATGGATGTGAAGCAGAGGCTACAGACCTCTCAAAACAAGTTAATTAGTCTTATTTTGGACCATCCCATGAGAACCCACCTTAGACCATCCCACTTTAATGAGGTGGGATGGCTGAAGGTGGATGATCGTGTGTCTTTAATACAGTTATGTATGGTGCATAGAATTGTGTTTGGGGAGGTACCTAATTATTTAAAAAATATATATTTCAACAGAGTTAATGAGGTTCACTGTCATTCCACTAGAGGGAACAGAACAGATTTTGTACCACCTAGAGTTAAAACTAATATTAGTAAAGAGTCTTTTTTTATGCTGGGACTATTCTGTGGAACAGGATACCTGGTCCACTGAAATCTATTGGAGGTATAGACAGCTTTAAACAAAAGTTGAAAAGATGATTTAAACACCGATTTTAGTCCATGGACAACTTTTAATGATCATGTATATTGGGATGTATATTGGATTTTATTGATTTTGTAATGGAATGTTTGATATGTATGCACATGTTAGTAGGGGTGTATGAATGAATGCATGAATTGCTGCCACTTGCCCCTGTCTCCTGCACTATAGGGACCACAATGGAAATAAGGAGTTTCTGGGGGTTTTTGTGTTATCCCTGACTGTCTTGTTGATTTCATATGATCTATGGCACATGACATAGATCATATGTCATAAAATACAACATCATAGATGTTGTATTTCAAGAATGGTCAAATAAAGTCAATCAATCAATCAACCAGTCAACATGCAGCAACTTGCCGATACTGTGTACAGTAGAGATGGGAAGCTGCTGTCGTCAACTGAGGATACAGCTGGGTAGTGGAAAGAATAGTTTGAGGAGCTCTTCTATCCGACTAACATTCATTCTATGAAGAAAACAGACCCGAGAGAGAGCAGGAGATGGATGGACCAATCCCCGGGGCAGAAGTTGCTCAAGTAGTCAAACTACCGCATGGCAGAGTTCTGGAGGTTGATGGGATTTGCCTTGGGGATCTCTCGACTCTGGATGTTGTAGGTCTGTATTGGCTGCATGGATGTCACAACAGGAGACTGTGAGTTTGACCTTTCAAGGTCATTTTGGAGCCTACATGTAACTTTGTATCTGTCAAAAATAGTAACTGATGACTTATCACCACTCTTTTTAGGAGTTATGGCCAATTTAACATCCTGGGGCCTTTATTTTGACCTTTCAAGGTCACTTGAAGTCAAAGTTCATCATGCCATTTTGAAGCCCGTGCCAGGTTTCCCCTGTTATATCTATCTATAAGGAGCAGCTGAACGTAGCAGCAGTATCTTGATGAATGCCATTATTTTATATATATTATTTTAGCCTTATGCATACAGTGCTAGAGTAACATGCTACAACTCCTCATTATTTCATAATTGATTGACTTCAAGCATACATTGTTTCAGTCCTTCCTGCAGTTTCCCTGTCTGCATGCACAACCCTGGTGTCAAATCACTGCCGGCCATTGACCTAAACATGGCCCCTTAAACAGAGGAGGGAGATTCAAGTTAATTATCTTGGCCTGAGTCAGTCATTTCCATGTGGTGTAGATCAACTGAATTAATTATCACCACATTAACTCCAGACTTGAGTCTTTTCAGACCGGGTATACAGATCTGTGGTGTACCTGGAAATGTTCACACCAAGCGGCAAACTCTGGCAGATGGACGTGAAGCGAACCCAAAAGTGATGAAAATTGCATTTCACTTGTCACCTGCTGGGGGCTGGCTCCAAAAAGGGGTCAATTGCCAAAGATTTCCATATTAAAAAGGCCAACTTCACAGCAAAAATTTAAAACATGGCTCCAAGTTTAATAGTTCAGTGGTTAGGTAAGGTTTATCTTTATAACAACTGTGAGGGGAGTGATTTTTTTTAAAATAAATCATCCATTCAGATGTTATTTGATCTTAAAATCATACATAATTAGGAGTGGGGATTTTTTTTTTTTTTTTGCAGCTACATAACTAATGCCCGGCTAGCAGCATGGAATATGTGCATCTTTGTAACAAGGCCTGGAACATATGAAGAATGACAGGAATAATGTTAAAGAGGAATTAACTGTTTACATGTCAGAGAAATTATGAAATTCGGAATTAAGAGTGCAATAAACCAGTAACTTTAGTCAGAATTCAGTGTAATTTGGAATTGTCCTTTTCAACTGTTATTAGGTATTTAATCTAAAAGTGGTATTAACCTTTATTCTGAATTCAACAGAAATAAACACCAATTTAAACAGGTGCATTAAGATACTCTGATTCACTTTACAGGGCATTTCTAGTGGAATATGTAGAAATCTATTGTACATAAACCACCATATATGTGGAATAACACACCTATGGCATTATATGGCTATCGTAAACATGAGAGCTCAAATGCAAATCAAGCAACCATAGGACCAGGAATTGAGGGAAGTAGAAACATAAGACTGAGAGGTCAAAAATAATCTTGTGGCAAATAAAATTTTAATATTGAATGTGTGAATTGGGACAGAGTACAGATATGGAAACTCGTAGTGCTGCTCACTTTCTCTTCTAACTCGCTCACTCTCTCTCTTTGAATATTTTCCTCATTCTTGATACTTTTCCCGTTATAGGTGTAAGGCTCAACAAGATGATTACTGACTGAAATTTGAAAGCGGCACATGCGCAGTAGCATCTCTATTCACCATCAGTGCATGTCTTCTTAAAATGCCAGTAGATGTCAGGTTGTCATCATATGAACTTTGTGCTCCATGTATAATGCTCAAAGTTCATATGTCGCAAAAATGTTTTAAACTTACATTTCCTCCCGGCTCCATGACGATAATTTGCACTGATGGTGAACGGAGATGCTACTGCACACCTCACTTTTGCAAATCTCAGTCAGCAATCATCTTGGTGAGCCTTACACCCATTTCCTTGTTGCGTATATTCCGTATGTATACTATTCCGCATACTCACCATCATATAAAAACATGAGCTAACCAGCACTTTTGTCATTTGTTTTCTCATTCATTTTATTAAAGTATATAAGATTTAGCACATTTAATGTCTAAAGCAGATACTTTCTAAAAATTGTAGAGCAGTGAAATCTGTCTTTTTATTTCAGTTCATAAATTACCATAACTTTCAAATAGGCACAGAGAGCAAAGCAATTCATTCAAATAGCTTCCTGATAGATAACTACAGTATACACGACCGGTATGATCGTCCATATCCCCTGACACATTTGCCATTCAATTAAAACAAGAGTTGGATTAGTTATCATCTGAAAATGGAAGGTCTTCTCAGTACAGTAGAGGTATCAAACTATGCAGCTTCTACTACAAAGAAACCCTGTTATACTGTTTCTTTTCCTGTTAAATCCATCACATAATTTTTCAGCTAATGACTTGAGTCCTGAGTCCCTGAAGATTTGAACATTTCCATTTTTCTCTTTTATCTCACTCGACCTTACCTGCACAGGCTCGCTTTCCTCTACTGACCCCATTAGCATTGAAAATCAGAACTGATTTCCACTTTCTGTGGAATTTGATGTAAGAGCAAAGTTGCAAATACTCTTGAGTATCTCTCCACCACAATGGGCCTATTTTCTATGTTTTTTTTGTCTTGTGTTATAAGTCTAATATCTTTATGAACTCTCTGGTCATCAGATAATGCTATTGTAGACAGCCAGGTGTGAAATAGAAAGTGATAAAAGATAATAGAAATTCCATACACAAAGGTTATAAAATACAACAATGGAGAAGTTCAGTAGGTCTAATACTAATGGATGTACTGGACCTGATATATGATATAAAAATTTTGTTAGACCAGAAGGTCCAGTTTAAAGTTCAGTGGCAGTTCATATATTCCAAACCTTTACATTATGAAGAAGAGAAAAAATCAAGTGATGAAGAGTTTACAGCAGTGTTTGTGACATTAGCTGATGTTACATTGACCTTTGGATACCATGTATACCATTATGTCAAGCAAATGGTATATTTGCTAAATTTATGACCTTTACCTTAAAGCAGGGTTATTGATATATTTAGTTAAATCCAACAATATCTTGTGCTTCATATTTAACATTATATCTAACATGTGAAATGTGATTGTTGTGCGACGTCACATAACGTCACAGTGTCGAGATCATATGTAGTGAAATATTGAAATGACCATATCTCAAAAATGGGACCGAGGATTTCTTAGATTTTTTTAAAACCCTCTAAGGGATTGTTAATGTCCGATAAAGTTAATCGTTAGCGAACAGGGAACACTAGTTTACAAGTATTATATATATTATAAGTTATCCATCCAGGAGGTCTGTGCTCTCGGAGTGATCGAGTACAACAGTGTGAATGTTTGTTTTAAAAGGCAAAAATAAAACGGGTCTGTTACAACGCCATCAACATTACAAGGTTATTAAATCATTTACACTTAATGCTGATGATGTTGCATGGCTTGAATCATTTACTTAATGTTACACAGATTAAAGCCACTGTGCGCTGTGTGAACATGAACTGTAGTCATCTTGTGGTGCAAACACACACCCACAGTGTGCTGTAATAGTATGAAACATCATTACCCTTACTACTACTTTGCACTAGAAGTTTACAATCATACAGATCAGTCCTTTAGAGGTTACGTAGAGATAATGAAGTTGTACTTTGTCCAGATAAATGCGGTGTTAAGGTATACACACATGCAGAATCTTTTGGGATTGGAATGTAATTAGGTCAGTAATGTGTGGTGGACAGTTAAATGCCAGGGTCACAGATAATACAAACTCAAAGTCTTATGAGCTTCATTGACAGCGGATAAGTAAGGCCTCAAATCCCTCACATATACTGTTTCTACACAAACACATCTCCCATAAATCACATTCAGATGTAATTTCATTCTACACCATTTAGGGGTGGGGTGGGTGGTAGATTTTGGCACTGGCACTATTTCATTCAGGATATCAACGCTTTGACTCAGTACATTTACATGCACTTAGAAATTTGAATTATTGCCTTACTCCAATTTAAGGACTTAAAATGACAGAGAATTTTTGACATTGGACCTATTTTCAGAGTGAGACAGAGTGTTGGAAATGTATAGAGAATTTTTTTTTAAATTTCATGCAGTCTTTGTAAAATCAGAGGTGGCTGTTGCTATGCTAGTGAAAGTGAATGTCCTTTTTGTTATCCGGCCACTAGAATAGCCATGCCCAATCCTCAAAGCACCCAAAGCAAATCAGTTATTATGTCAGACTGTGTTGATAGAGTGATTTAGGAGTTAAACCAACGTTGCATTTGTTTGATAACGAACAGTAATTCGTACATCCTGTTTGAAAGCTTGGCTGCCGTGGATTGATATCGCCTAGCAACAATCTTACCGGCTCTACTTACTCTAATAGTTTATTTAAGTGCAACTGTCATAGCTATGTGAGCACACAGAAGCTGGTCAAAGTATGGAAGTGGTTGGTGAACCTGATTGTTTTGATGATGAGCAGCGATTTAATTTTTCCAAGGACCAATACCTGTATGAGCCAGAGTATAAGATGAAGAATTGAGAGAAGTGGATTTATAAAAGGTTGTCTGTAGAAGCAGCCACTGCTGAAGCTGCTGCAGAAAGCCAGGACAGAAGAACTGATTTAGACTGATTTTTTTTTTTTCCTCTGAAACAAGCAGTAAAAACGTCTTCAAAGACATTTTTCTACCTTGAATAGAGTTCAAATCCTGTACTTTTCTCCTTTGACTAACATACAAGTTATGAATCAGTGCCTCTGCTTTTGTTAGACTTTCTAAGTATCCTTCTAGTGGACTAAAAACAAAAGTCCCTGCTTTTACCATTTATTCAATCAAATAACCTATTTAGTAAATGTAATCAATTTCCATCTGTGCCACAATCTTTATGAAGTAAAGAAAGTTATGGGTTCAAGGTAAAATTTAACATTCAAAACCATGAACATCTGAAAAAAGGATAGTGATGTACTCAAAATAACACCAGAAGAAGACAAGATTTTAAAGTGCTTTTATTTCTTTATCAGATCTGCTTTTCATGTATGAGTCTTTTCAGACACTCAGGTCCTCTTGTAGTAATATTTGAATTGTTCCAATAGTTTTCACACTACTCATGGAGAGGGGGCATTCAGTTTTTATTGCCCCAAAACTATGCAACAGTCGACCTGAGGATTTGGGCTCCACTGCCAGTGTTAAACTGAAAACCTACCTTTTTAGAATTAGCTCATAATGAAATTCTTACTTTACATTCATGTATTCTACAGTTTTTACGTATTTATTATTATTGTTAACCTCTGCCAAGGAGGTTATGTTTTTGCCGGAGTTTGTCTGTCTGTCTGTTATTTAGCAAGATAACTCAAAAACTTATATATGGAGTTTGATGAAATTTTCAGGATGTCTTGGGAGTGTCACAAGGAACAAATGCTTGCATTTTAGTGGTGATCTGGAAGAGATCCTGGATTCTGAACCACTTTGAAATTTTTTCTCCATTTACCATAATGTAAAATCATTTCCAGATCTCCCCATTACCAACCGACCCTGTACATTTCATCAAGATCCGTCATTAACTTTTTGAGTTATCTTGCTAACTAACAGACAGACAGACAAACAAACTATGGTAAAAACATTACCTCCTTGCCATACCTCTTTTCATGTGAAGGGGGGAGGTCTGCTTTGGTGGAGGTTTGCACTCTCAGAGTGCTATTCTAGTTTTAACTGTACCTGTAACTGCGGGATAATTGGGGGTCTGATGTTAAGTTTTGTTCTTCATGCACCATGTATGAAAAGTGATATATAGATAAAGTTTAGTTTAGTTTATTTCAATTGTGTCACAAAGTAAAGAAAAAACAACAAACAACCAACCAAGGAACAAAACAAACTGAGAAATAAATAAATACATAAATGACACAGCAGTCACATTCGTCATACAATTCTATAACACATTCAAAAGGGAGTGGGGTGAAGTAAAACTTATCAAATCCCACCCCTCCATAACAAAACTGTCAACATTGTTATAATGAAAGATACTAAATGTAAAGAGCAACTAAAGGTTGACTGATTTGTTGAAGAGCCAACTGACTTAAGATGAATGTGTAGATTTTAAAGTCATTTACTGTGTTAAAGTCATCTCTTCCTGCTTCTCTCCACCCTTTGGTCCTGGCAGCGATGTTCCCAGCAGGAAGCCGACAGGCTGCTGTGTTCCAGTCACACACACAGTAGCAGCAGAGGCAGCCCCGACTGTATGAAATTAAACAGGACTAGCCATGTAATTGCTCCTACAGGGACTGCTCTGCTTCAATAACACACTTTGTGATTGGGTTTGGGGAGCGGCTGCTCTGACAGTCAAGGCAGAACAAACAAGCGGGAGGGGGTCGGGGGTGGATCTATTCTGGTCACTGGGCTCATGTGCCACAACAGGACAGCACCCAGGGGAGACAGCCAACCAGATGTGGCCTGAGCTGCTTTGTAACACACACATAGACACACAATTTTTGCTTTCAACCACCACCGCTCTCCCATCAGGGAGTGTAACAGGGAAAATTCATTAGACATTATGGGATGTGACAGGTAGCGCTGGGTCAATTGTAGGGAGCAGGCCTCAGGTTGTACATGAGAAGTGTTTCTCTGTACAGAACCACACTTTCTTCCTTTGGTTTTCTTTCATTCTTTTAGGTAATAATGTCTTTCAGTGTCTGTGTCTGTATAGATACTGACAGGAAGTATTAGTACAGACATTAGTGAGATATTTGTGTGTATTTATAGTTAATGTTGACCGCAGGGTAATAATCAGCCAGCTGAACCAGCTGTTGACAAACCTACCCCTTCTGGATCTACCACAAATGAGGTCATGTAAAATAAACATGTATGACCTTCTTAAAAAAATATATGAATGTCATTGTGTTGGTCCAGCTGTTTTTAAATGATCCCAATTACAAATGGGGGGGGGGGCTGTTCATTGAATGTGCTGTCATTAATGTTGGCATTCTGTCCTTTTCACAGATATTGAGTATTGAGGGTATTGAGGGTGAGCTCATTTAAACCACTGATGGTATTGCATGTAAATTACTTATGAAGTAATTCTCATGCAATACCATCAATAACACATCTCTAATTCAGGTGAAACTGCAGGTCACATGACCACCAGTGCTTCAGCTACAGGATTTTCTCCAGTAAGTTAAGGGTTTGAAGGATCAGACCTGGTATCGTTTAGGGAGTCCTCCTGACTTTTATTAATCCCAGTAATGCCAGTCTCCAGGGTGACAGTAACGCACAGGTTCAGAATAAAACATTAAAATGGCCATGAGAAGTCATGTATCTGAGGTAACAAGGCTGCACCTAATGACCACCTCATTATGTAATTCAGTAAAATTGCATTTTTTTTAAATTGCTTTTTAAAGCAATAACCTCAGGGTTTTGGTGACCACTGCTGTCAAATAAATAAACTAATATGTATGTTTACTTTTTCTCTTCATAGCCTTATTAATTTTCATCAATGTTTTTCTGTATGAGAAAAGTAGCCTCTGCTACAGAATCCAGAACCATATAATGTGTAAAATGTTCCTTAAGTTTATGAGTGCTGCTGCCTCCTTCATGAAGGCAGGCTGTTCTTCTTACTCTTGGGAATGGTTAGTAGATCCAAACCTATCACAGATTTGACCTGAATCTTCAGAAAGGCAACAAAAGAATATGTGAAATTACGTGAAATGTTTAGACCTATTGGATTGTGGACATTGTTGTCATAGTGGTGGTAAGCATTGTCAGTGTTTAGAAGTTTGTATTTCATACAACATATTACCTGAGCCCCTGAGGAGTCACGTTACTATGTTTCAGTGCCCTTATCTGATTGATACTTGTTTATATGGCTCTCAGAATAATGTGGTATTTCATTCAAATTACTGTTTCAAATATTCATGTCAATGTCTGTTTTAGTTTTATTATTGTGCCAAAGTTGCACATGCACACAATTATTCACTCAGTCTGTTTCTATGGCACATATTTGTTTTTATTCATTCACCAAATTTCAACCCCTCCCAAGCATGAAAACTTTTTTGTCAGAACTTTAATTCCAAATAATCAGTCTTTCCACCCACATAAAAATCATCTGCTGACAATGTAATACACATGTGGTGTGGTAAAAGAGAAAGTTGACTAACATTTATCAAAGCGCATTTACACCTAAGATTTTTTTTAATTATTACATTTCATATACATATATATATATATCTTTTTGAATCACCAGTTGCCTGTAAAGCCTCTATTTCATTGCCTTTTTGGTCCAAATTGTCTTGGAATGAAGCTCATGGTTGAAAACCATTAATTAAATGTGTCTTTCCAGATTGCCAGAAGAGGAGAGGTTGGCTTAGTTTCAGCAGGTCACTGACCTCCATTACCAGTGAGGGGGTCTCCAGTCATTACTCTCCATTGGTTGTAGCAAAAGGCTGCTTGAGAAAGATAGGGCGAGAAAGGCAGATAGAGAGAGGCATTCTGTCAAAATGTCTGAGCAGACAGAGTGGACTTACTGTACCTCACAAGAGTCATCATCTATCATCAAAAGCGCAGGCAGGTTGAATATTAAGTGAAGATATCTGGCAACATTCCTGTTGACCTTTTCTGTAATTAATGTTCGGATCTGAATGTCTACAGAACACTGAAGTCATCAAAAATAAACAATGCTGTAATTAAACACACATTTGAATATATTGTTGAAAATTAAAGGACCATAGTGTTAGCAAACAAACGTGTAGAGCTCACAGTGGCCAGTACAGGCTTTTAAAGTGTCACAGAATAAATGACACCATCAATACAATCCAAATGTAGATGTGGACTTGAAAAATTCATGAGTACCTAATTGAAGCTGAATGTACACTCAATGAATACAAAGTTGACAACAGTGCACAAAGTGCATATAGTGCATTTTTTCCTCTAATGGAATCTACATGGGGAGGGGGGCTGTTGTAAAATTGGGTGCAGCTTCTGTGGTGATTGGGTCATTGTACTGGACCTTGATGTTGGACAGAGCTGAAACATGAGGCATACCGCAGGTTTATCAATTTAGCATTTGTCTGCACTCACAGGAAACAGTTCCATGGAATAATACTATTTTTAAATATGCAAAAATCAACGAAAATTCTAATTAAACTGTTCAGAAAACAGAGATAATTTGTGGTAAAGACGTAACAGTATTTTATTGCAGTGATATAAACTTGATTCACAGATAGGCCAGTATATCTGGGTAACCACTAGAGGGAAAGTGAGTCATTCTGCTGGATTCCTAAAACATTGAGGACAAAGACCACCAGGCCTGTAACCAAAGTGAGAAAAAAGTCACATGTTGAAGATGAGAAACCCTCGCACAGAAATAACTTTAAGAGTCACAGAAACTAACAAAGTAGTGATACCAATGTTTTCATCACATGACACAGCTCTAAAGGAACACAAAGGAGTTTGAGTGTAAATGTTATCATTTATTCACTTATTTACAAGAAAAATCTGTCCCTGTTTGTACTATTCAAATGGATCTTTGTTACTGCTATTTATAACACTGGGCTACAAGTACAATTCTTCTGGAATAAAACAAATGAAATGTTACCACATGTGTGTCACTGGTAAAGAAAACTCAAGTCTTAAATGCTGGTTGGCTCAAGCCTCCAAGAAATGTCTTGGGTCAAAATGTGAAATTCTTTGAATGAACAGTAGAATAGGTTTTAGTCCAAATGAATATTGGTCTCAGATCTACCAGATCTACTTCAAAACACTGTCTGCACATTATGATCCATTCACTTTACAGGTTCTTTCTAGCGGAATATTTACTAATCCATTGTATACATGTACATAAATATACCATATATGTGGAATAACACACCATCATATATATTAAAAACACAAGCTAACGTAAGCAACACTTTTGTCATTTGTTTCATGATTCATCTTATTAATTTATGCACTTTCTAAAAAAATGTCTTAATGTTTATTTGTAATATAGTATAACAAACTATTACATGATCAAAAATAAATTAATTTGAGAAAAAAAAAAGTCTCAGTTTTGAATATATGGGGTCTGTCGGGTCACAAGCCTGAAAAGATTGAGACCCATTGTGTTAAACACATAATGGCAGCATGGTGTTATCCATTCTACTCCAGTATAGTCTATAATAGAAACAGACATCTTTATTAGCAAAAAGTATTTTTTTTTAATTGTTTTGTTGGTGTGCAGGTGGAACTAGCCACAGTAATGAAACACACACTGCATTGGTATTCTAGTAATACAGAGCCAGTAAATATGGAGTAGAACACCTAACTGTAGAGTATCAAATGCAGTGGGGGTCTATCTGTGCTTAGTCCCCAGGCAGTTTCTTTATAGTAAATCACATGAGGTAGAGACACAAAGAGCCTGACAATGTAAACTACTGTGTGCCAAAAGGTAGCATTTTATAGCTTCAAAGTATGATTTATTATTGTCAGGACAGTTAAACACATTTTCTTTTTAAAAATCAAGTTCAGGAAGATCAACACTGAGCAGAATGAGTTTGAACAAGAAATGTAATCTCAGAAAGTGTTTATCACAGCGAGGGGTGAGCATCTCGACAAGTCTCACAGCAAAAAGAAGCTGCTCCTCCATACTAAAAGGGGGTGGTGTCAGCTGCAGATTGATGACCTGATCTGCTTGATGGATGAAGCTTCAACGCTCAGCTATCTGCCTTTCTGTCAGCGTCTGAGCAGCAACTCACAGCACTGTGGAGAAACAGCACTCCTCCGCTCACAGATAATGCTATCATTTAATTCAAGCTGTATCAAACACATTCAACTCCTGCTCACTCTGAGAAGAGAGTGAGAGTACACTCAGATGACTCTGACCATTTCTGCTGTGGAAATGCAAAGGTTAAAGGCTAAATTAAAGGTTCAATATGTAAAAATGGAGTGCAAGTTTGTGTGTGTTAATGTTTGTGTAAATGTATTGCATTGTGTCTAGTGTTCTGTTTGTTGACTCTATTTCTGATAAAATAGCAGGTGAAAAAGGACTTAAAAATAAAACCCCTAACCCTAATGCTGTACTTGAAAAAGCATGTACAAAAGCTGATTCCTCCATAAATTGCAGATATATTCTCATTTTAAAAATAGTCGTAACAACATGTAAGTATATAAATAAAACACACAGCCCTCAGTTATATGTGGGTATAAACCATATGCTTTTAAGTGAAAATATTGTCAATGGAATTTTCTCTTATATTTTACATACAATAGAAATAAATGTGCATATATGTGTATATATATATATATATATATATATATATATATATATATATATATATATATATATATATATAGGGTGCAATTTATCAAAAACTAGAGGGAGGGGTTTCCACAGAAAAAAGATTGACCCTCATTCCCAATTGTAATCATATTCCTAAGCGGAAGAAAAGAAACCAACCAAGATTTCCTCAGTAGCAAAGAGGGAAAAACCCAGAACCATATGTCATCTATGGCGGGTCAGCCAGGAAGAGTCAGGGGGTGAAGGTGGCTCGCAGCTCCTGCGGTGATCTTTACAGCGCCCTCCTCCCTGACTTCGCCACTTCCCTAGGGCTGGGGGAATCCCTGCACCTTCCCTCCCCTGGGTGCGAGGCCATGGGAGGGACGAGGCATGTACAACAGGGGCCAGCTGTGAAGTTGGCAACCCATCCGACCCATCTTGAAACACAGGAGTCTAAAGCCAAGCTTCCACTATGCAGTACGGTATGGGTCAAGTCTGGTCAGGTGTTTGTTGTTCTTACAATTCTGCTGTGCTGTGTGATGATGCTTTTCCTCAACCAATCACTGTCTGGCAGTGCTTGGTTCCTCCCAAAGTGGTATGGTACACTTGGGACCCCAAGCAGAACTGTGACCAAAATGGTAACGGGTACCATGGGACCAGTACGCTTTCGTCTTAATGGAAACTCTAATATAAGCGTACCATTCTGAACTGTACCATACCAAATAGCACAGTGGAAACGTGGCTTATGGCACACACGAGTCAGAGGGTGATGCGTGCCGACTGAGGTGGGATCCCGGCCCCACAGGGCGCGGGCGAACGTGGGCAACAAAATCAGTGGACCCTAATGGTGATGTCGAAAACCCCCAGCAAATTGCACCCAGTACACTGGGTGCCCCTGGGTGTGTGTGTGTGTGTGTGTGTTTGAAAACAGTAAGTAATAATTGTTGTAGAGCTGTTCTTTGAACATGATAATCAAACTGAATTCAAAGCAACCCTGTGATTAAACTGATTAAAATTTATAATCAAACTGTTCTGTCTCTGGTGGGGTTTGTACTCAAATTTCCCACAAAATATATAACAATACACTAAGAAACACAGAAATCACAGAGAAAAAATACAAAACCAGTGTCACGATCCCCCTGTCCCCTTTGCCCTCTTTCTGTCTCCTGTTTCTTAGTTGTCCCTCATTACCTCTCTCTATTTAAGTGCTTTTTTCCTCTCTCGTCTTTGTCTGGTTATTTCGCCTGTCAGCTTGTCCTATTCCAGTCAGCCGTGGTCCGCCCAGTTCATCCATCAGATACTCATCAGGTCCAGTCCTGCCTTTGGACCTTCCTCGGTGGATCTTGTCTCGGGTTCTTCAGTGTTGCTGTGTTTTTGAATATTGTCCTTATCATGTATTGTCTTGGGTTTGCTCATTAAAAGAAGCTTGAACTGTCTGTCTGCTTTTGTTAAAATCCACTAAAATTGAGAAAAAAAAAATACTAACACAAAAAACTTAGAAAACATATTCAAAAAGTCCTCTAAAATACAGGGGAAAAAAATAAATGAAAATATCCAAAACATATGAAAAATATTGATATACGTATATGGTATTAATATGTTTATTCAACACCTTCAACAGTTTCAACAAAACAGCCTGAAACAAAATGACTGTAAACAACGGTTCCACTTAATTGCTTTAAAAATTTTAATCAGATTAATCATGATTATTCATTAATATGTTAATTTTGACAGGTTTAGATTATTTATGAAAGAAAAAAGGCATAAATCAAGATTAACAAAATGAAAATCAGTAATAACATCATCAACAATTACATATGGTACTGAAGTGGATGATAATAATAACAGTTAACAATATAAGGTAATGCAAGATCACTGCTGCCTCTTCAGCACATGTCCTTGATCAGATGACTGACTACTGCAGGCCAACATTTAGAGATGAACCATTTATCAGCTCATCTACAAAGCTCCCCTGCAGTCATGCTATAAGGCATAAAATGCTGCACTGAATGAATGAATTTGTGTTTCGTTTCCATGGAGTGATCTCATTAAAACTGCTTAAAACTGCTTCTTTTCTACTCCCTTGTGTTTTTGTCTAAAATCTCTGAATATGTAAATGCTGTACATTTGTAATGATAAACAGCTGGACACCATTAGTCTTCGACTACCCTTAAAAAATAAGAGACAGTTTTCAGTTTATGTAAATAACCTGCATTTATATATGACGTGGCTACTTTGCTTTACTCACTACCAGAGCAAATTATAACCTGGTTCATTCACTCACTTACATACAAACCACTGGCCACTGGGAGAAACTGAAGGTTTTTTGCCCAAGGACACGTTGACATGTGGACATAAGCCAGGTATCAAACTGAGACCTGGTTTGTTTATGACAGGCTTTACTGTACTGCCTGAACCACAGTTATTATTTTAAATCTCCATATTAAATCTATGTAAGTTGCAGACTCCTGTATGAGACACTACGTCATATACAGTAAGTAATCCTTCTTGGAGTTATACACCTGGAACATGAGAAATAGGTTGAATACACACAATAACATGACGATCACCTCTTCAAGATCTAATGTAAAGGAGCACCTAATTATATATATATATACACACACACACACAGTGGTACCTCTACTTACGAAAGCACCAGCTAACGAAAAATCCAAGTTAATCTCTGAATATGAAAGAAAATTCTATTTACGAAAGGAAACTGAAACCTCCGAGACATAAATACAGTACATTACTATACGTACCTACGTAATGTACGTAAATATGTCACATACGTACTGTACGTAGCATCCCATTGGCTATGAGGGTGCTACCCATGTTGCTTTTTGTTACCCTTTGACCCTCATGCATCACAGAGCAGCGCCGTTTGGCTGTAGCTGTTGTGGCTCCCATTAACACAGACACTTTAACAGTAATTTCTCCACCTACACCAGCGCTCTTAGTATCAAATGATGTAAGAAGAGTATATGACCGGCAGATTATCATCAGCTAAAGGAAAAACCTGGACTTCGCAAGCCCGGAGATGCGGACCGGACTGCAATGACGCGGACGCGACCTCGGTCTGCTCCAGTTTCCTACAGTGGAGCCCCCCCCGTCCCACAGAGGCCACCTTCAGAGACGTCTCAGGTGGCGTGGGAGGAGGCAGAAGTGCGGCTGTCGCAATGGATTTACAGCTAAGAAAGAGGAAAGGAGTTTGGACTTTTGAATTGTGTATTTTCAAAATGCAGCTGACTGGAACCATTTTTCTAAGATCTCCTTCCCCATCTTTAATATCAGCTGCATCCATTTGTATGTTATTTGGTACCAATACTCAGTTTCATGTAAAAGTGCACATACATGTTTAGAGCGTACGCTGTTGCACAAAGTCTCCTTTTCACCGTGCCATTCTGATGCCAGGTTTTGCTACCAGCCTGAGCAGGGGCTGATGGGAGGGGCTTTGCATGGATTGGAGGCTTCCTTGCTGTCAGAAGCAGAGAAGGCTGGGAAGGAAGCTTTTCATTCTCCTGCGTTACCATGGGACACAGACTGGGTCACACAGGATGATTCCACTCTGTCTACCAACACACTGAGTCCATCATGTCTACAAACCGCTGTGTGTTTCCGAAGGTCCGGTACATTGTGTGGAAACTAGACACCACAGGCTTTACAGAGTTAGGTCCAAAATTAACAATACTAAATTAACGCTGTTGTTCAGAGTCAAAGTCATATAATGTAATTACTCAACAAATGCATGTCTTACAGAAACCTCTACACACTTATTTGTAAAATTGTTGTATTAACTACAGTCATAGTTGTGCACACATAGACGTCAGGTGGTGCTAGAGCACTTGCTTCTTTGCCCTTTTGAAACTTTTCTTGTTTTTTTTTTTTTTTTTAATTATGATGATGATTATGATGTTGACATTATCTTTTACAAAAGCTGCACGATTAAAAACTACTGAAAAACTGTCCCTAAATGGGCTACCTCCTCACACACTTCCGACCTCTATCTCTCTTCCTTTGTCACATGAACTCGAATGTGGTGCATCCGGCGAGATGCGTTGCAGCAGCTGAGCGACTGGAAGCTGTCTTTAACGTACCTCAAACTAGGAATAGGGGGAAAAAATCTATTCATATATGTATCGGGATTCTTTGTTTTACAATTCTTTAATCAATTTTTCGGTTCAAAAATCGATTTTTCCCCTATATTCAAATGATTCATTTTAAGCCGGATGGGAATTTTTTTTTTAACCACATGTAAAGACCGTACAAGACTGTATGAGTCACTCAGATGTATAATATGTGTCATGGAATACACAGAAATCACCTCAGTGAAGGCACATAGATGAGAGTTAGCTTATTATCGTATTAGCTTCAACAACACACCAGCCAACAGCATTAACTTATACGCAGACAAACAATACACTATGCTAATATCTATTCCAAATGTATTGTGTTATTGTGCTTAGCAACAACACAGCGGCTAATTCTAAACACAGAGTTTGGTGTGATCAGGACAGTCATAACATCTCTGGGTGCGGGATATCTGAAAACTTAGAGAAAATGAGTTGTTCTTGAATAAATATAGTTAAACAATCAACAACAATTGAGTGTGTGGTATTTCTAACAGAAGGGAAGAGCAGAGCTGGACAGGTACACTTTAAAGTACACTTTATTATGAAGTATGTTAATTTAAAGGCTCCTATTTGTGTTGTGTACAGATCAATGTAGCAGTTTACTTCCCAAAGTCTGGTTAAAATATATTACTGTTGAATAAATCTGAACTGACTCACATATGATGTGTATTTGTGGGGGAAATATGCCTCCTGATATGATCTGTAGGCATAATCAGTCAGCTTTTTCACATGGTCTGGTGTTAAAAAGGCAAGCGAAAAATCCGGAATATGAAAGAATCGCATTTTTAATTGAATCTGCACCCAAAAAAATTGTAAAATAATCAAATCGGCATAAAATCATATTGTCCCAGCCCTACTAGCAATTGCCACGGACAGGATTCTCCTCATATGCCATACATACCAAAAGTCCACAACACTGAAAGGTGCAACCGAAGTGACTGTATTTTCCGACGGACCACCAAAAGCAGAATTACCATAGTCTATGTTAAGCAATCTTTTCTTGTAAAACGTAGAAGTGAAAAGGTTGGAAAAGTAAGTACCTGGTCTTCTTCTACAGGACTACCTGGACCTTTTCTATAGACCTCTCTGGTCTTCTTATATAGACCTATCTGGTTGCCTAATGATGATGAGACAGCTTTATCAAATCTGGTGACGGACCCAAACCACTCTGGCATTGATACCATTTCTAAGATATGTTTTACAAGTAAAGATTTACGATTCAGCACATGAAAAATGCATCGGTGTAAAGGTGATGTAGTGCTGTAAAAATGGAAGTAGAAGAAAAATTAATACTTCAAAAAGTACAGATACAGCATTTTAATACTTAACTAGAGTGCTTCATTACTTCTACTTTGTTTCTATACATCTCTGATTGCATAGCATAGATGTATGCTATTGCTTACACATTTACATTAGTCTATTTAGTGAAAAACAAGCCAAGCTGTAGAGAATCATCAAAAAGTCACACAGCTCCTCATTGAACCTAACAGAAAGCTTTCTTCGCTGGTACTTTTCTTTAGGAAAATAAATACCCAAGTTAATACAGCACATTTTTAGAGCCAAAAAGCTCTGGACTTTATTTCAAAACCATTCAAGCCCACAGCATACATGTGCATTATCTTACTTATTAATATTGTGACTGCAATTTTAAGAAAAACTGTATAAACACAACCAACAACACAATTCTTATCTAAAATATTTGGAGAAGAAGCTTTGGCTGTTTGAAAAAGATATCAGTAAATCTTCTAAAGTAACACAAGCACATGAAAACACAGTGGTGTGTTTATTCTCCAATATAATTCACGTGCAGAGGAGGAGAAGTGTCAAACCTTCACAACAACATATTATGAGGACAATGTTAAGTGATAATAGCAAAGCGAGTTCACAAAGGAAAGCAATATGCCTTTAAAGCAAAACCCCTTTCATATCCTTTCACCCCTCATTCAAAGAGCTTTGGTGAATAATAAAAAGACATATTAGCCATAGCAACATTGTATTTTTCTGCCTGTTTGTTTCAGAAGCATGAGCTACCATATATAGTATTCAATGCATTTTAATATAGTATTTATTACATGTTGCTGATACACATTCATTTACATCAGTGTTAAAATGCTTTTGATCAGTCACTCCATTGTTCCCATACACATCATCTAATCATTGGAAACAGTATTATCTGGAAGAGTATTATTATCTAAGAAAATCAGAGTTGCAGGAGCCAAAATTCAGGAAAAAAATTAGAAAACTGCTGCTTTCTATTCTTACTCAAAATCAAAACCCTAAATGTAAATGTAGATAAAAATGCAGTGGTTAAAGCCTTTTTTTGGAGGCTGATGACAATACCGATATTAGAGGGTAAAATAATCCAATATTTGTCGATATCCGATATCCAATATTGGCTGATACCCGGTATATTAGCCGAACATTTATTTACACAGGATATAATAATCTTATATTAATTGTGGACATGTTGTTCAACAGTTGCATAAACCTTTGTTTATCTCACAAAGATAATTGACACAACTTTCAAACCCTGTGTAATGTTCTGATATCAGACTAATATGTGATCCATGGAGAACCACATGTTATAGATGTTTCCACTGTCCTCACTCTCCCCTACACTATCTGCATAAGAGGGGCGGCTTTTGGACTAAGAGGAAAGGCAGTCCATTCGTCCATACTGATTAATTGGTGAAACCTTATAATGGGCCAGATTTACTTGGCGCTCTAGTACTGGTTTCCAACCTTTTTTTTTTTTTTTTTTTTTTTTTTTACTTGTGACCCCATTTTAATATCACACATTTCTGGCGAACTCAGATAATCAAAACTGATTTAAAAAAAAATAAATCTGAATTTCTTACATGTTTTATCATATAATAGTTTGTAATACTATGTTGCAAAAAACTCATTAACTTTAGATGAGATAAAGTCTAAGTAATGGATATTTTTCTGGACTGAGGCAGAAAAGCCAGGTGTAGATTATTATATTTTCCTTGGTCATAATATGTACAGTCAATCCAGCTTGTATTTACAAGGCTGACAATTAATACTGAACTTAATTGAACTCAAACTAGGAATTATGAAAGAGCTTCTGCATCTGAAACTGACCACAACAAGTGGGTCTAGGCACAACAAACCCCGCCCACTTGCAAACATGTGGACTTTTTTGTCCTCTTATCATTGTGGCTGTGAGCTTGACCTTTGACCTAAACTCACCAACGTTTAATGAAATCTATCCTGGACCACCTCACATTATTTCTGAACATTTAATGGAAATTGGTTCAGAATTGCATAAAGTTGGTGACAATCAGAAAGACTGACAAAAAACACAAACCAAAAACTATAATTTTCTCCACATTTTATGTAATAATATATATATTTTTTTTTAGGGGGGTGGGGGGGGGCAGTACCACTGCTTCAGTTTTCATGTCTCTCATAGATTGCGATTGTCTCTGTCAACTCACTATATATTTTTTGCTCGTAATTTTTAAAAACTTTTTTATCAGTTACTATGAATGGTTGAAAAGCATTGTAATAATGACTCTTTTTTTTTTAAGTAGATCCTTAAAGAGATTTTAAAACATCTATTGCATTGAAGTTGAATTGAGTTGAATGGTTGAGCTATCAGTAAGTAATTACGGCTATCCAAGTATAATTGTCAGACAAATAGGACAGTTAAATAGGTGTGATTCGTCAAACTCTGCATCATGGGCTGATTTTCTTCAGCTTAAAAACAAATTCCACAGACAACATGGAGTTCTTGTTTCCTCTCAGACTACGTTCATAACAATGTACCAATGTAAATAGAAAATCCAGGAGGTTTTACCCTCCTTTCGGTTTTTGTGCCGAAACGCGTTGGGGTTTTTCATATGATTTTATAGGTTTTGTTAACCAAGCTGGTTTAATAAAGGCTTTTTATCTTTCACTTTTAAGAGAGTGCCTTGGAATTTTTCTTTGTTTTAGGTTTTACCCTCTGTTGTGTTTATATATTTAGAAGTTTATGTACTGTTTTTTTACTGAACAGGTACATTTTGTTGAATGCATGTGTTTTTTTATTATTGAAAAACACATGCAGTTGCTTTATATTTTGTCTGGTCTTGGTGATTTTAGGTTTAGGTGATTGTCCCTAAAGTCAGAAATGAAGTGGGCAAAAAAATTTAGCAACTAACTCCAAGCTTTTATTACAGTGAATGACTTTAAAGGTCTTAAAATTATTATAGTCTACTTTGTCTGTGTGCATGTGTTTTTTGTGAACAAGTTTAAATGTTATTTTAAGCCATTGTTATTGCTGTTATTTTGGTGTTTTTATGTAATGCTTCTGCTGCTGTCCTCTTGGCCTGGTGTCTCTTGGAAATCTCAATGATCTCAATGGAATTAACTTGGTTAAATAAAGGCTAAATTAAAAATTCAAACTTATTAGAATTTTGGAATGAATGCCCAATAAAAAAAAGTACTTAAAAACACATTCAAGCCTTGTGTAATTGAACACTAATTGAGTACTTACACAGCTGTTGTACCCTAATTATGTGACAGGTGGGAACAATTGAGCGCCCTTTTAAAAGACAATGTACTACCTTTTGTTTGTTGCGCAACATGAAGAAGGCCGCCTGGCAAAAACATTGCATTAAAAAATCCCTCACCTACAACTCGAGAGTGTGCACTTTTCTGTCTTTTATAATAATAATAATAATAATAATAATAATAATAATAATAATAATAATAATAATAATAATAATAATAATCATAATGATTATTATGATTATTATTATTAGTAGTAGTAGTAGTAGTAGTATTTATTATTATTATTATTATTATTATTATTATTATTATTATTATTATTATTATACTAATAATAATGTAATATCCTCTCTGCA
This sequence comes from Siphamia tubifer, assembly GCA_020466265.1. Taxonomy (NCBI): domain Eukaryota; kingdom Metazoa; phylum Chordata; class Actinopteri; order Kurtiformes; family Apogonidae; genus Siphamia; species Siphamia tubifer. The sequence goes on along the minus strand of CM035794.1, from coordinate 22,333,869 downwards.
TGTTATGTATTGTTTCACGGTTGAAGTACAAGAATTTGATGCATTCCTTAAAGGTTATCAGTGTAAAAGGACACCAAGCAGACACCATAAGGTTATGACAGGGAGTAAAAAACTCAATAGTGTCAAACACTGTATACAATAAGGTTAATGATATGAAAACTGACACATACCCTTTCATTCCCAGGGGAAACTATAGACCCCAGGATATATAAAGGTATTCATTATTGATTAGGTCACATAAAATGTAGATGACTGATCAATAGTGGATGAAATGTTCAGTATAAATTTAATGATGCATTGATAGTGTCCCCTTAGAGCAATAATAGGCTTGAACTGTGAGTAACAGAATGAAACCATGATATATACAAAGATAATTCACGTATCTTAATGTTTCAAGACTATATATAGGATTTAGGAAGAAGCAACCACAGAAACTGAGTATACTATTGATCATTATGTTTTCACCAGAGTAATGAAAGAAGTGTTGTGTCTTTGTTACTTTATAATGAGGGTTTATATATCTGCCCAGACGTCCATCAGTTATTTTTCCCCCCTACTTTGCCAGAGGGAAAATTCAACCTCTACATTTAACTCTTCCTAGAAACAGTTAGCAGCTCAGAGTGCAGAACAACCTCCAGATCCAATGCCTAATCAGACACAGTAGGACCGGAAGATGGCCATCTTTTTTTTATAATCCGCTGGAAGTTGCTGCGCTACCGTAGTCTTTGTCCGGATTGAAAAAACGCACCGTTTCATGAAACGAAAGCACCAAGACAGACGTCCTTGGAAATGTTCAATGTTCATTTCTTCTGCTAGCGTTATTACTTTTAGTCAAATGGTGACCGTAGAAACGCTTCTCCCACTCGTTCGGTGTGCGTTGCTCGGTGATCCACTGCTCGAGTCCTTACTCCAACTCGGGCCACCTGGCCTTATGTCCGCGGAAACTCAGCTGCATCTTCTTTACCGTTCTCATGGTGTCCTCTACTACGTCCGCCTTACAACAACACATAGGGCGTACTGCACCATAGGGTGCGCCACATTTATGTGCGCCTTATGGTCATGAAAATACGGTAGTTCATTTTCATTTATTTGTGTATTCAAATAGGTATAAACTAAATAAATTTAATATTCTGCATAGCACAATACTTGACCAAATTGGGTGAAATACGGTCCATTTCTTCATTGTATGCTGCTCCTTATACACACCAAATTTCAGAATGATCCATCAAGAATTGGTGATGCTAGAGCGTGAAAAGTCACGAAAATTAAATTTGGCGTCAGACGGAAGTTGGAAGTGAATTCAACTGAAATTTGGTGCATTTATTCTGTGTTTTCATCTCCTTATACACGCCAAATATTAGAATGATCTGTCAAGAATTGGCTATGCTGGAGTGCGAAGTGTAAATGTGTATGCACACACAAATTCAACATGGCGTCAGACTAGAAGTCATTTGCCAATCTTTGTATTTGTCTCCTTGTACACGCCATATTTTAGAATGATCTGGTTTGTTTGTTAGTTTGTGTACAACATAACTCAAAAACTTATTGATGGATTTTGATTAGATGGATGAATGGATTTTCAGGGTATGGGGGTGATGGGGAGATAAACAAAGATAGATTTTGGTGGTGATCAAAGGAGGGGGTCTGCTTTGTTAGTTCTTGAGATATTTCAGTTTTTTCAGGTTATTCACACCTTTCTTGTTGGAAAGTTTGCTTTAGAAAAGTAAGAAGTTTCATAAGGTTAGGGTTAGGGCACTAAAACAAAGACAAACATTTGAAATTGTCCTTTTTTTCTAGGAGTTTGAGACCCTGGTTAGTCCGACTAAAATTGAAATTGAAGTTGAAATTGAAGAATCAAACTGGAGTTTTAGATGTCGGACTAGTTAGATAATGCAATTCTAATCGAGCTTCTCTGTGCATGAATGAACCCAATCTTAACTCGTTTACTGACTGACCTGGACACGCCCCCTTCAGGAAGTGACCAGAGACAGGATATGACAACATGTACATTACTATTATAAGTGAACAGTACATACAAAATATATTGAGCTGTCACCTTCACCTTCTCCTACGTCTAATCTAATGCATTTGTTTCCTGATTGTTCTTTTTCTGTGATGCCAACCGGAAGAATGCTAACATGAAAGGGTGTGTAGCACCACCTAGTGTCTGGGAGTGGAACAATAATTAGATACTCTCACTGCGCATGTTAACTGAGATTTCAGTCCTTAGCTCGATTACTGCCACTAGCTTGACGTAGACGTGCATGTAAATGTGGCTTCACCCCACATGTATCCATTCATATATGTGCTATTTGAGGCTAAATTCCCAGAGGTGATAACAAGGAATTATATAACAGTTGCATTTACACTGGTTAGGTTGAGGAACACATTGTTGGAGAATCAGACACTTTAGTCCCCTCCATGGAGAAATAATGGACTTACATAACATACACTACAAAAGTAAGTAGCATTTACCCGCTGTTTGACTTATGAATGTTGGTCTCCTGTGTGTAAGTCCACAGAGACTGTTAATCCACCTCCTTCTAATGTTTGTCCCTGTTAAGCAAATTCATGTGGCTGGACTAATGGTTGACTTATTCATAAAATTCACTCTACACCATAGGCACCATTTCAAGCACTTTCAAAGATGACCAGTATAGTTATTGAAAATATGTATACATACATTTATATATGGTACAATGATAACACTGGTCAATACCAAATTTATTGTTTCATGGGGTTTTTTTTTTAGCTGATTTCAGATCATTTTGATGAATTGAATCCAAAAATCACATCGGTTTTGCTTAATCAGGTCAACTTTACAATTTTGATTTGATTTGATTTGAATGATTTATTTCGAACATGTGCAAAGTGCAACAATATTCAATACAGCAATAATAATAATAACAATGACATGTTCGAAAAGGAGTAGGATGAAGCATAAGCTTATTTAATCCTACCCCTTCTTCACTTCCTCAACAACCTAAATACATCTTGTAGTAATATAGTGCATAGTACAAAAAAGATGATAAATAAAATAATAACAATAACAATGATAACAATACCAATAATCAATAACTGAAGTACTAAACATAGACATATATACAAAAAAAAGAAAAAAAAAAAAAAAAAAAAAACTAAAAACAAATGAGCAGATAGGAAAGTAGGTAACAAATAGAGTTTTTTTTGTTGTTGTTTTCTTTTTTCCCTCCCTTCCTTCTTCTTCTTTTCCCTTTTTTTCTTTCCTTTTTCAAATTTTTTTGCATTTTGCTTTCATTTTTTATTTTTTATTTTATTTATTTTATTTATTTTATTTATTTTATTTATTTTATTTATTTTATTTATTTTATTTATTTTATTTATTTTATTTATTTTATTTTATTTTTCTATTCATTCACTTATTTTATTCATGTATTTAATCATTTATTTATTTTTTTATATCTTTTAACCCCACAGAGGGGGAGTCAACATTGCTTCAGATCAGTACATATTCCAGTCTGGCAGACATATACTAGACTATTTAGTGCATGTGTGTGACCATCATCGGTCCTCCCCGAAAGCTGAGCAGACATCCCCCATTAGAACTCTCCCTTACAAGCCAGTGAGTGCAGTGCTGCACCTCAGTGATGTGCGGAGGAAACAAAGGCTAGACAGGATGGACAGGACGAACGGGGACAGTAACCAACAGGCGGTGCTATTGTAATTAAAGACTGCAAGGTGATGTGTTAGTCCCAACCACCAACTGTCCTTCAATAAAAAACTAAAAAATAAATAAGTAGATCAGAAAAAGAGGAGAAAACCAAACCAGCACAAAAGGAGAAACAAAAAACAAAACAAAAACAAAAAACAAACAAAAACAAAACAAAACAAAACAAACAAAAAAAAATTTAACAATCGGCACTGAGCACCACAACCGTGGATGTCCTGATAGTACTAAATAGAATGCAATGTAATAGAATAAGCCAGAGGAGGACACCAGTGCAGAAGAAAACGAGTCTAGTGTAGAGATTGTGGAGAGATTCTCAGCACATTCTGGCGAGTCCCATCATTCGTTGAAATGGGACTCAGTAGTAGCTGGTGAGACCCGATCAAACATGCAAGTGTGAAAGACCCAGAAGCCCAGAACAGCAATCACGACAAGGCAGGGCCAATTCAACAGGGCAACCCCCACCTCGGGCCGCAGGAGCCACAGGACGCCACCCCCAGAGAGCCACCGGGGCCACTGTGAACGACACAAACCCGGAGAACAAGAGGGAGCAGCTACAGACCCCCCCCAGCGCACCAAGACCGACCCAGGCGGCCCGGGGCACGACGACCCACCCGCCGCCCCAACCCCAACCCCGCCCACCCCAGCCCCCACCAACCCCCCCCACCCCACCACCCGACCCGCCCAGCCGAACCACCCACCCCCCTGCCCACCCCCGAGGGGGCCAATGGCCCCACGCAGCCAGGAAACCAGACACAGGGAGCGAGCCGCCCACCGAGGGGGCGGCAACCAGCCCATCACAAGGCAGGCCGACACCAGGCGCATCGTAGCCCGGACCCAACGCGAGTCCAGAGGGCAAAATGGACAGTGTGCTGGGGCCCGGCAACGCCAACAGGGAGATACCCCCCACACACCCCGCACCCTGCCCCAGGTGAGCACAGTGCACCCATGGCCCCCACCTCCCCACAATGCGTCCCAACAACCCCCACATGCCACCAGCCCGCAGTACAGCCACAGCGCCCGCCAGACTGGCCAATCCAACCCCCGCATCCAGCCAAGAGCCATGGCACCAGCTTGGACCCGACGGGCAAGGAGGAGCACCCCCCCAACCACAGCCCCCAGGTCCCGGGGACCCCCCAGCACAGCAACATGGATAGTAGTCTACCCCCGCTACCCCATAGCCATAAGCCATAAGGCATAAGGGATAAGGGGGGCCGGATCCCACCAGCGAGGGCATATTAGTGAACCCCCCCATTCCTCCCTGTTAATATGTCTCCAGGTCCCTGACTGGAGACATTATCCCTGCACCGTGATTGTGTAACCCTGAGTGTCATGTGGTGCATTAAAAGTGGGGAAGCTGGTCGAGGCATCCAGGGGGCAGGCCAGGGGACCACAGAGGATGGATACTCTGACCTACCCTGGCCTATGTTCCCCAAGCCATCCCAGATCTACCCCCAAGGTGTGAATGTGTGTGGTGCTTTAAAAGAAATTAGAGAGCAGGGGAGGTAAGCAAGAGGGGAATGGGGAAGAGACAAGGCCGTAGAGCCCTGCCATCTGCCCCACCACCGAGCCCAACATTCCCGCTCCCACCTGCTCTCGAGGCCCTAACTGCTGTGTCCCTATATGTGCCTAAGAGTAGCTATATACAGTGAATTGTGAAGTGTGTGAAGTGCACCTTAAGAGGCAGTCTGGTGTGGATCCGGCCCATGAGGACAGAGCAGCAGGGGAGACAGATAGTGAGACCACTGCTACTAATGTAGAGGGCCCCCAGAGCCCCGAGGCAAGAGGCCGAGGTGGGCCCACCCGAACCCGACCGGCCCAGCCAGCACCAAAAACCCCCAGAAGTCGCAGTGCTCGACCAGCGCCCCGGCAGACGCTGTAGTCCCACTACGGGCCAGCCGCACGCAGAACCCCGCCCCGGAGGGAGGGCCAGGCCGCACCATCAGGAAGCAAGGGCCAAGAGCCCCCATGCCCACCCCGGATCCGGCATGCCCAGGATGCAGGACGCCCACCCCGCAGCACCACCGAAACCCCACCCAACCCACTACTCCCCAGGACAGCGCCAGGACCGGACAGAAGCCCCCAGCCAGCAGAATCTAATCTCCAGTGGCGATACACAGGCAAGTGCCAAGGCCTGTGCCCAGATGAGCCAGAGCCACCCCCCAGCGAGACGACCCAGCCCCCATGCCAGTCCCCCAGGCAGCAGAGGGCCCCCAGCCCCCCCCAGGGGAGGGAGAGGGACAGGGACGAGCGGCCAGGAGGAGAGGAGGGAGGAGGAGGGAGGAGGAGGGAGGAGGAGGGAAGCAGGGCAGGAAGGGACAGGGGAGCGACCGGAGGGCCGACCCACCCCGAACCCCAAGGCCAGCCAGGGCGCCCCAGAAGAGACCGGCCACCGACACCCCCAAGGCCCCGGGAGAGCGCACAGACCCAGCAGATCCAAGGCCCAAAGGGAGAAACACCAGGGACAACACCCCCAGGCAGAGGGGCCCTAGCCACGCTAGCCCCGCAGAGCCAGAGAGCGACCCCAAGAGTAATAGGGAAGTGACACCACCAATGCATGCACACAGCCTTGAAGTCCAAGGTGTCATCCTAGAATCCATAATGTTCGACACCTTCCTCTTCCCTATACCCAGTGAAAACCATGTGCCTGTACCGCTTTTTAAACTGGATCATGCTTGGACATTGCTTGAGCTCCACTCCTAACCTGTTCCACAGCCTCACTCCGCAAACAGAAACACAAAAGCTTTTCAGTGTTGTACGTGCCCTCAAATGTTTTAAGTTGTGCTCCCCCCTCAGATTGTAATTCCCTTCTCTATTGAAAAACATTTTTTGTAGATTACCAGGAAGTGCCTTGTGTGTTGCTTTGAACATGAATTGAGCAGTTTGAAACTGAATAATGTCAGTGAGTTTTAATGTTCTGGATTTTAAGAATAGTGGATTTGTATGTTCTCTATAACCGGAATTATGACTTATTCTTATGGCTCTTTTCTGTAATGTGGATAGTGAATTTATTGTACATTTGTATGTGTTGCCCCAGACTTCTGCACAGTAATGTAAATATGGTGAAATGAGTGAACAGTAAAGTATGTGGAGTGATTTGTGGTCCAGAATGTGTTTGGCTTTGCTCAGAACTGAAATGCTTCTTGATAATTTGCTTTTTATGTGTTTTATATGAGCTTTCCAGTTGATCCTATCATCTATTGTTACCCCAAGAAACTTATTTTCATATACCCTTTCAATGTCTACCCCATCTACCTGTATATGTGTGTGAATGTTCTTATTGCAGTTGCTGAATATCATGTATTTGGTTTTACTTAAATTTAATGATAATTTGTTCCTGTCAAACCACATTTTTAACTTGTGTATTTCTTCATTGATCCTCCCCATTAGTTTGTGCAAATCCTCCCCAGAGCAAAAAATGCTTGTGTCATCTGCAAATAATATTAGTTTTAATACTTTAGAGACTTTGCATATATCATTTATATAAAGAATAAACAGTTTAGGACCCAACACTGACCCCTGGGGGACGCCACAAACAATGTCCAAGCAGGATGATGAATATTCCCCCATCTTCACAAACTGTTTCCTGTTACTCAGATAACTTTTCACCCAGTGCAGTACTAACCCCCTGATCCCATACCTCTCAAGTTTATTAATTAAAATGTTGTGATTGATCGTGTCAAATGCTTTTTTGAGATCTATGAATATTCCAACAGAGTGCAGTTTATGATCGATGGCATTGGTGATCTCCTCTATTGATTCTATTAATGCTTGTGATGTTGAACTGTTTGCTCTAAATCCATACTGACTATCGGAGAGTAATTTATGTTTATTTATAAATTTATCTAGTCTGTTATTGAACAATTTTTCTAGGATTTTGGAGAATTGTGGAAGCAAGGAAACAGGTCTGTAATTTGTGAAGTGGTGTCTATCCCCAGTTTTATAAAGCGGTACAACTTTAGCTATTTTCATACTGTTAGGAAATGTACCAGTCTGGAATGATAAATTGCAGATGTATGTTAGTGGTTCTGAAATCCCTATAATGACCTTTTTTAAAACTTTCATATCAATTTCATTTAAATCCGTAGATGTTTTACCTTTACATTTATTTACAATATCTATTATTTCCTTTCCTTCCACTGCTGTGAGGAACATTGAACTGGGATTCCTTTCTATAAGGTTGTCACTCCACTTCTCAGCTAGACATGGATCTGGGATTTCATCTGCCAACTTTGGTCCAACATTAACAAAAAAACTATTAAAACTGTTGACGACATCATCCATATTATCAATTTTCATTTTGTTTTCAACAAAAAATTGAGGGTAGCTCTGTTGTTTAGTGCCATTTTTAATAATACTGTTTAATATGTCCCATATTCCTTTAATGTTGTTTTTGTTATTACATAATATTTTGCTGTAATATTCCTTTCTACACACCCTTATAATATTAGTTAATTTATTTTTATATTTTTTGTATTTATTTTCTGCCTCTTTCGTTCGTTTTTTAATGAACTCCCTATATAGTGTATTTTTCTTTTTGCAGGCATTTTGTAATCCCTTTGTAAGCCATGGTCTATCTTTGTACTTTTGATTTCTGTCATATTGTTTTATTGGACAATTTTTATTATATAATGATGTGAATATTTTTATAAAAATTTCATATGCACTATCTACGTCTGTTTCATTATATACATTCTCCCAATTTTGTGCCAATAAGTCACTCTTTAATGTTTCCATAGTTTCCTCTGTCCTCATTCGCCTGTATTGTAGTTTCTTCTCTGAGTGGTTCCTCAGCTGGCTCTTGTTGTAAATTGCAAAAACTGGTAGGTGGTCACTGATATCATTGATTAATAGTCCACTTACTGTACTATTTTCAATGTCATTGGTGAATATGTTATCAATTAACGTGGCACAGTGGGTGGTGATTCTACTAGGTCTGGTGATTGTTGGATGTAAACTCATGCTGTACATTGTATTGATGAAGTCATCGATTATCTGGTGCTTATTTGGATTTAACAAGTCAATGTTAAAGTCACCACAGATGAAAACAACCTTTTGGTTAGTTTTAGAAAAAAATTCTCCAATCCATTCCTTAAATGCCTCAACACTTGAACCTGGTGCTCTGTAAATGCAACTGACTATTACATTTTTACTTTTTTCATTATACATTTCAATTGTTATACATTCTAACAAGTTATCAATCACAGTTGTCATATTTTCTACTACTTTGTAATTCAAGTTTTTGTTCACATACACAGCGACACCTCCTCCGCTCTTGTTCCTTCGGTTTGCACAGTGAAGTTCATATTGATCCAGTTCAAAATCCATTCCTTTAACTGTATTGATCCATGTTTCTGAGATTGCAATAATTTTGAATGGTTTTATAAACTGATTTAAATATTCCTTAATGTTATTGAAATTTGCATATAAACTCCTACTATTGAAATGTATTATTGATAGTTTGTTGTCCATTTGAATAGTGTCATTGTACTGTTCCTCTGTGTAATAGCCGCAGTTATTGTTGATTTTGGAGAAAAAATTATTGTCCGGGTCAATGTCATGCTCCAAATCCAGTAGATCATGATCAGTGTGTTGAAATGTCTTAAATTCCAGTTTACTGTGATCTGCAATCCTTTGTGATATTTCCCAGTTGTCTCTAGTTGGATATGAATGAGCCATATTGGTGTGTTGTGTGTATTGCTGTACCTTAGAGTCCGAGATGATGCTCATTCATACCTGACCAGTTCCTCGATATTTCTTATGACCATAACCTTGGCTTGCTCTGGTGTTCCGTTTAATTTAATGAAGATTTTACAGTTCGATGTCCAGGTGTGCTGGATTTTCCCCTGCTTCTTCATCAGCCGCGCTTTTCTGGCGATATCGGCGTTTTGTTTGGTCAAATGCTCGTTTACATATACGTTCGTTCCTCTTAATTTTTTCCCTTGTTTTAACAGTGCAGTTTTATGTTTTCTGTTGACAAACCTCATGATGATGGCTCGTTTGTCGCTGTCATCTCTCCGGGGCAGGGGGTGGCAGGCCTCGATGTTGCTACAGTCCAATTCAATTCCTTTGGACTGGAAGAAAGCAGCCACCTGTTGCTCTACGGAACTGCCATCCTGTTCACTGGGCTCCCCCCCGCTATCATTGGCCACCGCCCGGGCGTATGACCAGGGTTTAATCTGGAGCCCAGTCACGATCACATCGTTGATCCTGGTGTACTGCTCCAACTCCGCCACACGGCTTTCCAGGTGCGCCAGACGCCGGTCCTTTTCAGCGTTCTGGATCCGGAGCACCTTCACCTCCTCAACTAGGTTCAGGATGGAAATCTGCTGCTGCTTAATGACAGAAATCTCTTCGGATAGGAAATCCAGAGACTTCTTAATATCTTCGCTCTCCTCGTCTGCCCGTGCCTTCTTTGGGCCCATGTTGCTAGGTGACAAACTAGAGTCTACCTTAGCCGCCTGCTAGCTAGTTGTCAGCTAGCCTCCGAGCTCCGTTCTTTTCAGTCCGTTTCCAAAAATCAGCGTCGTTAAATCAGACAGTGGTCAGGCCGGTGTTGTCAACATATAGTCCAATATCCGAATCCAAATCAGTAGTCAACAACACAGAATTAGTCCATAAACCGAGCAAAAAAACACCAAAACACACAGACTCCAAACTTTTCTCCAACAGGAAGAGACTTCTCCAACAGGAAGCAGGATGTCTTGTCAGAATTTTCATGTCATATGGTGCAACATTCTTTTATATTTCTGCCAATGAACAAATTCTGATTATTTTGTATGTGCCAATGCATTACTACTTTTTTTTTAGGTGAATGAAATTACTCATGAAATGGAAGTCCTTGACCTGAATATTCCAGAATATTGATAGGATAGGTCACATATACCTAGGCTTCTGCCTGTTCCTTTTTCAGTTACAGAATGAGTAAAAAATAAATAAAAAATAATAGTAATAATAATAATTGTTATTATTGTTGTTATTATTAGATATATGTGTATATGTGTGGGTATATGTATTTAAAGATGACTAAACATGTGATATTTGTTAACTGAATGCACAGAATGAAATTACAATATGGTGCTGTAATTTTGTAACCGAAAACAAACTAATGATCTGAATAATATCATTCAATTTACCTTTATCAATGTACAGAAATTGAAGTTTGTAACATTTAATTAATACATTCTCTTTTTTTTCTGCTAAAACCTTTTTTGGATGAGAAATATTAACAAAAATCTGATAAATTTAGTCAGAAGATTGGACTTTTCAAAATGAAATTAGTATAAAAACTGACCTGATTGAGAAAAATGGATGTCATATTATTGCATTTTAGTGCAAAATAGTCCTGATTCACTTGAGAAAAAATAGACAAGTTACAATTATTGTTCTTATTTTTCATAATCCAGTGTAATAAATACATAGCACAGTAAATATTCAATTACAAATTACAACTCTTAATTAAATACTACCTTCTATAGACTTGTAATTTTGTATTTTCGAAGGAAGATGGCATGTTATTACACCCTATCAAAGCATTGTCCTGTATTATAATTTTAGCCCATAGAGAAGCATGCACACAATGATTTTTCATATTATTCATGAACATATATCATCTTCGCCTTCCACTGAAGCATCAGTATCTGTAGTGTGTGTCCTGCTTTTATTACCCATTCAGTGAGATATACAATGTGTGTCATTCCCAGGTACACAAGTTAGCCTGAGTGGAATGAGCTGTATCCTGCCGCATTCTGCTGGCCACTCTGTATTTATCATTGCGAGCTCATGGCTGTCCTCGACCGAGTCTACTGAATCCATTATAGTAGTGTTTGTCACTTCAACAAGACTCCTGTGTTTTTTCATCCATGTCATTGTGGTGAGCCACAGTGATTGAAATGAAAGGGAAGGATTTCTATTGTGTATGTGACGCTGATGTGAGATGTGTTCACAGTCGGGAGGCCTGCACAGAGGCTGTTTTGTTGATGGCTTTACCTGATGATTGACAGCTGAGTGTTAAAGCAACCAAAGAACAATGCTCAAGGTATGTGTCTATAGTATGCAAGGGAAATAAAAAAAAAACAGGAATTGGCTGAAGCGTGGCTTTTTCAACCAATTTAAATTCCAGGAGCGAAAAGGAAATGTAAACAATCTTACACTTTTTTTTTTAACTCATTGACTGCCAGCTATGTTCAGAATAGAGAGAGAGGTGTCCCAACACACACACCTTGTATTGCCTCGTTCACAGGTGTTCACGCCAGATGTTCGCAACTTTTAGTATGTACCAAACACGTACACTCGAACAGTAATATAGTGTTATAATGTGTTTACCTGCACTCCCAGAGTGACGGTCTTTGCTGGATTCCCGGAGATGAGGGGATGAATCTTCCACCTCACCCTTATCAATCGCGGTTGTGACACTCTTACTGCAGATCAACTGCCAGACAAACTCTGTGCCAGTGTAAGCTGCTAGGATTTTTTTTACCTTATAATTTCGACTATTTATCTCATAAGTTTGGAATTTTATCTCATAATTTTGACTTTTTATCACACAATTTTGAATTTTATCTCACAATTTTGACTTTTTATCTCACAATTTTGAATTTTATCTCACAATTTTGACTTTTTATCACACAATTTTGAGTTTTTATCACACAATTTTGAATTTTATCTCACAATTTTGACTTTTTATCACACAATTTTGAATTTTATCTCACAATTTTGACTTTTTATCTCACAATTTAGAATTTTATCTCACAATTTTGACTTTTTATCACACAATTTTGACTTTTTATCACACAATTTTGAATATTATCTCACAATTTTGACTTTTTATCACACAATTTTGAATTCTATCTCACAATTTTGACTTTTTATCTCACATTTTCACATTTTATCTCATGATTTTGACTTCAGTTAATGTGCCATGGTGTGCAAACAAAAAAAGTACCAAATGCACCTGTTGGTACCAGTGCATCATTTTAGTCGTCAAATGTGAACTGCTGGCTGCACATGTTGCTTCATACTGTAAGGTCAATAGGAAAAGGCAGAAGGAGGAGCTCGAGATGTCACATTTTGCGGGAAAGTTGCAGTAATCATGTACCAACGCCTCACAATACTGTCCAAGTACTATAGTATCTCTATGGAAACACTCTCAAGGAATAGTATGTGTTACATCAACCAAGTCGAGTCGAGTCGAGCCGATACCATGTAGTGGAAATGTGGCAATATTGACATTATTCCGCGCCATTGATTACTTCTGATATACTGTACAGGGTTAGGCAAAATGATCTGACACATTTGTAGGTTTAATTCAAATGCAAATGAAGTAAAGAAACAAAAAAAAGTGTTTTTATTTTCAAAAAGTACATATAATACCATTTTTTTTCATTATGTTTTAAAAAATTATATTTTTTTATGTTTTAAAAATGAAATCAATAAAATGGGATCCATTATCGAGCTGGTACAGAATCATGTCTACCAAGATTGAAGTGTAGACGGAACGCTCGTTGTGTTGCAGTAACAGATTTGTTTGTTTTGACAAACGTTTCCACAATGAAAGCGCGATGGTCACCAGTCCAATTTATGGCAGCAGCTAAAAAAGAAGAAATTTTAAAAAGCGGCATTATATGAAAAAAAAGGCATTATATGTACTTTTGCGAAAATAAAAACACTTTTTTGTTGCTTTACTTCATTTGCATTTTATTAAACCTACAAATGTGTCAGATCATTTTCCGTGACCCTGTATAAGATAAAAATTGCTGTAATAGAATAAAAACCCACATGTGTTGTGTGTTTTTTAATAGAGGATGTTTATGCCCATCCTTCTGTTCGACTCACCAAAAGCTCTGTCCTCAGGCCTCCCTGTCAGCACACCCAAAACATTGCTTTGGGTGTTTTTTATCCAGTGGCTAAACTACTGTTTCCACAGCACTTTACATCAATTTTTTGAAAACATAAATCTGTGTTTTTGCTTTGATGGTGCATGCAGTGAGCAAAAAAACCCCAACCAAATACATGTATTTATATATATATATATATATATTGCTTTCAAAGTACTGTAATACCAGGCAGATGTTTGATCTCAGCTTCAATATACTTGAAATTTTTCAATCCACATACAGACAGAAAAAAGCCTCAAGATGGATAAATATGGGCCATAGATGCACATTTGATCGTAAGATATATGTATAGAATATATCTTCCCATCAGTCATATTTTAAAAGCCTTTTAGTTGCTTCCATGCATGAATTATTCATGCACACGATGTACTTAGAGCATTTATATGAGACATGTGACTGGCATATGAGGCATAAACCCCTCTGGAAGAATGGTTTTAAGCATCATGTCAACTCACCTTTATTTATTTAATTGTTTTTTTTACACCACAGTGATGGGGGCAGCACGGTGGTGCCTCACAGCAAGAAGGACTCTAGTTTGAATCCCATACCAGACCTTTCTGTGTGGAGTTTGCATGTTCTCCTCGTGTCTGTGTGGGTTTTCTCCAGGTATTCCAGTTTCCTCCCACCATCCAAACACATGCACTGATAGGTTAATTAGTTAATCTAAATTATCCATAGATGTGAATGTGAGAGTGATTGTTTGTCTATATATGTTCAGCCCTGAGATGAACTGGAGACTCATACAGGGTGTACCCCGCCTTCACCCATTGTAGCTGGATTAGACCCCCAGTGACCCCTATGTCCCTAGTGAGGATAAAGTGGGTTCAGATGATGAGACGAGACGAGACCACAGTGATGTTTATTGTTGACTGTTCATCGCAGTACTTTCTTTAATCTAGTCCTTCGATACCATCAGTCAGTCATTTGTTTATTTCTGGCAGTAAGACCTGCTGTTTAAATATTAGTCTGTCCAACCCTTTCTCATACCTTCATCACTTCATTTATCACTCATTTGTGTGTAAGTTATATTGCTGTTTCTGTACTTATCCTTTGATTTCTATTGGTTTAGCAAGTATTACTCCGCCATAGGAACATAAAAGGGTGTGTTTGTATGTACAGTAAATTGTAGTTTTTGTCAGTGCAGTACCTTGCAGTACGACACATAGTGCAAGGTACTGTACAACACAAGAATATAAGGGTGTGATGCATCTGAAAAATAGGTCCACCAAATGCTAAAACAACTGCTAGAAGGCATACTTTACAACGATTTTTGGGTCAACATATCGCTGTCTACCCCTGACCACACAGTGAGTTTCATGTATTTGCAAACAAAAGTTTAATGACATTTTATGACTGATTTTCCGAGGGCCCATTGAACTCAATGTTAAAGTAGGGGGGCTGTATTTGTGAAACCTAAAATTTTCAGTTCAGCAACAAATGTTAAAATTGTGATTAGAAAGTCATCCCAAACGACCTGAAAATAGGGCTTCATGTGTAAAATACAGAAAAAACTATTTAACCAGTCTAGCATTGACCATTGATGCTTTGATTATATGTTCAAGTGGCTTCATCAGGTCCAAGAGACTTACTGTCCATTACCTCACCCTGGGTGGGAAACCTTTTTCCTTTTCCTGCAGTGCACCCCCACCCTTTTTCCTCTGAATGTGGATTCCTTTTTTTTTTTTTTTATTAATCTCTATGTGTCGTTAGTTTTCTGTTCACTACTTTGAAGTAACAGTATAAATGGCTATGTTTACATGATGTTTTTAATTTAGAATTATTTATTCTGAATAAAATAAGTTGGAATTAAAGGTATTTCCTTCGTGCTTACATGAAAAACAGTTGTATTAATTGATATTGAAGAGCTGGGGGTACAGAGGGTTGTGATTGGACAGAAAGGCTGCTTAACGTCTGGATGTCTACTGGAATAAAACAATTGCGTCCACTTCCTGTTTTGTTTTTAGTTTTAACTAGCAACATGGGAGACTAGGTACTACATGCGATTTTATGTAATAATTACGTAGCAGCAGCTAAACTGAATCAACATACTAATGCCATCAGTGCGGAATATGTGCGTCATTGGAACAATACCAGGAGCGTGCGCAGAATGACAGGAATAATGTGAAAGTGGAATGAACTATTTCTATGTCAGCGGAATTATCGAACTCAGAATTAAGAGTAGAATAAACCAGTGACTTTATTCAGAATTAAGTTTAATTAAGAATAGTCATTTTCAACTGGAATTAGGTGTTTACATGGTCATCATAAAGAGGAATTAAACTTTATTCTGAATTAAATAAGAAGAAAAAGCGACGTGTAAACAGTCCCAATACCATCTGAAAATGTAGGTACTAGGTCAGACTAGTGGAATAGACTGTGTGTGTGTGTGTGTGTGTGTGTGTGTGTGTGTGTGAGTGTCAGTACTCTTATCATGCACCAGAACACTAAATAAAGTTCTACTCATTGCAGCAAATTTTGTACAAGGAATGTTTATTTTCTTCATAGTTACAAACACTAGACTGGATCGCAAGTATTATAAATCTAAATTAGAGCTGTCAAAAATTCTGAAATTATTAACCCCTTCATAAATCAATTTCATCACGTAATCATCTAATTCACTGAAGCTGGTGTATTTATGAGGTAATACCAGGCTGGTATATCCAACAGGTATTAACTACATAAAATATAAATAATTGATCACTCACTGTCTCTCCCTGTATCTCTTTCTTTCTACAAATCTGTGGTTTGTGCAGCTTGAATAATAATCAGTATCTAATGATTTCACGTGTGTGAAATTTTAAGCCACATATTTGTGGATTCAGGTCAGTAGGCACATTATTTTGGGCTTGAGGCACTTAAAGGAAACACCCCAATGGAGGTCAGAGTGATTTAATGAAACTTAACCATGTAATTCCACACCACAATAGAACATTAATGACCATCAGATCTTCAGTGATCTAGTGTTAATACTATGAGCGCTGATGCAGGACGTACAGTAACTGGACAATCTCTGTAGATTTTTAGTGTGAGTGGGTGTTTCGTAAGTATGTGACAATACCACAGGGTAAGAATAGGAGTAACTTACAGGACATATGAGTGGTGGGCAAAGGTGATAAGTAACACAGTATAAGTACTTTGTTAGTGTACTAAGTAGATTTTTTTACTGTACTTAAGTAGATATTTTTTTAGGTATCTGTACTTTACCAAAGTATTTATTTTTCTGGCAACTTTTTACTTTTACTCCCTACATTTATCCATAAATATCTGTACTTTATACTCCTTACATTCTCAGAATAGACTTGTTTCTTTTTCAAACTATGTGGACGTGAGTGTCTTCAGAAGGTAAATCAGTGAGTACAAAAATTGTGATTTTCAATATCAAATTATTATGGCTTTTCTCTCATGATTGTGACTTCATCTCATAAATTGTACTTTTTATCTCAGAATTTTGAATTTTAATTTCACAATTATGTCACAATTACTTTTTAACTCAATTGTGACTTTTTTTTTCTTTTCATTTTTCCATAATGCACTTTCCATACTCACACTGTGTACTATGACCTGATCAAACACATTTTCTCACAATTAAGGGCATTAGTTTTGGGAACCTTTTAGATTTTTCCTGGTTAAATAAGTATTATTTCATATATGGCAAAAAAAAAAAATGCTTTTTAACTTTATTACAATTTGTAAATTGTACTTATTTTCTTAAGTAAAGGAGTTGAATCAGTATTTTTTATTTTTACCAGAGTATTTTTTTTCCCACACAAGTAGTTTTACTTCTGCTTAAGTACAGAACGTGAGTACTTTTACCATCTCTGATGGTGGGCAACAGCCAATATAGGTGTTAAATCATACTATTGTAGGTTATTTGTTTCAGTTGATTTTGGGGCAGCAGAACTTGACATTTTTTAGAAAGATGGACAAGTTATAGGGGATTAATCTCTGCAGGAATGGCATCCAGCTGTTCTGGAATGAATGTGGAATGTCCTTTCAGGCTGATGAGCTTTTTATCCTCTTAATAGGTGTGCATCCCCAGTCTGTCCGTCCATCATTATCTTGTTTCTGGAGCATAACTGGAAAACCAATACTTTTCACCAGGTTTGCTCTTATTCATCAATTATGTGTTGAAGTTCCATTTGCTGTTCTACTGTCCATGTCTCCTATTTATATAAAGTACAGTTTTCTAACACTATTCAACTCTACAGCTGTCAGTGGGCTATGGTCAGTAAAAAAAAAAAAAAGATATTTGTGGAGCCTTCCTCTGATTGCTGTTACCTGTCAATACCATTGGTTAAGTAGTTTGTTCAAAATATTTCAATTGATTCCTTGGCCAAAAAAGGGGTGCCAAGCACTATCAACTTTGCCCATTAAAAAATTTTAGCTGTTCATGGAAATTCCCCTCTCAAAATATAAGACTACAGGCTTTCTATCTTTCAAGGTCGCTCAGGGTCAAAGGTCATGATGCTATTTTGGAGTTTCCTACATGTTAATAATAGTAACTTAGTACTCATCACCAAGTTTTTGGAGTTATGACCAATTATATTCACGTGACCTTGATTTTGACCTTTTAAAGTCATTAAAGATCAATGACATGATGTCACGCTGAAGCCCATGTCAGGTTTCCCATCTGTCAGCAATAGTAATAGTAATAGTAATAGTAATAGTACTCTCTATCTCCACTTGTTTTTCTGTTATATTGACCAAGTGACCTCTGATTTCTTGGGTCAACAACAGGTCAAATTATATACACATAAGATTTTTTAAAAAATTAAAGATGAGCATTTTGGAAGTATCTAAGACAGAGTCCTGCACGGTTCTGATTTTGACATACTGCAACCGCCCGTACTCGTCATGTTCAAACTCGTATCCAACCCGTTTTCCGACGAAAAAAAAATAAAAAATCTGCACCCGAACCGACCCGCTATAAATGAACCCGATATCCGACCCGAACCTGGAAGAAAATGTCAGATAGCCAAACTTAAATATAAACATTTATTGCCACGAATATACTGAACAGTGACATAGCCAAGGCAGAGCCAAATAAAAATTTTGTTAAACAGTAGCAGACAAATAATAAACTCAAAAAATATTTTTATCCGTGAGCTCACACACACACACACACACACACACACACACACACACACACACACACGCTTAAAAAATGCATCAAGAAGGAAGCCGACAGGAGGCAGCTATACAAGTCCAAACTAAAGAACAGTTTTTAGCCTATGAACTGCAAATTAGACCCATGATCACCCACGTCCGACCCGAACCGAACCCGTATCCGACACAGCACAACATTTTTCACCCATTTCGTGAAAATCTGCGGTTCACCCATGGGTCACCGAACCCGTGCAGGACTCTGATCTAAGATGTATATGTGACAACCACAAAAGTGTTACATTTGTGTTTAAGAAAGAGAAATAATTATTTTATTCTGAATACAAGTTATTGTATTGTATTTCATTTTGAGGAAGAACCCTCAATATTTTGCATTTACTTGTGCAATGTTTTCAATTATTGTGTATGCTGTAATGTTTACCCCACGCCAGCAGGGGGCGAGGGCGGGTGACGAGTTTAGCGTCTTGCATTGTTTCTAACGCCATTACTGCAAGATCCTGGAAACTAATAAGTCGTCTCCTCGTTTCTCTCCTGCATCTCAGGTTGGTAAATGTACAAATATGCCTTGAAACCAGGAATTAGCCATGCTGAAATGTATTTGGGATGTTAATGAACCATTTCTATGTTGTAAGTTTAAATGAAGATTTGTTAGGATTTTGTTTTAAGTTAGCTTGAGACACGAAGGCGAGGTCTAGCCGAGTAACCTTTCAGTGATCACGCGCTGTCTGCGTGCTAATAGAAACAGTCCGTTAAGCACACACGTTTCCCCCATGTGAACATATGCGCCAGTAATGTTTTAGAAACTTACAATTGTATATGTTTTATTTATTTTGCTGTTTGTAAGGTCCACATCATTACTGTTAAATGTGTTCTTGCTGAATGCGTTCAGAAGAAAAAAGGTTATTTTTATAAAATGAAGCTCTGTTTATTTTAAGTACTTAATTGTTCTGAAGGTGAAACGCAGTATTGTCTAATGAAACTTTAAAAAGTGAAATGTTTTCATGACTTTAATAGTAACGTGAATGCTAAGTTGGTTAATATTACCATTGTCTTTGTATTTAATTTTTCATGAATAGTTTAAATTACAAACTTGAAGAGTAAGTGAACATGTATTGTAATAAGAGATTTATTTTGTTATGTATTGTGTACTAAAAGACATTAAGGGTTTTGTGTTGACATGTGCACTGAAATTCATTGAAAATGCCTAAAGGACATTGAACTTTAGATATGTTGAACATAAAGAAAAGAAATAGAACATATAAAACTGAATGTTTAATAAATTACTGCAAGATCCTGGAAACTAATAAGTCATCTCCTCGTTTCTCTCCTGCATCTCAGGAGTATATCTGTCAACCACGGTGCCGTCGCTACGGTACCCGTTACATATAGGTCAAAAATTATATCCAAAATTTAATTTTGACCTTGATTGTGACCTTGACCTTTGAACTAGACTCTTCAAATTTGTCCTTTAAGATTCTAATGTTAATGCACATCAACAGTGAGAGCAAAAATAAGCTACATGCAAAATTGAGTATACAGGAGTGAAAAGGAAATTCCTGATGTGCCCTATCATTGTGAAAACACAATTTGGTGACCGTAACCTTTGACCTACATTCAACAACATTTTATGGGACCTAATCTGGACCACTTTGTACCTTTCCTGGAAATTGGTCACACAAATTGGACAGACAAACAAAAAAAGAAACTAAATAATACTCTTTTCCTCTACTTCTGGGGGGCAGGGTAATGATATTTTGGACATGTATTTTGGCTGTACATGAAGGTCTCTTGAAAGAACTCTGGAGACAAATACAGGAAAACTGAGGTTGAAGATCCTTCACAGTTCCCCCAAAGCTCCAACCAAAACCTCTCAAATGGTGTGTAGAGCCAGAATGCAACAAAAACAATGGTCACAGTGGGACAGGGTGTACATGTATTACTGTCTTCTTAGCCCATGTGGGGCTACTAATGTGGATGTTCCGAAGGACGTTTGAGTTAAGTAGTTCAAGTTTGGAGTCTGACAAAAGAATTTATTATCGTAAAAAGCTTGCCAATTGGTCAAGGACTCCAGCTGCACTACTTTATAAAAACTATTTAACTCTCAAGTTAGGCACATGCATATCATCTCGTGGCCTTGAACGCTGTGTAGCAAAACATCATGCAGCAGCACAACGTTTTTTGTAAATCTTGACTGGGTCAGTAGGTCGGCTGTATACACACAAAATTCCATCAGTATAACTCCCTAAGTGATGTCACAGCTGTTTAGAGCCCTCCAGTACCTCACTAAAGTAAAAGAAAGAAGCACAATTTCAAGGTAATTTCACAACTCACTGTAAAAAAAACTATATCTTACTAAGTGTATTTTCCTCATTTCTACTCCAAATATCAAGAAATCTAAAAATTAAACTGAATTCTTTCTTCATGCAGAAACCATGGATCTGCAGAGGTTGGAACAGGTCTGGGCTTTTCCCTGAGGATCCACAGCATACCTCTAGTTTTTAATATGTTGAGTAAACTCTCAACAAAGGTTTGGAGCAGGATGTGGTTGTGGCTGTTGATAACACTGCTCTACAAATTTTATATATATATATTTGCAAAGGATCTGCTTCAGACATTAAATGCTCTAAATCATATACACTTTAATAAGATGAATCAGACAAACAAAGGACAAAAGTGGTGGTTAGCTCATGTTTTTAATATACAATGGTACCTCTACTTACCAAAGACCCAGGTAACATATGATCCAAGTAATGAAAAACCTTTGCCTCAATTTTTCGTCACTAAATACAAAAGAAAATTCTATTCACGAAAGGAAACTGAAACCTCCGAGACATAAAGACAGTACATTACTATATGTAACTACGTAATGTACATAAATATGTCACGAAGGGGCGAAGGTGTTTATCTCCAGCTGCTGTGTCTCCTGGTAACACAGCTACTTTAATGGTCATTTCTCTACCTAGACCAGTGCTTTTAGTATCAAAAGTTCAGCCAAACGGCTTAAGGAAAATTGTTAAAAACCTGGACTCTGCAAGCCCGGAGACAAGGACCGTTCTACACAACCTCGGTCTGTTACGCCGGTCAGATCCAGCATCTTACAGCGGAGACTCCCCCACAGAGGACGCCTACGGAGACATCGGAGCATGAGAGGAAGTAGAAGCACGGCTGTCGCGGTGGAAGAGCTAACCTGTTCCAACCGCCGCTTTCATCAGTCCTGCTCGCCAACGTACACTCACTGGAAAACAAACTGGACTACCTGAAGCTGGATTTAAACACCAAACATGATCCACCAGACTGATTCATTCTCACTGAGACTTGGCTCAACTCTTCTCTCTATATTTTCATTTAACACATATTTCATACAAAATTGGTACATTTTTATAAAGGGTTTGAGGGGTAGTATTGGGGGCCTTGAAATGAATTAGGTTTTTTACATGTAAAATGTCCTTCACATTCATTACATGTGTAACAAGTATTCAGAGAATGCCTAATATCACTCCTATTTTGTGCCAATCTCAAGTTTCTATGACAACCTGTTTTCTTGAATTAGAGCCAATTATGTGATTTTGACCTTACTGCTAAATGTGACCTTGACCTTTTGCAATATTGATAACTTCATTATATGTGTCAGTGCATGTAATATTGTGATAATATATACAGTATTGATTAAGTTATAGCATATGTCTATGCTTGACACACAGTGTAACAGAAGTTAATTTTGTAAACATGTCAGCGTTGACCTCCAGAGATCTCAAAAACTATTGGTCGTATGTGACCTGGATTGGTACCAATCTGAAAGTTCTGTGACCCTCTGTTCTTTTAGTTAATTGTGACCTTGACTTTTGACCTTTACTCAAATGGATCATTGCATCTAGGGTGAGCACATGTCCCGAAAAATTCGGGACAGTCCCAAATTCTAAGCTGTTGTTCCGAATCCCAAATCTGGCTGCATGTGTCAAACTCATACCAAATAATTACTTTACTTGGTAAACATTTTAAACAATAAGATAACTGCATATACTTTACTGCACTCCAGTATTGGTTTGTCCAATTTCAATGTTTCTGTACGACATGCAAAGTGCGCTGTTGTAAATTTTGCATTTTGACGCAATTGTGACATATCCTATTAAGGGTGGAGCCCTCTGGTGGAGTGGTTAACAAATGCTCATTCCAATACAGTGGATGCATCTGAGGATGAAGGAAGTGACACTTGACACTGTTTCAAACAGACTTATCTATTTATGTACATAAATGGGGCCTTTACAAGATGGCTCATCAAAACACATTACATATGGGAAATGTAAGGACAAAATTAAGCACAAATTCAACCATTTCGTTTCATTTGTAGATGATAATGATGTTTTACAAAACAAGTAAATTGAGTATTTCACACTTAGCTCCCTTCTGCTCTGTAAGTAATGAGCCTGGAAGATGTTCAAATCAGGCAATCAGGGCTGTAAGTGTCTGACACGTAGATGGTTACAAAAAATAAAAACTCATTAACAGTATGCAACTTATTTTGTCAATGTTAATGCAATGCCATATATTCCTTCTCCAGTCCTTTCTATGATCTATCTACATCTATCTATAATTGAAGCCAAATCTCTGTCTGTAGTGTGTCCTGTTTGTCTGTGGAACACTTAACACCTGCACAACTCCATCAAATGATCTGAAATTTGGAGGGTGACTTTGGCGGATAGCAGTGCAAAGTTTCACTCCACTATGACATTCAACAACAAATATATTAAACTAATTTAATTTCTCATTCTAACTTTAGCGCTCTGAGCATTGCCAAGTACTACCCCCTGATTCTCGCTCACACACAGAAAGCGAGAGAGAGAGTTGGGTACTGAAAGTCGATATAGGTATGGAACCGGGCCAAACATTAACGATAGTAACCAGACCGTTAATGTTTACTGGCAAACATTAACATGTCTGGGAACACGGCACACACGCGGTAACACACACGCGACAAAGCTGCGCAGACAGCGACAAGGTGGACTGTGCGGTTAACTTACAGTTCATATGTGGTTACAGTTCACAGGAAGTTTCAGATGCTTCCATATGCCACAGGTGTTAAATACATTTAGATGTAAACGCTGGAATATGACTGATTTAATGAAGCACTTGGTGACACACAGTGTGAAGAGCTAAGTAGCCTAGCACTGTACTAATAGCACTAGCCTAGCACAGTGTTAATATCACTAGCCTAGCATTGTGCTAATAGCACACTTGGAAATGACAGACCCAACAGATAAATGTTCGGAGCAGACACTGGACCATGACCATGTATGTGAATTCCTCAACTGGTGACATGACATGTGGTGCTAGCTTAATAATAATAGGTTAATAATGATGATGATGATGATGATAATAGCTTAATGGGGGGTGCTCCTTTCAACTCATTTCATCCACTTCCACAACATATTAGTAGCAAACAATTTCACATTTTTTACAGGCTCTGCACTGGTAACCTTAATTCTAGATGAACTCCAATACATCCTTGTGCTTAAACAAGACAGCACATACTTCACCAAACAATATGATGGGAAGTACATGCATGAAATGTCATGGCTTGAGTTTGATTACATTTGGACTACTACTACTGATGTAAATGGTTTAACACCTGTTGACCCATTAGTCCTATCAATCCATGTAAACTGATGCAAAAACAGTTTGTCGTATTTTCATAGTAATCTGATATTTGGATGTTCAGAGGCTCTATAGTCACTGTCATCTCCTACAATATTGATTCACCCATTTGCGTCAATGATAGTGTTTCAGTTAATATATGTTGCTGAAAAACTCACTTTATTGTCAGTTTTCTCTGTTTTGCTAACTATAGAAAATAATATCATAATAAATGGTGATAAATTGCTTACAAAAGGTTAAGAGTTGCATGAAAAAAACAGGCAGATGTCGGAAGATGGGGGTCGGTTAAATCAGCTCATACTTTGTATAATAGGTGTGTGCAACTATGAATAGCCATATGATTAAAACCCTCTGGTTATTTTTCATTACAGAGTTCTGGAACCCCCCCCCCGAGACCTTCGAAAATCAAACAATTCATTTCTAAAAATCACTATAATTGCGATGGCTTTCCTGATAATTCTGTTTAAGCTACAGCACACATTTTATATTTCTATCTAGCATAGATTTTATCATTTCACAGAACAAAAGTTGAACATTAGATCTTAAAAGTAAGAAGGCAGAATTTTTATCCCTCTAAATGTTTGTCATATTTAAGGGGCATTATCTCCTATGGGCAGTGGCTTTGGTGAATGGCATTAGTGTTGCTGGAGAGAGCAACATCTACTTATTCAAAACAAGTGTCGTATAATTGGACCATACATACCGCGAGCTGTGAATGGGGGGGTGGGGGGTGGGGGGTGTCTATATGGGGATTTTTCAGCTTTAGGACTATAGCCCAAAATATGCTTTTGTCACTGTTACACCACTGTCAGTAACCAGATGTGGTTACATTTAATTAGGTTTTTTTCTGGAAGAATTTTACTTGTAGTCCAGTGTTGTTGTTCTAATACTACTAGTAATACTACACAGTAAATTTAGCAGTGTTAAATCAACACTTAGAGAGTTTATTTAACTTCTTCTAGAGTGTATTTGGTCCCATTGTCTCCAAATTAACACTGCAAAATCTACAGTGTAGTTCTAATAGTACCGTCTGCTAGGGTTCAAGGTGGAGACTGGGTCATAGTATCTGCTGTGTTTTTGTTTGTGGGTCCTTGAAGCAGGAACTTAAAGATGTAAAAGTTTTTATGTAGAGATTATATATTGTCAGAGATGCTGAATTCTTTTTCTTATAAAACTCAGATGGACTTTTATGTCGTGGAGCTGTGATACTGCTACACACCTTCATCACTGTTGACAGAGTCTTTATCTGTTTGAGGTTGACTGAAGTAAACCAACAGATAAAAGCTGCTGGAGGTGGAGTATTTGTGATTCTGTCAGTGTTCAGTGAAGATTAAGAACAGGGGTGGAGCTAAACGTCAGAAACATTCAGGGCCGAGCCTTAGAGTCAAATGGCCTGGGGGCACACAAGCCCAGCAGGAGTGAACGATATTTATGGAAAAGTTAGAATAAAACTGGGGCAGGCAAATGTAAAAATAGTTTTCTTCGAACTGTTCCTTTACAATCGTGGAGGTCTTGATTTGAAAATAAAGAGTGCATTTACACACAAATGACTCAAATTGTCAAAATGAACATTATCACAGATTAATCCACCATCATGATTAATCAGATTAGAAATTTTAATGCAATGAAATGGAACGGTTGTTTACAGTTGTTTTGTTGAAGGTGTTGAACATTTTTATTGCATATATATTCAAAGTTTTGCATATGTTTTAGATATTTTATCACATTTTTTTTTTATTTTATGGTGTTTTGGATATTTAATTGCTTAGTTTTTTGTGAATTTTAGTAGATTTTAGGATGTTTTATGTATATTTTTTCTCTGTAATATTTGTGTTTCTTAGTGTATTTTGTGGGAAATTTGAGTTAAAAAACATCTTTAGTTAGGGATTCAGCTAAGGCATCACCCAGTTTGTAAAAACACATTAAGTGCAGATATATATCCTTCTTTCCAGCACCTGTTTACTCATGCAAAACGAAGCGCAATAAATATAGATTAAAAGGAAAATGTAATTATGATCAATCAAAATTAATCCACAGCAACCCTATGATTAATCTGATTAAAATGTTAATCATTTGACAACCCTAACAATTACATAAATAAATAAACAAATAAGTGAAGTGTGTGTGCAATTTAAAAATGAAAAGCTATTGAACAAGTCAGAAACCACAGCTGAAGCCATCATGTCTATACATGTGCTAATATCCACATATCAATTTCCTCTACAGGATGGAAGTAATATGTTTGAAGTAAATTGAAACAAAATTGATGATTTGATAGACACATTTCACCCATTACAAGTAAATTGGAGAAAAACATGATTTTAGAAATGTATTTAAAAAAAACCCCACTTTGACCCACTTTTCCCATACACTTTTATTTTGGATAAATGTCATTCTGGCAGTCTATAAACACAGTTTTGTATGAATTCAACCAAAAGTTTTGCCAGACTCAAACTAAAAACAATACCCCTTGCTTTATCTTTAGGGAATGGGGTAATAAAACATACTTTTGAAAGAAACACTACACACAAATTTATTCTCCATTTACCATGATGTAAAAGTTCAAAGTGATCCAGAATCCAGGATCTCTTCCGGATCATCACCAAAATTTAACTCATCCTGAAAATATGACAGACCCCCCCCCCCCCCCACACACACACACACACACACACACACACCCCGATCACCACCCAAATCTAATAATTTCCAGATCTCCCCATTACCAACCTACTAGTGATGCGCGGTTAGGGGGTTTTACAGAAACCCGCCCCGCCCAAACCCAAGACGTGGCTCGGCCCGCCCCGCCCAACCCGCATGATGTCACGTATCGATAAACCCAACCCGCCCGCTATCAACCCGCGAGCTTAAATTTGTCTCTAAACTCACATAGTACATTCGAAGCATCTTTACCTTGTGCTTCTAATGTTAAAAGTCATGAAGCATCATTTTTGCCTCCTTTCTAACGTCTCAATATGCACTCCAGCACATAAAATAGACTCCACCCACATCATCACTCTATAATCGAACACATACAACGTTTCCGTACAACCTTAGCATCGCCTGTTTTAATCTTCTCCCTGATCAAGTCCGACATTTTCACTCTTATCTCTGAGTGTTCACGGAGATTTTGGCGCTAATAACAAATAACAAAAAGTTGGGATAAAAAAGCATTCAAAACAGGAACTGACGGGCTTGCACATGCGCGAGCCGAGCACGCACGCACACACACACACACACACACACACTTCAGCGGGTATTGATCATCCCTGACCCGCCCCACCCGCATCCGCAATATGTATTAATACTGCGACCCACCCCGCCCGACTCGCGGGTCATAGGAGAATTAAGTGTACGAGTAATTGGAAGGAGAGGAGAGACGAGGATGCTACTGTAGGTTAGCGGGCAGAGCCGCTGCTAAGGGTTTGGAGGCCCTAAGCATAACTGGTCAGGGAGGCCCCCCACCACCACCTCAAAATACAAACGTTGATATGCCCCCCCCCCCCCCCCCCCCCCCCCCCCCCCCACACACACACACACACACACACATACACATCCACCCACACAACAAACGAAAAGTTATACTGAAGCTGTTACCATTTATTAAATTTCACATTTTAAAACTGAACATTGATAATATAAATAAGGCTAATAACAGCAGTAAACAGTAAAGAACAGCAGCACCATTAATGATGTATAAATAAATGTTAACATTTTCTTAAGAGCAGCATTACAATTAAATTAAATGAAAGGCAACTGTAGATTCCAAACAATGATCAATGAACAGGAAACCTGTCAGGGACCTTAAATCTTCTTCTCACAATATCAACCCTGTCGGTGTCTGAAACTTTTGCGGGTCAAAAGGCAGGATCTGTTGGTGGTGGCAGATCTATCTCAGTATCATTTGTTGTATGTTTTGAGGTTATTGTGTGTGTCTGTCTGGGAGGATGGTTGCTGTTGCTCAGATTGTTGTTGCTCAGTTTGCTGTCTACTTGTAGATGGTTGATCATCTGACTTATCATCTTGATGGCTTGGTGCTCCTTGCATATTGACCACATTGACCCTGTGGAAAATATTTTAAGTTACCATTAGAATGCTAAACAAAAATACCAAAACATGAAAAAATATCACACGCCTCAGTTTGGCATCTCTGTTTAACTTTAAAACACTTCATTATAATTCTATCTAGTTGCCAGTGTGTTCCATAATGATGGCAAAACGACATGAAATGTAATTTATAAAATGGTAACATATAACACTAGGGAAACATAGACACTTGCTGTAAAACTACACTTTATGTAAAAACAGTGGTGACATTTAGTGAATGACCAAATGTGAAATCATACAACCACAACAAATACTAAAATTTGCCAGCAGGTGTCAACCTTGTCTAAACCTTGGCTGTATGATCACGTTGTCGGGCAGAATATATTTGGACTGAAGTAGTGAACTGACGCACAATAAGAACCAGCCACTAAAGTAGTGAACTGACGGATAACTAGGACTTTCACGATTTATAAGACACTCAAAATCTACTGTCAAATATTTTCAAACGTGCCACGTGCTGTGTAAATTCGAATTACTTTCTATAATTTAGTGTTTACCTCAATTTGGCAAAGCTAACGCCTGAAGTAAACATTGGTTATAAAACAAGCATCAACACTGAACAATTTAAATCTTTACCAAATACTTACCAGCGAGAGATGCACGGGAATCATCTTTTTGTTTCTTTTTCTTTCGTTTTTCAGCTCCAGACTCATGCTGCCGTTTCATTGTAGAATTGTGGCTAAATATTGTGGTAAATATTGGGCGCTAGCAACATAGACACATGACACAGAACGGTGCAAACTGGACTGTACCATTTCAGGGAGGGTAGGGGGAGGGACTTTGTATTAGGTACAAACATAAAACATAATTTGCTCGAATTGAATGATAGAGTACACCATATTTAAATATAACGCAATTTAGCTACTAATACATAATTCACATTTTTCAAAATGTAAAATATAATATTGTTCATCATGGCATTTTCAGTCAATTTCAATGACAGTGGAGGCCCCTGCAAACTTTTGCGGCCCTATGCGCATTGCGTACTCTGCGTATGGGAAGCGGCGGGCCTGTTAGCGGGGCTCCTTTCCGTTTCATAACACGGCTGTGGAGACTGCTCCATGCACGCACACACCTCTCTATCCTCCCTCATCAGTCTTAACATGGTCTGTAAAGATATGAAGGCAACCCTTTCCTGTAGATGGCAATGGAAAGGATGTGAAAATAACGTGGCTGTTACCCATTCATTCTGACTGGAGCGTGCCGCCTCTCGTGGAATGAAACTGCCGATGTCAATTGAGTTGTCTTTCATCATCATATTTTTTATATGTCGTTGATTATTCTTACTGAGGTTATTTTAAGTTGAAATATTGTATACCTTCAGTCTATCCATATTGTGCCATTTTTGGGAATGTCGTATGGAAAAATGCGGGTATTGATCGTCCCTGACCCGCCCCGCCCGCATCCGCAATATATATTAAATATAACCCGCCCAACCCGCAATATGTATTAAAAACTGCGACCCAACCCGCCTGCCCCGCGGGTCACCCGCGGATATCCGCGGGCCAGCGGGTAGCCCGCGCATCACTACAACCTACCCTGAAAATGTCATTAAAATCTGTCCATAACTTTTTCAGTTATATTGCTAACTAACTAACAGACAGACATATAGACAAACAAACTCTGGCAAAAACATAACTCTCCAATTCATGTTTTAGGAATAATAGGCTAATTATAAATAGTGGTTTCTCTCTGGTGATGAAACATGAGCAGGTGCATATGAGTAAACTGACAGTGAGTTAAAGTCCCAGAAGCCCCTTTCTCCCCCATTCCACTAATGATTAACATTGAAAACCATTCTCCTCTGTATGTCTCGGTTAAGGTTAGAAAACATCTAACATCATTTACCTTTACCTGTTTAACTGCTGTGCTGCATTAACCTCATGCAACATTTAGATGTTAAAAAGTCTCCGTTTCTCTTTCTCTTCATAGTGTGAGATAAATGAGACCTTTACACACTGGGCTGGATAATAATATTCCACCTCTTTTACCTGTGGCCATACTTTACTCTGTTTTCAAAGAAGAGCTTCTCCCTCAGCCCTCAGCATGTTTACAGATGACAGAGGCTGCTCTCTATGATCAACCGACACACACACACACACACACACACATACTCCTGTCCTCCTC
Organism: Siphamia tubifer; assembly: GCA_020466265.1. Classification (NCBI taxonomy): domain Eukaryota; kingdom Metazoa; phylum Chordata; class Actinopteri; order Kurtiformes; family Apogonidae; genus Siphamia; species Siphamia tubifer. Next base: position 22,303,260 of record CM035794.1, on the reverse strand, counting down.
CTCCTCAGTTGTTTGGCTCTTCTCCCACAGGCACAGACAGCACTTTGATTATTCATCTCTCATGGCTGCATCGTGCCCACTGAAATGCATTCAGGGGAAGTCATATGTCTGATAAACTAACTTCGTTCAGCAGTGATGACACCTCAGTTAATACGAAGCAGCACAGCATGCCTGTTGGAGGTGAGGGGCGGAGCTCACATTAAACTTACACTGACAGGCTCGCTGCTGCACATCCCACTTTAAAGGCTCCTCACTTACCTCCTTATTTCCTTTACAAAGGTCTGCCCTTCCCACAGATGTATCTAGATGCTTATAACAGAAGATCCTGGAGCAAACATATAAGTATATCAAAGGACACTTACAACAAAAGCTCATCTCAAGATGCTAAAATTGGAAACACAAAAGCGCAGACCTCCACCAAGGTAGATCAGATTAATTTACATAAAAAAAAAAAATCCTGGACCTTGAAAGACTATGGTGTCAGTGGTAACGCAGCATTTCCACTGGTAAAGTTTTACTATGGCATATACTGCCCATTCAAATGAACATTTGTTAAGCTTCAGGAGGTAGAGAAAATATAAAGGAGCCATAGGTTTCACTTTCACTTTGCCAGACCCAAATCAATCGATCAATCAAACTTTATTTATGTAGCACTTTTCATATATGGTGCATGTAGCACAAAGTGCTTTACATCTGACCCCCCAATTATCCTGCAGTTGTAAAAACAAGTTAAAAGTAAAAGTAAATTTAAAAATATTAATAGTAATAAAATACAAGTAAATACATGAAGTAGTGCCAGGGAGGCCTAAAAGCCTAATATGCTTATATAGAGGCCTTCATCAACTTAATTAACACTTAATGAAATAGACAAAATAACTTAAATAAAGTAAATAAAACAATATAATAAAAATATAAAATAAATTGCCATTACTTAGAAAGACATGTGGACATGAACCAAATATAGACTTTAAATAGAAAAAGTAAACAAGGAAGCTAAAAAGTTAGAAAAGTTATTTATTAGTAAGGTAATAATTCCAATTTCTCAAAGTGCATATAAACATACTTACTCTGGTCTATTGTGAAGTGAAAAACCTGATCCTCAATGTGACCAAGACAAAAGAACTGGGTATGGATTTCAGGAAGAACCCACACTGTCTGCAACCTCTTTTGTTATTAATGTGGCTGAGGTGGAGAGGGCCCACAGCCACAGATTCCTGGGTTTACAGGTAAACACTACAGCTACAGAGAAACAAGTCCAGCAGACTTTACTTTATAAGGCTGATCAGGAAGGCAGGCCTGTGCTGTGGCCCTCAGACCCAGGTCTACAGGGGACTGGTGGAGAACATTTTAACATTTGGTGTCACTGTACGGTACAACAACACAACACACAGGTAGAGGAAGAGTCTACAAAGAGTCATACCTACAGCAGAAACATTCACAGGTACGGACAGCCCCTCTCTAAACACAGTGCTGTCAAAAGAAAGCTGAATGAATTATCATATAGCACATACATACATACATACATGACACAGGACGGCAGACAGTATTATTACACAAAACAGCATTTTTAACACCTTCCATCCCCACCACAGTTAGACTTCTGGCCAGGATTTAATAAACGTGAAAGTTCAATGTGTTGTGTGTTTGTATTTGTATATGTACAATATGTATAGAAATGTCTACCTGCACCTCATTGCAGTGCATTTTAATTTATTTTTCTGTATTTAATATTGTTTATTATTGTCTTCTGGGTTTTTAAACAGTCTTCACCAGGTTCTTATGTACATTTTATATATATATATATATATATATATATATATATATATATATATATATATATATATATATATATATATATATATATATATATATATATTGTACAAGTAAATTTTTCTAACTGTTTTCATAAAGTTTGCCTTGTGTCCTTGCTTTTTTACCTCCGTCAACGAGATATTAAATTCAGGTCCATTTGTCTGTCTGTCAATTTGACTGTCAGCAGGATTACGCAAAAAGTTCTGAACAGATTTTGATGAAAACTTCAGGAATGATAGATAATGGGTCAAGGAAGAACCCATTAGAAGGTCAAAGGTCAAGGTCATACTAAAGGTCAACACCTAAAACACATCATTGGTAAAATCTCAGGATATTACCACTAAATAGCCACAAAATAGAATCGTGTGTTTTTTTTCACTCACATCATCTCACCTTCAGACATCAAATGGGTCAACGCCTATGACTCCATCACGTCATGTTTTGATGTCATATGCTGTCTCCGACTGCCATGTGTGAGTGTCCTGGACAAATGGCAAATAAACATCTATTCTATTCTATTCTATTCTATTCTATTCTATTCTATTCTATTCTATTCTATTCTATTCCTTGTAAACAGAATTCAAATCCATCCATAACTTCTTTGAGTGATCTTATTGACAGACAAACCAAACAAACCCTGGTGTAAACATAACCTCTGCTCTTATATTACATTATACTCCATATAGTGAGTTTTATTACTGTCAATTTCCACAAAAGTTGTGCATTTTCTATACTCATACAGTTTATTTCATTTGACTCATTTGACATGTATGCCACTCTTTCAGTAAGATTATGCCATATATATACAGTGTGTATATATATATATATATATATACAGTGTATATATATATATATATATATATATATATATATATATATATATATATATATATATATATATATATATATATATATATATATATATATATATATATATATATATGTATTTATTTAAAAAACAAAACTCTACATTTTACAGCATGTATAGTGTGTCCCATAAATCTCCATAGGAAAATAAATGTTTGACATAAAGCATTTTTATTTATATAATATGCTCTACATGACAGTCATTTCAATTTGTTGCTCTTTATTTAAATGCATTATTTGGGTTATATGAAAAATAAAGAAATACATACAGTATGTATGAACCATATATGTATGGGACACCCAGTAGAATTATTTATTTAGTTATAGAAATGATTACTCTTATGGGCTGAATATTGCTGCTGTAAACCTGGATTTTTCCCTCGTGATACTAATAAAGGAACATTTAATCTCATCATACACAAAATACTTTTAAGTTAGTTTCATTTAAAGACCTTTGTGATGATGGTGATGATGTCAAGTGACAAATTGAATACCAATAGTTATAAATAGGCCTCTGTTTTTTCATCAACACAGTCCTGTCCATTTATACTTTATATTATGGTGGGTTCTGTTACCATTGTTTTAAAAAAAGTCTATTTTAACAACATTCCACCACAATTATCTTCAAATGAAACTGACCACATTCAAAAGTCAACTGGGTTAATGTTATGGGAGAAGTTTTGGAAAGCACCAAATGCAAGTATGATGGTTAAAAATGAGGGCAAAAACTGCATATTCAAACCAAAACAGTGGAATTAGGACATGGGTCTAAGAGGATTTATTTAAGTCAGGATTTGATACATATGCCTACCCAATGTGGAAACAGACTTTTGCATGTTTTTAGTGTGGAGATTTTTGCCATTTTGGGTCACCCATTTCTGAGACCCATAAAATATTAAATCTATTACCATTTCTGATTCATGACCAATGTGCAGTGAGTTTTCAAGTGTCTTCAGATACTTAAAATATGACTATATGTTTAAATGCATCAAGGAGAAGAAAAATTATTGCACTTCTCAGAGTCCGTACCCCAAATAGAGGCAATATACTCGCATAGTGATATTATACATTGCATTATACATACATTACATCTATTTACATTACTATGTAAATAGAAAGCCTTTCCATCCTATGCAATTAAAAAAGAAGCAAACAACATTTCACATACCTGTCACCTGTTTTAAAGAATAGAATCACTAAACTAAATTTAAACATGTGTGTGAATGGTTTATGGCTCTTTATTTGTTAATGTACACACATATGAGAGGCTATGTCTATGTAAATATGTATTTAGGTGTGTATATCTACAAGAGCAGCATGCATATGTTAATGACAAGTATGCACATGTGTAGTTGTAGTCATGTTGATGAAAATATATAAAATATGGAGATGCTTTTTTACGTGAATGGATTTAATGGATGTGTGTTTGCATAATCATTTTAAAAAGGGATGCCTTTGCAAAGCTGTCGATAGATTACTACATGTCTATGATCAATACTGCATGGGATGGATATGTATCTTTATTTTGTAATCAAAAAATTCCGATTTTCAGATACTACTGAACGATAAAAGCAGTTTTAATTGAATATATTCTTGAATTACGCTGCGGATCAGCTGTTTCCATTTATTAGTGTGTACCTCGACACTTGCTTCAATATTGTATGTTTATATTCTCAATCCAATTTTTTTTGCCTTTCTAATTTGTTTAATGTGTTCTTCTCCTCTGCCCCCTTACCTGTGGTGTTCCTCAAGGCTCTGTTGTCTTGACTTGTGTCTTTTGTCCTTTTGTGCTTCCACTTTCTTTTATTTGACACCCAGTTATATCTGCTCCTGAAATTCAACAGCACAGAATCATCAAAGCCTCTGTTTGGCTGTTTAAAGGCCATGGAAGACTGGATATGCCTGAACGCCCTGAGGCTCTACGAACAAAAAAAAAGCTCAAGTCACTTTGGTGGTCCCAAATCCACCAAAGCCCTGGTTGTAAAGTTCAGCCTGATGTCATCTATGGTGAAAGTCAATAAAAAACAAACAAACAAATACAAAAAAAACCCTTAAGATGAGTTTTGACTTGGCTTTTAAATCTGGTAAATAGACAAAAAAAGTCTCCATGGTCAGCTTATTCCAATTTAGAGTAAACTTTTATTATTTGAAGACGTGCACGCGCACGCACGCACGCACGCTCACACCCCTATATATGTATGTATGTATGTATATATATATATATATATATATATATATATATATAAAACCCCTGCTTTTATCACCTCCAGCCTTGACTACTGTATCTCCTTGAACATGGGAGTCAGTCCTTGCTTTCAAGTGGTTCCCTTATATTAAGCATGAGCACATTCACATACATAAATTTTACACCATGTCGTCTCAAATTCACTGAGGTCAGCCATGTTTTTATCTTGATATCTAGATTTGTTTACCCCTATCACTGTCTGTACATTAACTGTTATATAAGTATTGAACTAATTTGCTTTTAAATATTCAGAACCATTAATGCATGTAAAGTTTTACTTGTTTCCCTCCTCTTTGTGCTTGAGGTGAGAAACAACATAAGGACCCTTTGACTTCTGTTTTGTTCTCTTGGCTTTTCAATATTTACATGAAAAATCGCCTTGTGTCAGCCATTACAAATCATCAACAGGAGAAAGTCTGGAGTCAGCTCTCTCTCAGCATTTTCTCTTCTTCCACAGAGACTTAAAGGTCCCCGCAGTAGACTAATGTCTTTGTGTTTGCACCTTTGCTACTGTCTTGTGTACTGTTGCATTTTAATAGCCTATTATTACCATTATTATTATTATAAGGTAGAGAGAAAAATAAATATGGACAACGCATTGCAGCACTTGCTTTGACAGATACACTATAATTGTATCTGATAAAAGGAAATTAATGGTGTTTAAAGAGTTGGTTGTTAGATAAAGTACTCCAAAAAGTCTTTAAACACCGACAGATGCTAAAATGAATTACTGGGAATAATACAGTGCTATAGGGAATTTTCTTTGTTCACTGTGCCACAACCTATAGACTTGGTAGCAGACAAATTCTTTTCACTATGTTTGATAATGTTGACAAAACCAAATTTGTTCTAGTGTCCTGATCTTATTATCATCTATAAATGGGGTATTTCACCATACCTGCCAACACTGCCGTTTTTCCCGGGAGTGTCCCGTATTTCAGACCCATCTCCCTCCCCCCTCCCATTCTGTCATTTCTCCCGGTAATCTCCCGTAATTTAAGTCTGAACATCGAAAAAAAAAAGTGAAGTCATGTCGGTTTTGGCCGATGTTCTCCGGTTGCCAGAGATCATGTATGGAACGTAATTTTGTTTTACATCGTACTGAATAACCTGTTTAGCGAACCAATTTCTCTCCTACCTGGCAACCTGCTGATCTCTGCGCAAGTGCCTGCACGCGCGAGGTTTAAGCACACTGAGTGACAGACTGTGACAGACAGAGATGGAAAATGGAGCATAGTAAGAAGAAAGTAAAATATATGTGTACATTTCCGTTAAGCTGGACAGAAGAGTATCATTTTTGTGGATAACTACAGTCTAGAGTATTTACTACTGAAAACTGTTATATAAATAGCTGTTAACTGTTCTATAAATAGTTGTTATATGCTAGCAGTACATTGCCATCATCTATCATCATCTTAAAAACATTTGCCTACTTTTGTCCCAAACACAACGGTCACCGCCGCCGCAAAAATCTCCCGGATTTTGAAACTCAAATGATGGCAGGTATGTATTTCACTATATTTGTCTCCCCAAAAAGAACCGAAAAGCACCTGTGCGCATGCATATGGCAGTGGAATTAGAACAAGCCAGACTGACACATAGACGATGGAGGAGACAGAAGAAGAGCAAAAACACCAGTCTATAAAAATATGACACTTGTTAACTCATCAGAGAAAAAGTACATGTTCAGATGTGTGCTGTGTCATTGTTCAAGTCATCTAACACCAACCTAAGAACCCACATTCAGGTGAATCATTCATTTCCCTCCTGCGGTAGTGAAGTGTCTTTGTATAAAACCCAACTCATTTTAATTAAATGTTAGAAATGAATTAAAAAAAACGACAGAATAACATTATAACCTAGCTAGCTAGCAGAGGGAAACTAGCCAAATGCAGTAGGTCCTAAATCTTTTTGATAAATGCCTTAAACAGTGTACCTGACTGTTATTTTGAATTAATCTGACATTATATTGGTACAATGTGAAGTAGCGTCTGATGTAGTGAACTACATGTGCCACATTTATGTAACTTAACTTGATATAGGTAGATTTTGTGGAGTGAAGCTGAATTTATTGTTGAGTAACTGATAACTTAGCTCACTACACTTTACAAGTAACTTGCTGAACACTGGCTAACTACATGTACTATAGTTAGTTAACCACATGTAGTACTGTAGTTAGTTAACCACATGTAGTACTGTAGTTAGTTAACCACATGTAGTACTGCAGTTAGTTAGCCACATGAAGTACTGTAGTTAGTTAACCACATGTAGTACTGTAGTTAGTTAACCACATGTAGTACTGTAGTTAGTTAACCACATGTAGTACTGTAGTTAGTTAACCACATGAAGTACTGTAGTTAGTTAACCACATGTAGTACTGTAGTTAGTTAACCACATGTAGTACTGTAGTTAGTTAACCACATGTAGTACTGCAGTTAGTTAGCCACATGTAGTACTGCAGTTAGTTAACCACATGTAGTACTGTAGTTAGTTAACCACATGTAGTACTGTAGTTAGTTAACCACATGTAGTACTGCAGTTAGTTAGCCACATGTAGTACTGCAGTTAGTTAACCACATGTAGTACTGTAGTTAGTTAACCACATGTAGTACTGTAGTTAGTTAACCACATGTAGTACTGCAGTTAGTTAGCCACATGTAGTACTGCAGTTAGTTAACCACATGTAGTACTGTAGTTAGTTAACCACATGTAGTACTGTAGTTAGTTAACCACATGTAGTACTGCAGTTAGTTAGCCACATGTAGTACTGTAGTTAGTTAACCACATGTAGTACTGTAGTTAGTTAACCACATGTAGTACTGTAGTTAGTTAACCACATGTAGAACTGTAGTTAGTTAACCACGTGTTTACATGTTTTTTTGTTTTTCATTCAGGTTATTTATTTATTATTTAGGTAATTTTTTTCTAAACTTGCACCTCCCATTAAGTCCTCTGGTGCCCCCCAGGGGAGGCCCGCCTTAGTATTTGAGAACCCCTAATTTAAACCAATAGAATCTACTGAGTCATATCAGTCATCCCAGCTTGATCATTTCCTGCTTATAATTAAGTTGCAGACTCCACTTTCTCCTTTAGCTTTTCCACCTGCTCCTGATTCACCTGCTTAGCTGATCCAATCTTCTTTTCAGTAATTACTATTAATGAAAATATAATGCACCATAATACTAAGCATTATAGTCCTACAGATTCACAAAAATGACTTTCTACCGTGAATGTTTCAATTCACTTCCTGCAAACGTTTCCACGTTTGTGAACTCTTACAAGAGTATAATGAATTTGGTTTGTTAATATTTTTGGTTCAAGTATAAAATTTGAATAACTGTATTTCATAGACAGTGATTTTCTTTGCGTTCTACTCCTTAAGAACCAGCAGGATCCTGACATTGTTACGCACACAGGCACAGCAAACACCTGGAGTTACAATAGAAGAAATTGACTGGGAGTCAGGCAGTTAATTGCACAAATGCATTAGTAATTGGAAAGGAGATTTAATATCATCACTCATAATGTGACTCATCTGCTGTGTGCTTTGAATAACAATGAATATAATCACGCTTGAATAGAGATGTGTGCCAGGGTCGATGAAAGAAGCGTGTGTCTGTTCACTGACTCAGAAGTTAATGCCTGTTTACTTTAGAGGCTGTATGTAGAATTAGAAAATCATTCTCAAACCATCTAATATGTGTAAAGCATATAACAACTGTCATCATGCCATGGAATATCCCACCACCCTCGCCGAGGCAAGACTCCACACAAAAGAGAAAGCAAAGGACATCAGCTCCAACATGAAGTCTATGTAGATGTATTTAAACCCATAAAGATCCAGTGCTGTTTTTGTGACACTTCTCAAGTATTTTTTTTCACCACATGTAACCTTTCTTACATGATTTATTGCCATCCATTATACTTTTTTCAGTGAAAATCATGTATTTTTCTATTGTAGCTACTACAATCCAGACTAGGGGAAGCCGGGAACAAGATATAAAGTCTGTCCTCCTTTTCCCAGCTTCCAAATAATAATAGATTATCCAACTAAAATTAAAAGACTGGAATTAGTTGCTTATTGGAAGTCTATGAGATGAAAAGTTAGATCCAAAATTTGATTTTGACCTTTATTGTGACCTTGAACTTTGGCCGAGAGTCTTCAAATTTGTCCTTCAGGGTTCTGATTTCAACGCACATCAGCACTGAGAACAAAAATTATCTATATGCAAAACTGAGTATACAGGAATGAAAAGAAAATTCCTTATTCGCCCTATCTGTCACTATCACGCCTGCTGTCCTGTCAGCTTTCCCCTCTTTCTGTCCTCCTGTTTCTTACACACTATTTACCATACCATACCATACCATACCATACCATACCATACCATACCATACCATACCATACCATACCATACCATACCATACCATACCATCTTTATTTATAAAAGTGCTTTAAAACAGACACAGCTGACACAAAGTACTGCACACTACAAGACAACAGAAAGGTATAAAACACAAAACAGAGAAAGGAGAACAAGGCAATAAAATACATGTAAAAATACAATAAAAAGTACTAAAGCTACACAGATAAAAAAAAAAAAAAAAAGCCAGGGAGTAAAAATGTGTTGTAGGTGTCTGTCTGACATGTAAAGACTGTTTATTCCACAGGCTCGGTGCAGCAACAGAAAAAGTTCTCTCCCTCTGAGTTTCCGGTTAGATTTTTTGTGTGTCCGACAATAACTGGCCACATGACCTGAGAGTTCGTATTTAATTTCTCTTCTTTCCTTCTCCCCTTGTTGAGTTATTTCACTGTCCACACTGTTCCCCCCTGGACAGCCACAGACCTTGCAGTTATCCAGATACTTGCTGACTTTGTCTTGTGTGTTTTGTTTGTGTGTGTTCAGTCTCTGTACTTTGACTTTTGTCGTGTTTTATTTCTATGTCCTGGATTTGCTCAATCAAGAGCTTGAACTGCATCAAGTGAGTCTGCTTTTGGGTCCTTCCCACATGTCACCTCATCACATTAATATTAATGGGCCATCTTGTACCTTTCCTGAAAATTTCATTGAAATTGGTCCAGTAGAAACAGACGAACAGACAGATGGACAAACAAAAAAAGTGAACCAAAACCAATACCCCTTGCCTCCCCTTCAGTAAATAGAAACATAAAAAGGCCAAGAAACAGAAACAGTAACCTGAATAAATATTAATAGAAACTACCCTTGAACCCTTGCAGAAAAAATAGAAAGCAATGAGCAAAATAGCCAGTAACCAAAATGCAATGCAGTTTTCATCTTCCTTCCTTAGAGATGCTCAGCACCAAACATTAAAAACATATCCATTCAGTGTAGTGCATTTTAACACTGAAAACATAACATCATTTACCATTTTTGCCAAAACCACAACATTAAATACTGTAATGATTTTCATTACCAGAAATATTTCACATTACATTTTCGACTGTAAATTCAACTCAATCACTGAAGTAATGAATTGTGCTGACCAAATGTGATGATGATGTAGTCACTTTGAATGTTTTCTGTCAAACTTGAAGTTATAATAAAAATAATAATGGATTAGATTTATATAGTGCTTTTCAAGGCACCCAAAGTGCTTCACGTTAGTGTTCCATTATTCATTCACTCTCACATGCTCCCTCTGGTGGTGGTAAACTACTGTGCCATTTCACGCCTACAGCCCCTCTGACCACCACCGAACATTCATACTCATTCATACACTAGTGTGAGTGACACTGGAGGCAAGGAGGGTGAAGTGTCTTTCCCAAGGACACAACAGACTGACTAGGACAGAGTGGGAATCAAACTGCCAACCCTTTGGTGAATGGATGACCTGCTCTACCAACTGAACCATGGCTGTTATATGTTATATGTGTTATATGTTGATCATCATTTTTTGCCCTCGAGTCCAAGTCATTTGATTTTGAATATCTGCTGATTCAATACTTCTATAAAATATTATGAAATGAACTAAGAGCAAAGAATAATAATAATCATTTTTTTCTACCAACTTCTATGAGGTAGGTTGAATTACAGTTTACAGTAAAGTCAGAACAACACATAAATAGAATACAATGTTCTACACATTAGGAATCGTTCAACATTAGAACCGATTAAAGAAAGATTAAAGAAACTGTTGTGCGTGCGTGAACATTGGATAGTAAGGCTGTAACTATCGAATATTTTTGTAATCAAGTATTCTGTTGGTTTTTTTTTTTACATCGATTAATCAAATGAATTCCTTTTTTTAACCTTTAGCTTCTGATGCATCATTGGTGAGTGATATGTACGAGTTATTCTAAATATTCATAATTCTGAACAAAAACAAGGCCAGAACCAGACCCCACTCCACATACACACACACACACACACACACACACACACACACACACACACACACACACACACACACACACACACACACATATACACGTGCGGTGTGAGAAAGGGTAAAAAAGGTAAGCAAACGTTTACTGAGTAAACAAGAATATTATAAATCAAACAACAATATGTTGATCTTCCCTGAGCAATTCATCTCATCTTCTGCATGAAACAAGACTTTTATTTTTGAAATCATAATAATCGTAGCCAAGGCTATATTTAATTTAACTGTCTAGGTGGTACCAGGTGAAACAGCTGATTTCACCTACAATAACGAATGGATTTAACAACAATTATCACATTAATATACACCAGATTTTTATTTAAAAAAAAAAAAAGTCCTCATTTTCGGAGTACAGGTGTGTGCGTGTATTCACAATTAATCCATCTGGTGAGAATATGTGCTCTGACGGCACATACTGTTATTGCAACATTGTTCTCTTACATTAGTTTTACATGTTTGTGTTTTTTGTTGTTCATCTTTCTTGTGTGTGCAGCGTTTTGTCCATGCAGTGTGTTTGCCCCCATTAGCCACCATACCATGCAAGTCGATACAACATTCTGTTTAAGTGAAATGCAATACAAGTAATGCGGCATTCGAAATTAGTATATATTTGAGCGTGTCACGAATATTCGAAAATCATGTCCCATTCCTAGTAACAAACAAGAGGAGTTTAAATAGGTGAGACACATTGGGATTAACGAATGGGTGGAGACACACCGTGGCCAGAATGAAAATAGTTAAAAGGTGAACACAAAGCCACATGTCAAAATAAAAGCCCAGATATTAACAATGACAGAAAAACAGGAAGACGAACAGAAAACTAACAAAACAAGACATACCAATGTCCAGAATGTAACACCTGCAGAGTGTGACTGTAAAGAGAGTTAGGGCAGTTTAGAGACAGTAAGTGCTGTATAATTCACAACTTTGTGGACTACAGCTGTTATTACAGCCCACAGGCCATTCTCACTCATCCAGGTCATTTTCTGCAACCTTAACTGCACTATTTCCCACCTGAATTGTGAAACATTAATATTTTAAGACTTGTTTTTTTTTCCAGTTCAATGAGGCATGCACACTGTGAAACGCAGTTATATGTTGTATTATTGCTGATGTGACACGGTCCTTGCATACATTTCATCAAGGTGATGCAAATGTGTCGTTTTTCCTCCTGCCGACCCCCAGTTAAACTGCACAGACTAATTGTGTGTGTCACTACTCCACCTTTACCAGAAAACCAGTTTTTAATAATACCCCCCTGTTACTTATGTAAGACTCAGGAGTTAAGATTGTTCATGTATTTGTTGAAAATGGATTGATTTGTATATTTGCTTAAAAAAATTATATATTGGTAGTGTTCACCCAATAGACTGTTTACATTTATGTTTACAGAATTATGTTTTACACATTTAATTATTCTTATGCTCTGCGTTAATGTGGAATTTTAAACTGGAATTACTTTAGTGAAAAGGAACACTTTATGGTTTATTTTTTGTACTCAAATGTCCCAAAAAATTATAGAAAAATGCCCTAAGAAACACAGAAAAATGTTGAAGGAAAAAAAACATGTCAACATCCACCAAGAAAAATGCATTAATAAGACAAAAAGTGATGAAAAATCCAAAATACATTCAACAACTCTTCTAAAATACAGAAAAAAACACCAAAAAATTACAAAATATCCCAAACATATTAAAAAATATGAATATATGCAATTAATATTTTTATTCAACACCTTAAATAGTTTCAACAAAACTGCAAACAACTGTTCTATTTAACTCTTTGGTACATCCTGGTCACTCCAGTGGACAGTTCTTCTACAATGTTCTCTTGTATATTCATGGTTTTGTTGTTTTAGTTCCATATCAGTCAGTTCATATCATTACTGTAACTGGTCTGTTCTTAATACCTGATCTGCACTAACATGTTTATGTGTACATTAATTACTTTTTGTTATTACACTGTAATTAACAGTCTCTTCTTAAACAAAAACTCCATTAAAAACATTTCATTTCATAAATACATAGATATTGCGTTTAAAATACATGTTGCTTTGGTTCAAAGCTTAAACACATGTTGTCCCACTGAGTGGACATTTTTGTAGGTTCATTAAACAGATTTCAATCATTGCTTTTTTCATGCTTAAAGAAAAAAAAAAATCTTGATGAAGGTTCTCATAATTCATGCACCAGAGGTTTAATTTATATATATTAATAAAAAATATTGGTAACACTTTATAATACCTGACTATGTATTCACCATTTATTACCCATTTATAAATAATAATTGTCTTGTAAAGGTTCGTACTAGTGTATTCTAAAGATAAATGTAAAATTTGATTATTTTTAACCAACAGATGCAGTGTTTGTATATCTGCTTTACAGGTAAACAAAGAAACAGTTGTAAACACTGCACCTATTGGTTAAAAATAATCAAATTTTACATTTACACTAGTATGAATCTTTATAAGACATTAACAAATAGGTAACAAATGGTTAATACATAATGAACAACCCATTTATAAATGGGTAATAAATGGTTAATACATAGTCAATTGTGTGTAGGTATTATAAAATGTTACCAAAATATTTAATCAGATTAATCTGCATCAATTTTGACAACCCTAATTTAAATGTTAAAATTTTATCATCATTTTGTGTGACTACAGGAGGATGAGAAGCTCAAACATAGAAGACACGCTCGGTTTAATTGCTATCAGCATTAGTGTGGATGGGGCATAAATCTTAGTGACATATTCCTATGATATGAACTCAGAGGTTTGGATACGCTCATGTTAGAAGACTTCCATCTGGGCTCGGTTGTTGTGGGGTTGCGGTGCGTGCCGTGAGAGTCAGCTTAATGCCTGTAAGACCTGGGCTCATTTCTCTTTTTGTCATGTTACTGAAACTTTGGGGACATACAGTATAAATTAAAGTACATCTGTTTGGCTGTGGGGTCCTAGGGGATCTCATGCTAAGCCTCTTCACTAGTGTGATTTCTCTAATGATATTTGAATACAGCCTCCGGAGTAGCTTCACCATGAGTCAGCAGAAAAGTTCACGGCTGTCGGCTCTTACTCCTGGTTGCTTAAGTTGCTGACTTTATGTAACTGAGGTGTCCATGGCAACTGTGTTCTCCTCTTTTATACTTTACATCCTTCTAATGAATATGCAATGTGTTTATGCCAGAAGCACAGTGAGGACGTTTTCATTTTCTATAAGTGGGATGTTTCTAATTCAAAGCTGTCTCTGTTTTGGAGCAGGACCCTATGGAGTTCTGCAGGGGATTGATGGAGTCTCTGAAAAACTTATTAAGTTAACCAGCATAAACCCTTGTGTATTTGTAGACAGAAATAATGATGTTTTCCCTAAATAAAAACCAATGGTGAAACATCTTTTTTTTAAGGTAATTACAAAAGAAAGGTCCCAGGGTTTGGAATAGACTGTGGTGCAGAAGAATGACTTTGTTTTATGCAAACTGTTTGCACTTTTATATGTAAATGATGCGTATTTTGAAGGATTGCTGAAACAGCACATTTACCAAACTACTGTCTCAGCCACACAAGGCCGCAAAAAAATAAATAAATCTGTATTTACCAGCCAACACAACTGTTTAATCCAAGGAAGATTAATACACAATTAAAATTCACTGTAAATTCAGTGTAATCAAAAGTTAAAGTAAATATGTTCTTTTCTTTTAAGAATTTGTTATTGTATCTGAATTATGAATGAATAACAGATGACCATGTTATTGAAAACACAATTAATTTCTCAATGCTGTGCAATCAAAATCAGTCATTTCCAGAGTAATTATTAGTAATTAGTAGCCTACAGCAATTCATAACATATAGCATCATATTTTTGTTTTTACAAAATAAAAGTATAATACACTCTTAAGACTTGTGAAATGGTAATATTGTGGTACTGTAAAATATCACAGTAAAGTCTGTGAAGTCATAGTCATTTAAGATAAGATATTCCTTTATTAGTCCCACTAGGGGAGTCCTAGATAAGATTTATATTCTTATGTAAGACTCAGGAGTTAAGATGGTTTATAATAAAGACTAGCAGTTAGGTACATTATAGGGAATAAGTTAATTCATGTATTTGTTAAAAACACACACACACACACACACACACACACACACACACACATATATGTGCATGTGAGTAGTTGACCTGTATCTTACACTCAAAAAATAAATCCATGAGTCCACTTCTTTAACTTAACTGTTTGCTTGAAAACTTGAAGAGACGTTACAAAATTCAAAACAGTGTGTCTGACAAAAGAAAAAAAAAGAGAAGGAGAAGGAGAGGGAGAGGTCAAAAAACTATTGTGCTCCAATTTTTGTTGTGATTCCTACCGACCTCTCACCATGGCAACCGCACCCAATCCATCGTGAGTTGTTAAATTTCACAATAAAAGTCCTCATGCACTTTGAATGAAATGTACATATGTAAATAATATTTTAAATATTTTTTTAATCATGAAATTATAAAAAAAAATATGTACCTTAAGTGTGAACTTACATCATTTTAAATAAAAAAATTATTGAAACTAAAATAAACTGCATTTAGGCTCCTACAGTAAATATTCCACTAGAAAGAACCTGTAAAGTGAATGGATCATAATGTGCACACAGTGTTTTCAAGTAGATCTGAGACCAATATTCCTTTGGACTAAAACCTATTCTCTTATTCATTATTGAGCCAACCAGCATTTAAAACTTGAGTTTTCTTTATTAGTAACAAACATTTGTTGATATCATATAAAAGTTTGTAATACAAAGCCACTCTAACCATTGTTACTATTACTCTACTGCTTCTTTAAAGTATGCTCTAGGATCACACAATGTTGCTGCTATTCCTCCTTCTTTAATGTCCTGGTTGTCCAACACCATTTCACCAAGTTACCTAATTCTATCAGATCACATGACTCTGTTTAGACAATTCTCAGTGCAGCCTGAAATTAATGGTGCAGATCATAACAAACAAATAGCAATTACTTTTTAATTGAAACAGGGACTCCAGGGCCTCAAGGCTGCTGTGGATCAAAATGAATTGTCCATCCCTGTCTCTAAAGAAATTGGGTATTAAATAAGGTCCATTCCTGTAGCCTGACTCATTTCCACAGTCTCAGGAGAGAAATGGTCTGAGTTTTTTTGTGTTTGTGTTTAGGCGACTGATAAGAAAGAAGATTTTGAGAATAAATGAATGGACTAAGGGAATCCTTATCTGCTTTCCATGATTCCAGTCACAGAAAATCTAATGCGAGTACGATACAAATGTTGCCAGCTCTGATCTTATCCCCTATTCAGATGTATAAATTCTTTCTTTATATACAGGTCTGGAAAATGGTTTTATTCATAGGTATGTTTGAATAAAGTTAATATCAGTGTTTTTTCCAATATCTGACAACTACTTTTTTCCCACATAAAAATATTACTATTTGTTCACAAAAAATAACAAAAGTATTCGTTTTCTTGCCATGATGAGTCTAACGAAGTCTATTTTGACGGGAAAATATTCTTTTCTGTGTAAAGAGTTAGCACCTCAGTGTGATGCCAATGTTTGAACATACTGTCGGACAGTGTTTCCTAACCAGTGTGACACATTACTGTACCGTGAGAAATCATCAGGTGTGCTGTGAAATGTGATGTAATTTCACCTTATTGGTACTGTCAGTTAGCAGGGTGATTACAGGTAGCTTATGTAAGAGTACAGTAAAGGACACACCACTGACTGGCTGAAGTGCCCCCCCCACTCATCCATCTCCCTCCGCTAGTGATCACATCCTTCACATTTTTACCATAGATTTCTACATTTGTCAACTTTAACAGAAAAAAAATGGCCTTTTTTTTTTTTTTACTACAAATTATCAAATGATGTTACCTATTTGGAGAGGACATTGATACAATGGAATGACCCATAAGCACAATTGTATATTCCTATAAAAATAGGTAAACGTCCTGTTATGAAAAGGTTAAGAGTCTGTGCATCTGCTCTTTAGGCATGTGTCTACCAGAAATGGTACATCTAAGTGATTTTTATTTTTTACATTTTGGAGAAAGCACCCAACTCAGCTGTTTCTGGTAAAGCAGAGATCTGCCAGACCAAACATAAGCACTGTTTTTCAGATAGCTTTTCATCACAAAGACTTGTCAATGAATGTGACCAAGTTTGAAGTCACTTGTCAAGGTGGAGTTTGTTCGTATAAAGTGCTGCCAACATGAATCAAATCAAAATGATGTAGTTCCTGTTGGTCTTGGAAATGGGGCCCAAGAGACCATTTTGTGTTCATCTACTTGAAACCTCAGAGAGGGGCTTCATTTTTTTTAAGTTAAGGGAGCAGTGCAGAGCCATTCCGCTGCACCCATCACCATTTAACACAATTTCTGATACATGCAAAGGTTTCATACATTTACAGTATATTCAGCCCATTTAAGATTGGAGTTGTTTTAGAAGTACAGCCCTTAAACTTTCAACAGGGGGGCTTTACAGTGCTTAGTTCTAAGCCACTAATGATGCAACTAAAGTCTTTTGATGGGATAAAGAAATGAGACAAAATGGCTCTTTTCTGGTGTTCCATCTCCAAAGGGAGGTCAAAGGTTCAAGTCAACTTCAGAACAATGCCTGGAGCTGCTGGAGATTCCCATAACTTCTATGGGCACTTCAGTAAGACAGATAGTTGCTGGCACAGGGACTTTAACCCCTGGTTGAAGGACGGTCTCCCTAACCAATTAGCCCACCCAGTCTCTGAAGTTGTTCTGAGATATCACACACTGCTTTCCTCTGTGCTTTCCTTTAATGGCTGCCATCCAAGTCACTCCATGGTCCATAGAGAGCTGCTGAGCTTTCTGACATGTGCTTATTAGAGAACTTTATCATCCTTCAAAGCTATTGCCTCCTCTCTCTTATCTAAGGAAGCTGACAACAGCCACCAAAGCATTCACCTTAAAAAAAAAACAACAACTGGAAAATTGTGTTTCCTGAACATTCAGGGACCCTGCGAGTGAATGATTTACACAATTAGTGCACCTACTCATGTGTGCATTCAATACCTGCTCTCAGTGGTATTTACATAAGACTGCAGTAAGCAGCGATAGAGGGGAGGATGGGTATATTTTAAGTTACTTAACTTAAAATATATTTTAAGTCCATGTTTGTAAATGTGGTAAATTGGTAACAGATCAAAGCATCACAATTCTAACTGATTTTGCTTCTAGAAAATTCACAGTTTGAAGATGTTTTTGTGCGAGCTAGTGGTCACCAATGGGTATTTGAACCAGACAATAAAAAATAGGTCATTCCTTTTAATGTCATTGGACTTGTTTTAGACACAGCCAGTATATTTACATGCACATCTACTGTAAGCCAAGCTCTAGCAAAAATCAAGCTAAGGATTTACCTGGAGTTTCTGAAATCTGAGTGGACATGTGCGACAACAGAATTGAGGTCGGGGTGCTACATACATGTTCATGTTGGGATTCTTCCGATTGCAATTATGAATAAAGAACAATTAGTAAATAAATGCAGCAGATTTGAAACACATGTTTACGCTGAGTAAAGATATGGACAACAATGATGCAGCAGCTCAGAACATTTCATACATACTTCTTCATTATTGTTGTTCATTGTTCCTCATCTTCTGCTGTTCTATTGTTGTCGTGCCGTTACTGGCTTCACTTTTGGAAGGGGATGTGCCCAGGCTAGTCAATAGTCAACTTAACTGTGGTTTGTATTAACATGCCAGAAAAGCTCTATTTGGAACATGATTGTTTGGCACAAATAGTCCAATTATAAAAACTCCAGTTCAGTTTGACTACAGTCTGACTAAGGTGTATGGCTTTTAAAACTTCAATATCAGGCAATGCATCGGATTTCTCTAAGTGCATGGAATCATACTGAGTGAGGCCACCTCAGTACAACTTTCTATGGAATAGAATAGATTAGAAATACTTTATTGATCCCATTATTGGAAAAGTGTTTCACATACATCCACATACAAGTAAAATAGACAAACTGTAACAGGTTCAAGGCAAAGTAAGTAAATTACAATTGCATATTAAAGTGTAAGTACAGATAAATGAATAGTACAAAGTAAGGTAGTAAAGAATGTAATTCTATTATTATTTACAGAAAGTGCATAGGGTAAAACATAAATATATGTGATTATGATTTATTGAACTAGGTCAGGGGAGTCCACTCCTGGTCGTTGATGGCTGGTATCTTGTTTGTTGTAGATCTATTCCTCTTCCAACACACTTGATTCAAATGATATGTCCTCAAGCCCAGAAGAAGTCTGATTACACTGCTCTAAAGGTTTCTACTTCAGACATTAAATGTACTAAATCTTACATACTTTAATAAGATGAATCATAAAACCAATGACTTTAGTGCTGTTTAGTTCATGTTTTTAATATATATGATGGTGTGTTATTCCACATATATGGTGGTTTATGTACATGTATACAATGGATTAGTAAAAATTCCACTAGAAAGAACCTGTAAAGTGAATGGATCATAATGTGCAGACAGTGTTTTGAAGTAGATCTGGTAGATCTGAGACCAATATTCCTTTGGACTAAAATCTAAGAATTTCACATTTTGACTCAAGACTTATGTTAGAAACTTGAGCCAATCACCATTTTAGACTTGAGTTTTCTTCATCAGTAACACATACGTGGTAACATTTCATTAGTTTTATTCCAGAAACATTTTACTTGTAGACCAGTGTAATGACTGTCAGGTGTGTTGGAAATGGAAATCCTTTAAAACCTGCAGGATACTGGCCCTTGAGGAACAGGAGCACACACCCCTGATCTAGGTCTTAACTCTGTGAGTAAATGATGCTCCCTCATATACCTGTATACACACTGTACATACAAACACAACAGTCCCAAGGCTACAGTCCCTGGATAATTATTATTTAACTTGTGTTTGCATTCACTCCACCATCATTATGTGCTCATGATGTAGTATTTTGTTTGTATTGTTTATGAGCCTCATACTGATTGTATATGTGTAATGCCCACAGAGGAGATTCAACCCAGAAATGAAAGAATGCATGTGGCTTGTTACACTATTTATCCTCATAGTTGTTTTACCTAGTCAATGTAATTCACGCTGACTGAAAAATATAGAAATGACTGGAGCAGCTCAAATTTCCAAAAGTACACTTTAAATCCATTCTCCATGCCATGTATACATGTAGCTGGGTATCTGGAAAAACTGATTTTTGTTTTATCATATGACTTTCATACACATGAAAATTCTGGTTTAGGTAATTTTACTGATTATTTTTGTCAAAGTGTCATATTCAGTCAAAGTGTTATATTCAGGTAATTATAAAATATTTAGTATTTTGTTTCTATACTATACTCATTATGGTTTTTCCTCAATAAAAGTGATTTTTATTTATTTTATTTTTATTTGTTAGAATACATCTGTATGAGTGTTTTATGTTGATTTTATTTTAAATATCAAGTTGGGGTTTTTTTTGCATTTGGGTTGAGTCGTGAGACAAAGTGGACATTTTGGAAAACTCAGCTTTTTTTTAAGTTTTTTAAAGTTTTAAAGCCATCAGCGTCACAGTATGTGACAAAAAATATATCAATATCATGACTCCAAAACTTGGTTAATCCTAAATCTAAGCAGATGAATACTTTTCTGAAAACAATCTGGTGTGTATGATATTCTTAATGAAAACGTCATGTAAACATAGCTTTAGTCAATAAAAGAATCCTCCATCCGCAACACAAAAGGAAAACTTCTCAACTGACCTGAAAAATCCCTCATAAATAAAAATGAAGTACTTATCTCAAAAGGAAAAAGTCATGTCTCACAAATCACATTCATATGTTCATTGACTTGTACATTCTTATACATATCTGACTTTCATAGTCCGTCTTTCACATTCTTCTTTCTGAAGGACATTATCATTCATGATTCTTAAACTCATTCTTTCATTCATTTTTGAAACCAGTTAATTCTCTGGAGGGTTACAGGGTTCTGAAGCCTATTCCAGCCTCCATTGCACTAAGACCATGTACACCGTGGACCCTAGACTCTGAACAATTTCCTCTTTATTTCCACACATCAATTCACAGTGACCAGTTAACCTACTGAGGTACATGCATGAAGCCAGAATACCTGCATAAAACCTCTGCCAGTATAAGGAGAACATGCAAATATTCAATAAGAAAGCTGCAGATTCAGGACTGTCTTATGGTGTGACAGTGTTGACAAGTGTTTCTTTTGAAAAACTGTATGAGTTTAAACTAATAAAACTTTATTAGTTTTAGTAATATTTGTTGAGTTAGTGAATTATGTATTCTGCTGTATCATTCTGCAGGATGTTGGAGAGGATGAAAAAAAACTTGGAATGTCAAAATTAATACTTTAATGCAGATTAATTCATCATCATGATTAATGCGATTAAAAATTGCAACACAATTATATATATATATATATATATATATATATATATATATATACACATAGATACATACATACATAGACATAGTATATTCACTTGATATAGAGATTTTTACTTGATATACAGACATCATATACATATTCGAGTAGGCAACAATATTAGAACCCCTGTTTGGCAGATTCATTTTAATTTTTTTGTTTTTGTTTTGCTTAATTCAAGCTACAAAAATTGCCAAAAAGTGCCATGAGGTATGTTGACTACAAATTAGGAAAAATACACTTGTTAAAATGTTGCAGTGTGTAGAGGCAAACTATAGTGATAGTTAACAGTGGCCTTTTTACGCTGGATCACTGCCAGAATACAAAAACAGAGCAATGTAAAAGTAAAAAAAAAATTCAAAAACATTTATTTTTGGTTTTGACGAGCGCATCCTCATTCCCACTGTGTCAAAATCCAACCCGCTGATCAAAAGTTGGTTTCTGATGCACAAGGTGTCCCTCAGTGTCTAGTTGAGAGGCAGAGCCATCTGCTACAATATGCTATTTGCTCAGAACCCTACCCCTCACCCTAACTGTCACCCTAACCCTAAACCCGAGCAAAGTGTTTGAAACCCGAGCATCTCATATTGCCGTGGATGGATTAAAAACCCACTGGGTCTGAATTAGATGCTGATGGACACCTTGTTCGTCAGAAACCAACATTTTGATCAGCGGATTGTATTTTGATGCCCTGGGAGTGAGACAGTATTGTTTTGACACAGTATATGAAAACTGATCTTTCCTGATATATTTTTTGATCCCATTTTATTCCTATTTACCATCATTTTGCTGCTACTGGTATTTTCCTATACATTTATTCATACAGGGTCCAGAGGTACACAGTTAACCACAAAAATGCCATCTGTTTTAATGTCCCACTAAAATGGATCAGTTTGTTGTTGCGGCTAACCTATCTCCCTATTTGTACTCTTAGATGTACTCAATTTAAAAAGGTCATGGAAGAAGTCACTCTCATTAGAGTTTTGCTTTCATTTGTCACTCATCTACATCTGCCCCTGTAGAAGTACATCCTCTTTCATTAACTCAAGATGAAGTTTCTGAATTCTGCTATTACGTAACAAGCATTTGATACCTCAAAGACATGGATGTTAAAAGCTCAACTTCAAATGGGTCACTAGGGAGACAGCTTAATTAGCTTAACATAATAAATTCCGAGATGAAACCTAAAGCAAAATGATACCTGCAGAAGTAATAATAAGGCAGGATTATGGGAATAGTTTCGCAGCTGGGTGCTAAGAGACTGATATGGAAATGAGAGAAGGACTGTGAATTATAAACTGAAAGGAAAAACAATGAACGCTGCCTGCCCATGTCTAGGCAGGATGGGTGGTGATTT
The DNA here is from genome assembly GCA_020466265.1 of Siphamia tubifer. NCBI lineage: Eukaryota > Metazoa > Chordata > Actinopteri > Kurtiformes > Apogonidae > Siphamia > Siphamia tubifer. The sequence goes on along the minus strand of CM035794.1, from coordinate 22,280,102 downwards.
TGCAGCTAAAAGCATTGCCATTGGAGGATTCAGTCATGCGAAACACCTGGGAGGCAAAGCAAGCCATTTGTGCACATTCTCCATTCCTCTCTGCAAACAGCCATGCTAAGAAAGGAAGACAACAAATGAGAATCAATCTGGGATCATGCAATTCCTAACTTCATTGTTATTTATTTCCATCAGTGTAGCTTCATTACTGCTCAACTAAGCAACATAAATACATGTGGAGTACAGTCACAAGGTCATTCTTTATAACCAATTTGCTACTGAAGATGCTTAAACTTCAACATAGGTATAGACTTGGCAGAGCGCAACCATGCATTAAAATCAGTTCTGCGCCTCAGTCCCAAAACACCAGAAGGAGTTTGCATCTGTGATCTGAGAAGTGTCACATCTCGGGAAGCAGCAATCCAGGCAAAGTTGATGTTATCAAACTTGATAACTCCCATGTATGCGTTATCATCCCTCAGACGACAGGTGTAGTAGTTGTTCTACTGACAGTTATCAGTACTGGATATTTGGACCAACACAAGTAAGGAGCAGGAAAAACACACATCATTTAACCCTTTTGTGCATGAATTATTATAAAACTGAATGTGATTATTGCTCCAAAACACATAACTGGGTCCAATTAGATTCAATGGTGAGATACATGTATTACAATCAAGTGTTTGGAGCTTAAACACAACTTTGATCATAAATACGTTTTTATTTTATGTAGTGCCTGAAAAATGTGGTCATTTTCATTTTGGATTATTATATCTAGACCAAAATTGACTAATTAGGAGTAAATATTGAAAATATTATGGTTTGAACAGAAGTTGAAATGTACACCAAGAAAATGCAAGAAAGGGTTGGTCAATCTTGTTGGACGTCAACTCTGGGGTTGGGACCCCATCTGGGGTCACCTGGACTTCAAATGGACTTGTCATGAACCCAGATTTAAGGTATTATGTTTTGTTTCATTTTCTGTATGTCTTTCTGACAATGTTTTTGTCTTTGTTAGTGTCTGAACATGAACCACAAAGCGAAAATAGAAGCCCACTCTGTCACTTTGTGCAGTAATAATACACACTTGACTTTTCACCTTCGGCCCATAATAATATACATTGTACAGACTAAATGTCTCCCAAGATTAATGTTCGATTGTTGGCAGTAGTTGTGTGGTGTAGTTGTACAGATGAAGATAACCTCAAACCTGTGATTGTTGTCAAATAGATTACAACATGCAATGATTGTTTTCGGTTTGTTGTCTGAACCCACTTTATCCTCACTTGGGTCACAGGGGTCACTGGGGGCCTAATCCACCTACAATGGGTGAAGGCGGGGTACACCCTGTATGAGTCTCCAGTTCATCTCAGGGCTGAACATATATAGACAAACAATCACTCTCACATTCACACCTATGGGTAATTTAGATTAACCAATTAACCTATCAGTGCATGTGTTTGGATGGTGGGAGGAAACTGGAGTACCTGGAGAAAACCTACGCAGACACGAGGAGAACATGTAAACTCCACACAGAAAGGTCTGGTGTGGGAATAGAACCAGGGTCCTTCTGTCTGTGAGGCATGAGTGTTAACCACTGCACCACTGTGCTGCCCTGATGCAATGATTGATGCAAAGAATTTATCAGACAACTAAATTCAAGTTAATTCTTCATTATCTGCAATTGTTATTTTTCCATCCATGCTACACCAACTCAAATTGAAGGAAAATTAGTGCTGTCAAAATGAATAATGCTGATTAATGCATCATCATGATTAATCTACTTAGAAATGTTAATGCAATTAGCCCATCTGCATCAGAATCTGCTCTGAATGTGTGTAATGCATTTCAGGCAGTTTGTCCACGTAGAGTTGATCCGGTAGTGACAGGCAGCAGAACCAACCCATGAAGATGGAAGACACTGAACAGAAATATGAAATTAACAAAACCAAGATAGAACAGTTGACCCACATGAAGTATATTAGACCCACTCTGCAAAAAGAATTTTCTACTCACAGAAGCACTTCCAGATTAAAATACCACATTAACGTGAAGCATATGCAAGTCATGTTGCCCAGTTTAGACAAACAGATATGTTCCTTTCCTTCTTGAGTCTGTTTGCTCATGGAAAATAAAACGCAACCAATTTAACTGAATAATGCTTGATTTTTTATTGTGATTAATCAAAATGATTCCATAGAAAACCTGTGATAAATCAGATTTTTTTTTTTTTTTAATTGTCATTTGGCTGCTCTAAGCAAAATACAACCAAGTACTTTAGTGCATAATGGACAATAGCATATCATTAAAAAGGGATTTAAATCAAGCAACTAGATTACAAAGATGAATAATCCAAACCAATAGTACATACAATAGGTAGGAATGTATGAGAGTGTGTGTGAGACAGCACTGTTCTTTATTTCTAGTAAGATGGTAGGACTGAAATAATAAATCTGAGCATTGACTGTTATGAAAACAAACATAGCATTTACCTCTGATTGGAAACAGGCCATGAACACTGGGCTCCTGTGCACAATAGACTGGTAACTGCAACATGTAATCATTGTCACTCAAGAGACCCACAATAATGATAGTAACAGGAGTGAACAATAGTGTTAGGATCTCCTTGTGATCAGATAAACATCAGAAACATTGAATGCCATTCAGAATACATTTCAATTTGTGGTAAACAGCAGTGTTTTGCCTGTATTGTGAAATACGTCAGTCTTGTTTTTGTGGACTCTCTTTATTTTGTGTGTGTGTGCATGTCTGTGTGTGATTTTTTATTTTTTTGGGGGGGGTGCTGGGGTTAATAGTCCTCTTTTCTGTTTTACAGTGAGAGTGTTGTGGAAAATGTAAGAAATGTATATCTGTACCCATTTTGAGAATTCATAATATTTATATCATAATAATTTAGGCACAGATCTACGATCATTCACCAGTGCAGACACGAACAATACACTGCTCTACAGTATCCGCTTCAGACATTAAATATGTTAAATCTTACATTCTTTAACAAGATGAATCAGAAAACAAATGACAAAAGTGCTGGTTAGTATTATATGATGGTGTGTTATTCCACATATATGGTGGTTTATGTACATGTATACAATGGATTAGTAAATATTCCACTAGAAAGAACCTGTAAAGTGAATGGATCATAATGTGTACACAGTGGGCTCTAGTTTCCATGTGCAGTGCAGGGTGCAGAAGCTAGCGGACCCTGCGCAACACTAGTTTCTGGCCAGTGCAGAGCAGTTTGGTAGTTTGCCGGACCCCGGGGGCCAAAATGTGTGCGGCGGCACACTTGTGGGAGGTGACCACTGATCCAGCTCGGCGCAGTGACAGGTTCGCTGTCTTTAGACCATGCCGAAGTAAACCAAGAGCTCACCAGCTGAAAGGTGCAGTACTAGTTTGGCAGACCGGTGCGTCAAGATTGGTGCAGCCACGCACTCATGGGAGGTGACCACAGATTCAGCTCAACGCAGTGATGCCAATCTCACCAGCTGAAGACACGTTTAAGCGTGGTACAGCCGGTGTAGTTGTAGTTTGACACACAGAACGCATACATTACCACAACCTCACAGACAGGTTTCCATAGTGTCAGATACATTTCAATGCAACACCCGATGCACCACCGAACCACCGATCACCCCAGAGTTGATGGGTGGTTCTGTTTTAATTTCATTAGGTAGAGATTTAGGGTTATTTTTTCAACCATCCTTATTTAGAACAATAGAGTTGTGCCTCATATGTTGTTAAGTTATGTTCACTTATTTCCTCAATTGTTCCTCTTAATAAAAAATATTAGTTGGAAGTAGCTACATGTTACAACAACTCAAAACATTTGAGTTAGTAGTACTATTTCTGAAACTATGAGTATTCACAACTTAATATATTTAATTCTTATTCTGAACATTCGGGTTTACAGTGTGGAGTGGCCAGGTCTTCTGCCTTCACCCTTGGGGTGCTGGTGGGAGCAGGACGAAATATTATATTATATTATATTATATTATATTATATTATATTATATTATATTATATTATATTATATTATATTATATTATATTATATTATATCTGTGGGAGTGTGCGTGTTATGGGTTTATGAAATTAAACCTGAAAATAGAACCACCGATCATCTACAAACCCAAACCCAATACTAGAACAACAAAACTTAAGAACCATAAAGTGAAGTGAAATCAAAACCTTGTTTAAACAAAACAAACAAAACCCAAATGGACCAAGTCAGCTGGTGTCGCAGAGTGCATCTGGACGTGCATTTAAGAGAGAGGAGAGGTGCTAATGGTGCAGATCTGTATCAGCTGTGTTACATCTATCACACGCCCTTTCTCCTCCCTCATTCCCACTTACACCACTGAGAGGAAAGGAAATGTAAAGGAGGGATGAACCAGTGGGAGGAACGGAGAAGTGGACTTGCGCCAGTCTGCGCGGTGGTCCAAACTTGCAAAACTCATCTGGACACACCCCATAGGACCAGCTGTGCCCCGCTTGCACCTGGTCTGTGACCATAGAGCCCAGTGTTTTGAAGTAGATCTGAGACCAATATTCCTTTGGACTAAAACCTATTCTACTGTTAATTCTAAGAATTCCACATTTTGACCCTAGACTTATCTTGGAAACTTGAGCCAACCAACATTTAAGACTTGAGTTTTCTTTATCAGTAACACACATGTGGTAAGATTTCATTAGTTTTATTTTGGGAACATTTTACTTGTAGACCAGTGTGATCATTCATCAGTTCTGACACTAAAATTATCAGTCCAGTTACATTTACGCTTTTTGATATGGATAGCTCAGTTGTCATCCACTGTATACTACACATCCAAAAGGTTCGTCAACTATTTTAATCCCTTCTAAACTGTGCTCTTTGTATTTAGTCTTCTATTTAAAGATCAAACAAATAGTTATAGTGTACAGTGCAGATATCAGTATACACTGCAACACAAGCAAAACAAAAACTAAAAAACTAAATTAAATGCAGTAATTTGTGCAGAAAATTCAAAATGTAATCCACATCACTGGACTGACCCAAAGGTCAGTTTAGAGACAATTAGGAAACCCTGACTTCATTAGGAGTCCAACTTTCCAGAGTCAGAAAGCAACACAGTTAAGAAGTTTAGGCACCAATGGTTGGCCACTGTGCTAATGAGCTAAAAGTTTGGCAGTCTTCCCTGTTGACTGCACCAATTACCACTTACCTCAGTCGTAGAGGAGGCTGTGGACACTGTTCACAGGTGTTTAACATTCACTGCTTATCATTCTCATTTCCATTACTGCCTCAACTGCTGCTGCTGCTCTGAGCTGTTTGAAACCATGTAATGTGTATTCTGGAGGAAAACACCTATACGTGCCCAGTGCAAGTCTAACCTCTGTTGTGTATCAGCATCTGTGTGATTGGCCATTGAACAGCTGTAACGGAGCCAGTGGACATAAAGCTGCAGCCAGTTCACTCCATTCACAGCCAGTGGCCATTACTGTGAGCTGTGCTTCATTGAACCACAGCCAAGGGGCATTACGGCGTGCAGCTTTTGGACCAGGCCTGACTCTCTGTGGTCCAAAGAAAGTATAACTTTGGCTCGTAGAAATGCTCTACCATAAAATAAACAAACTGTACCTTGGGAATTATCCACAAGAGTTAATCTCTTGTATTAAACAGTCTCCAAAGATGCATGATTTTCTTTTTGAATAACTTCTGAAAGAAAAGAGAATCTCAGATAATGTCTTAAGAGACACCATACAGAATTGTTTCCAGCACATAAAAGCCGATAACAAAAAAAACATACACCATGGTCTAACAAAAATATTTTAGGGAAGAAGTATCATTTATAGGCTGCCACCCTCTTTTTTAGAAACTAACAAGCAAATCAATTCTGCTTCCTTTGCGCTACCAACACACATTTTTCTGTACATTTTTCAATAATACAAAGCATCCACACAAACTGTTCATATACACTTCTTAGTCACCTCACACACACAATCAAATCTGCATGATCAAACATGTTTTAATATAAACTATGATATTTATATGCACTTTAAATATTTACCACAAATACACTATTCAATAGATGTTATATCTCCTAATCATGATGATCTCTATTAATTAATAACTTTATTTTATGAAATATCCTATGTTATAAGTAGATATTCATTCATTGAAATAATGTTCTGCAATCACACTCGCACACAATTTAATTCACAGTCATGCATTTTTGTGACATATTCATACATTTCTAGCAAGCACAGATATCATTGTAACTGTTATGCCTCAGCTTTAGCTTTATTTTTACTACATTTTAGTTGGATATGTCAGTCATGCCCATTTTTTTCCCCTATATATGAGTTCAGGGAAGGTATACGTTGTTAATTATTTATTCGGTATACAGTGTTTCAAGTCACTTTCACAGCTCGCGGCCATAGATCAGGTTCGGATCACAGACTGACAGTAAATTTAGGAGCATCATCATCATCATTATCATCATCATCATCATCTTGTCTCAGTTCCCTCTCCACCTGCCCAGCATCGGTATCACTGCAGAGTCCATCCACTTGTCAGTCTCAATGGTCTCATCATTTGTGCTCATGACACTGAGGCACTTCAGCTTCTCCACTAGAGGCAGCCTCTCATCCACAGCCTGGAAGTGGCACTCCAGCCTAATGTCTCCCCAGGTTTTAATGTGCATTCCAGCCATTTCACACTTAAAAAGGAAAAATAGAGAAAAATGCCCTACAGATCATCAACAGCAATAATAATATAATAACAATAATATCAATTACTCCTTGTGACAGACTGCAGCTTATACAAATCAAGGTATTAAATAGTCCATTTTAGCAAATCTCACTTATCTGATATATTTCCAAACATTGCAGACCGATGTGAAAACACTTCTTCTTGAAATTTGAGCCATATGTTTTTTCTTTTGTCCCAGGCTGCGCAAATTCTGGACTGAATTATTTACTATTCTAACAAGGATTCTAGCTACTCGGATACAGATGATACCCTGGCTTTCGCCGACCCTCGTGTGTTTCCGCTCAGCTTTGTGAGCTCACACAAGGGTTTAGTAAATAACCATAAACATTCTGTTGTCAACGGCCAAATCATGGATAGACCAATCAGGATCACAACACAGTAGCTTTGAAAAACATGGTGGAGACTGATCTTGGCTTCCATTCTCTAATTTCAATGGTGTTGTCGAAACTACTGCATATAGATTCTTTAAAAGATGAACAGAGAACAGTTTTGAAATAATTTATTGGTGGCAAGAATGTTATGGCTCTTCTCCCAACTGGGTATGGTAAGAGCTTCTACTTCTATCATCTTCATTACATGCTGCTTTCAATGTGATTCGTTGAAGTAGTACATCATTCAAAATGACAAGAACCTGGTTTCTCCAATCAGGGCAGATGTTTTTGATTGACAACCCCGCCTTAACACAGAGCCACACCCACACTGTTTCAACGTTAACAAGGAAGTCCTCTGGTTGTTATTTTATTACTACTATTTTTTTTGTATGAATAGAAATAGTTAAACATCCCATACACAGTTATACTTAAATCCATGAACCATATCAGGAAAACACAAAGTACCAACTGTAGATGTTCCTATACATTACTAGGAAGTAGTAGATAGTAACAAGATATTATTTTTTATTTTTATTTATATTTTATTGGACCTCTCAAGCCAAGGCCCAGTGCAGTTCCTCCCATTGCTGCCCCTCCAGAACCAGCTTTGCTTTCACCATACACAAACATTAATTCTTTATTTTAGAGGTGTGAATGTGACAGTAAATGATTGTTCATCCTTATATAAAATGACTACATGTATAGGATATCCTATCAACAAACTGAGAATTGAGCCAATAAAGAAACACCATCAATAATAATTATAATATCAAACACATATGAAACAGAGTCAAAAAATAAATATGTTTCACATCAGTCAGGATTTATTTGGTTTTATTTATGAAGGGTGATATATGATAGTTCTGAAGAGCTGTGATTTTTATTGTATTTTTTATTTTACATTGATATGTATTCTGTGATGAGGTTTGTCTACTGACTCAGATGAAATGACTGTTTTCACTTCCAGTTTTGATTGAGTGCTTTCTTCGCAATAACAGAGAAGCAAAACAAGGAAAAATCATGAGCGAAAAAAAACCAATTAGACAGAAAAAAAAAAACCAAGAATCTTCAAAGACAGGAACTGAATTGTTACATTTTGTCTAATAGTTTTGTTTTTCAAAGCTGCCAGTGACAAAGACAATTCTGTGTACTCAATTTAAACTGACTCCTGGACTGTGATTTTTTTTTTTTTTTTATAAAGCTAAAAACCTATCCACTGAATCTGACTGAATATGACTTCCATATCTTTATATCAATGACAGATCCGCAGTCAGTCACAATGTGCAGTCAGCATGTGATGTTAGAGAAGAATGAGTGTGAGGTACATCTGTGACAACGAACGTTTTAGAGCATGATTCAATAAGCGCAGTCACTGTCTTCTGTTGCCTCAGCTCAGTACTGGATATTTGGAAACCTAGTTTAATGTGGAAATAGAAGTTTGTCTGTATCAGTTTGCCTGCTAAAATCTAAATGTTACCAAGTCATATCTAGTTAAAATAACTCATCACACTTAAAATCAGACGTGATCATCTAAAGAGTCCATTTTCAGCAAGATATAAGAAGTTATTTTAAACAATAGATCTGGAAAAGCTTCATTTTAAGAAACCTTGTCAAGGTAAATTTTTACTTGTTCCATTGGCATATTTTTTTTACTGATTGATTTATTTTTTACTTAATTCAAGCAACAAAATAGTGTAACGCTGCTCTACAATTTTTTTTAGTAAGTATCTGCTTCAGACATTAAATGTGCTAAATATTACATAATTTAATCATAAAACAAATGACAAAAATACTGGTTAGTTCATGTTTTTAATATATATGATGGTGCGTTATTCTACATATATGGTGGTTTATATACATGTATACAATGGATTAGTAAATATTCCACTAGAAAGAACCTGAAAAGTGAATGGATCATAATGTGCAGACAGTGTTTGAAGTAGATTTTATAGATCTGAGACCAATATTCCTTTGGACTAAAACCTATTCTACTGTTAATTCTAAGAATTTCACACTTTGACCCCAGACTTATATTGGAAACTTGAGCCAACCAGCATTTAAAATTCGAGGGTTTTTTTCACCACTTGATTTGGGGAACCAGATGGGAGAAACTGGGAGACTTCCAGGAGGAGCACAACATAAGGATTCAATGGAAAGACAGAGACATTAGATCTAGCAATAGTTCAAACATCAAACAAACATGGAGATCTGTGGAGAACTGCACCATGTAAGGTAGGTGAGGATGTGAGGGGGAGAAAAGTGACACAGAAGAGGAACTGAGAGATGAAGAGAAAATAAACAACACACAAAAATACAAAACCTGACAAAAACAGCTTAATTAGACTTACATTACTAACAATCCAAAGCACAAACCTATCTGAAAAATAGAATGAAAACCCAACTGAATAAAAAAACTCTCCAAATGATGATTTTTGTTTAATTATTCAGATTCTTTATTGTCGAGTCTTCACATTTACATTGACCTACAGGAGACTTGAAATGTTGTTTCTCTCCCAACCATGGCCAATCTTAATTTAGAAATGTGAAAAAAATATAGAAATATTGTAAGAAATCCTATTCAAAAGAAATACAAAATATATACAATATAACAATTTGTTTTGTATTCTCTAAAGTGAGCAGAAAATAGATTTACAATTATTTAAACATTGCGAGTCACTAGTCCATCCATCCATCCATATAACAATTATTTATATAATGTTTATGTTCAAGTACAAAAAAACAGGATTCACTCTGTTGAAGCAATTTATCAAAAAATAGAAGATTTCAAAACACCCCAAATCATGCAATAAAGATAAAAGGTCAAAGGACATTAAATTACAAGATAACACAAAATCACTCTCAAAAGGAGGTAAAAAAAAAAAAAAACTGAGTAAAAAGGAAAATGTTCAACAACTGCAACACACTTGGTAAAAAGTAACAAAAGAACAACATTGTACAAAACAATGTGACGAAAAGCCGGTTCTTCTCACATGGAACAGGGTGAACTGGTACAGGATAAAGGACAGTGTACACACTGGGTAATGGGAACAGGTGGAAACCATCAGGGTGTGTGGAGACAGACAAACAGAAAAGGCAAGTTGGCAGAAATGGTTGCCAGTTGCTTTTTGACACCTGTTTATTTCTATATATCAGACCCATGAACACAACTCAGTAAAAAAAAATTATATTTTTTCTGAATATTGAAACTTAACCATCCTTTCAGAACATGTCATCTCTGATGCATCAGAGGTTAAAGGGTTAACAGAGGTTTTACACTGTGAGTGTGTTGATTCAACACTAATAAGAGCAAAATACCTTTCAGAGTTAAAAGATAATGATTCTGAAAAGCCCCGCCCACTAACCCACCTATGAACTCAAACTGAGTGAGAAGTTGGACAATGAAAAACTGTGGTAAGTTTTTCTAATACTATTGCTTTTCATTTTTCATTCCAGCAGAATCTGTGCAAAAACAATGTTATACTGTCAGTGTTGGGTATGTGTTTTCAAATGGTTCAAAATCAACACTCTTTGGAGTAACTTATTTATGAACATGGTAGTGTTAAGTGTTAAGAAATAACTTTTCAAATGATAAACCTACTTAATTTGTCAGTGTTGAATATGAATAATACAATGGTTGTTATTTCTCACATAGTGTAAAATTTGATTGACACTTATTGGTGTAGTGTAGTGTCACATATTAACACTTACATTTCCAGAGTCAATTTTACACTTGTAACTCTAAATTTCACACTCTGTAGATTGGGACCATATGTTCTTTAAGTGTTAACACTGGTGATTTTTCAATAGTCTTCTGCTCTATCACAATTCCACAGTATACAGTACATTTAGTGCAGATATGTCAATATATTCTTCAGATAATGCATTAAAGTTGGACAAACACTTGACAAAACTATTATCTTCTCCTGCCCAGAGCTGGCCAAGGGGTAAACACAGGGTTTAATTTGTAAAGTAAGAGGTATAGAGGTATATAGATACAGTGACTGTAAATAAATAAATAAAATGTGTGTGTGTGTGTGTGTGGGGGGGGGGGGGGGGGGGGGGTATTAACAGTACTGTTTGCAAAATGTATATATATATATATATAAAGACAGATAACAAAATTGAACACAAAACTTATTTTATTTACTTAATGAATTACTAGTCACTTTTTTGATTATGTCATGGTCACAGAGGTGGTGGATCCAATTATATAGCAGCTGGATACAACATCAGAGGTTCTGGATCTTGTTCTGGTATGTTCCAGCTCAAATTAACCCCTGGGTAAAAACTATAACTAATATTGAATTAATAATAAATAAATGACTTTGCCTAAAGATAGAAAACCCCTTCATTTGGTTGATGCATATTTATATATGTGACACAGGGGGCTTATCTTTTCTTGGTCCAACTACAGAGAGCTATAAATTACAAAGGTTGGGAGCCACTATTCTGCATTAATGTAGATGAATGTGTATCATTTGCATAGTTTTCTTTATATTTGTTTGCCATTTGACTGTCATTGGTGCAAACATGAGTCAAACTTGCAGTATATTTTACACCGTTTTATATTTATAATGCACTTACATCATCATAACACAAGCGTTCTGTGAATAATGGTGATAAGTGGATGTCTCAGCACCTGGTTCAGCTGATTGTTGCAGTTTATCTCCTATAGCAGAAGCAGCAGCGGCATTACATTACCGACAAATAAAGGCCAATGATACTATTAGCCACGTAGTCAGTAGTTTTGTAGCCTGGGGTGATGCTAAAAAGTCGTCTGCAGATGGAGACAGTGACTAACAGGGACAGAAACTACTGTACTGTACATTATGATTCATTTCATCTGTGCCCTTTTACTGAAGCTCTAGGATACTGAGGTATGGAAGTAGACCCGATTTGATAAAAGGTATATGTTCTGTATTCCAGCAACAATAATAACAACAAAAGCAGCCAAACATATTTCTCCCAGTTAAAATAATGTAATATGAAGAAAGGCCTTTTGTTTTTTCTATAGTTCTGCCAGGTTTAATGTAACATATGTTGCTTAAAGATATGCTCAAATGTTTTGACAGTAGGGATTTTTCCATTGGACATATGTGCAAAACTTTACCGGTATTCACCAGATGTTGAAAAAACAAAAGTGAGGAAAGTTGGTGTGACAGCCCTGCACTTTTTGGCCACTAGAGGCAATGCCCAATTTATTTTTCAATTGGAGCCATGTTGATCAGTCACACCTCACCTATATATGTAGGTATGTATGTAGGATTGTGGCCAAAAAGTAGTACTGCAATTACATCTGAAGTACTGGAGAGTGGTATCCAATCACTCTCCCCCTGACAAACCCAGTATGAACATCTACTACAAGGACCTACCAACAGTGTGATAATTACGCCCAAAGTCTCCTGAATTATTTTGGGGTTACTGCTCCCTCACTTCTTTGATGACCATCATGGTCCACTACTGTATCCATTCCCTCCATGATCACAAAAACACATCCAAGGTCTAAGCATGTCACAGTTATCTCATTATTACTATTATAGATCCAAAAGAGGTCTCAGAGTGCTTTTCTAGTTATTTTTTTGTGATACATTATTTTTTAATTAATTAATTTTTAGTAATTTATTAATTATTTATTTTTACTTGAATTTGCGTTTTGTTTTTTTTTAATTTAATTAATTTAATTATTATTTTTTTAAATGTTTTTTCATGTACTAAAAGCATCTCTTTTACACATTCTTTTGTTTCTCACTTTGTCAGGATGTAATTGGAAATACTGTAATAAGAGAGCTTTTAGGTTCTGGTGCATATGTCACATATTTGTTGGATATACAGAGGCTACTGATACACTGACGTCAGCACATGCATAGACATGATGACATTACACCAGATCGATGTGAAAATGAGCTACAAAATATGCAGGGTTTATTGTGCCTGGCACATCTTTGGACATTTGGTTCATTCTTATATATTAGTTACGTCTTGCCGTATATTCTTCTATATTGCATATGTCTTTCATTTATGTCTACCACATTTTCATTTTTTTGTCCTTTTCAGTGTTTCATTTACATTTTACTTCATGAGCCTGTTTTGAAAATGAAAAGCAATAAATCATGTTGCATTAAAACATAGAAAGTACATCAAAATTGGTACATATACCTGAAAACAAAATATAGATAAAAGTCTCCAAAAACATACCAAAACCATAAATGGAGCTACTTCAATGTTTATATGACATGGTGACATAGACAATGGAACAGTCCACATCCATTTCAGCTGCTGCAACTCCCACCCACCCACCCACCATGCTCAGCTAACAAACAATATCTGTATGCAGATAGGTACAACTTCATCCACTGTCATTCTGAAATAGAGGTAAAACTAATCTGGGTTATTCGGATAAATTGAGATTATCCTTTATTTGTCTCACAATGGAGACATTTGGGTATTTGTCTGAAGGCAGGATACTGTGACAGTGTATTTGCCAAATCAAGCCAGGAAGAATTAGTGCAGATGAGTCACTAAATCCCTAAGAAGTGTGTCTGTCAAATATACCTTTTGAGGATGTGTTGACACTTAGAGGTTGTTATTCTTCCACATAATGAGTAGAAGTTTCAAGACACTAAAGCAAATAATGGAAGAATGAAAATGATGAATGGAAGTATTTCCTGTAATTTCACCGGTGGACTTCCAGCAGAGCCAGGGACCAGAATGGACAGGGTCAAACGTCCACCTCTGCAGTTGACTGATTCATTTCAGCACTTTAGACAGAAGTTTTCACGTGTTAATCGTTTAGAATGGACTTCTAAATCTCCAAAAGTCTACTATTGAGTCATGTCTGTGAATAGAAGCTTCCAGTAAAAATGTCCATGATCTGGAGATCAATACCTACAAAGATGCAACAATACAAATTAATTAGGCGTGCCGAAGGAAGAGGAAAAGTACCACATTGGAAATAGACATGAGACAATTCATTATGCATTCAGTTAGTATTAGTACTTATACTACAAAATCACTATAGGTGCTCAGGATTTTACCTTCTGCAGCAGTAAGGTAAAAAGAAAGCAGAAAGAGTGGTATTGATTTCTTTGTTTTCCTCCCACATCCAACAATAACTGTTACGCTTGGCTAGCCTTAAAAACACAGGATTAGCAAGACAATGCTCTCACAAAGCCTCAAGGGGTTTTTAGCCACGTGGAATCAAGAAATACCAAGTTCTTTTATAATTTATAGAATATTTTAACATTAAAGTCACACAATATTGATGCTAATTTAGAATCGATTTTCATCTCATGTCTTTATTAGATGATTGGCACTGCAGACCTAGTTTGTCGTCGCTTTCATCACCTGCTTGTAAAATCCCAAGGCAGTAGTAAATAATTGGAAAGAAATTGAATTGTCCCTCAGTACTGAATTCTCAGAATCCCCTTGTGTTTTAGTCAATTTAATGAAACTACAGCAATTAGTTGTAGACAAGATGTGATTTTGCAGCCCGAGTGGAACTGTCCTCATAATTTGCATGTGGGGGCCAGCTGGACCCTGTAGAAACTGTTTCTTTAATGTTATCAACATTTAGTGTCAAGTATTTAGTGTCAGCTGTAACAGTGTCAGGCTGAAAGTATTAAACAAACTAAACAACATTAATTTGTCATTAGTCATTCTTTTTTTAAAATACCTTGGGGGGCTTTCAGATTCAGGCTAATATAATTGTTGTATTCTATTACACGATACACATTTGACATATTTGCTACACCACAGACCACATCATAAATCCATGCCTTTCACATGGGAACTGACATAGATTTCACATGTAACCTAATAAAGCACACATGTAACCCCACATTAGGACATATATTTCACATGTACATCTTATATAAGCACATCCAACCATAACAAGGCCACTTTCTGAATACTGATACAGTACACTGCAAAGAATCTGAACATAGAAATAACCCTCTTTTTATGTTATGGGTAAAGTATTTTTTCAGTATGAATCTTCTGCTTGCCTTAAAAAGTGTAAATATATAATATATACTGAGTGGGATTAGTCAGGAGGGTTAGGGGTTAGGGTAATGGGGGTTCACCACCCCCTCTGGTTTTGGACATCACTATTAGGGTCTACTGATTTTGCTGCCTGCGTGCTCCCGGGCCCCGCGGGGCTGGGATCCCACCTTAGCTGGCGCGCTCCAGCCACCGTGGGGTTTCTGGGAGACCCTCTGACTTGCGTGTGCATTAGACTCCTGTGTTTCTAGACAGGTCAGGTGGGTTGCCGACACCTGGCCTGTTGCATGTGGACTGGTCCCCGCCCTAGTGATGTGGTTGGCGTGCCGGGGGAAAAGGGGTCACATCCCTCTCGAGGCATCTAACCCGAACTCTAAACCTAACCCCAGGGAGAGAAAGCACAGCGAGTCTGGGAAGTGGTGAAGTCTGAGTGGAGGGCACTGTATAGCCACCTTCACTTCAGTTCGTACAGCGGGTTGTCTAATAACCAAAGGGTTGGTGGTTCGAAGCCTGCTCTGTCCTAGTCAGCCCGTTGTATCCTTGGGCAAGACACTTCACCCTCCTTGCCTCCAGTGTCACTCACACTGGTGTATGAATGTTTGGTGGTGGTCAGAGGGGCTGTACGTGCAAAATATCAGTCTGCCCCAGGGCAACTGTGGATACAAATGTAGTTTACCACCACCAGAGGGACAATGTGAGAGTGAATGAATAAGGGGTCACTAATGTAAAGTGCTTTGAGTAGCCAAAAACGCACTATATAAACAAATCCTTATTGTTCTTTATTATGAATCAATTTTTAGATATCAAAAATCTAGTACTGTGTACCAGGTTCCAGGTCCTTATTCGTAATGGGAAAAAAATGAGCTGAGTCGGTACTAGTGGAAATGCAGGGTTCAGTTAATTTGAGGCTGCAGGACCTTCATAAAACTGTTCTACACACACCTGCAATTAAAAAAACACACAAGTGTGTATTATAAACAGTATAATAGTTATAAGCAGAATGGGATATGTAGCGTTTTGGAAAAAAAAAATTCATGTAAATTAAAAATCTCCTCCTAGAGGAGGCCACCATGCCAAATAAACTCCTGAAGTCAGCGATGTTTCAGATCTACTTGATATTATGTCACCTAATGACATAAATGAAGAATTGGATGTTAGACCCCCCCCATATTTGTCCCCCCACCATATGTTGTATATGTTGTCTGTGTAGTGTTGTAGCCTCTTAAGCCTGGTGGCCCCCAGTGTCTGAGGTTGCCACAGTTCCAGCTGTGTTGCCATGGCAATGCTATGCGATGCTTATAGTGACATGCACATTCTATACATCCATGTGACTAGAAGAACATCAGCAAAAAACTCAACAAAACCAACTGTCAGATAACAGAACATAATCCAAACAACAAACACTTAAATAGGCAAATATGTAAAACAATTCAGAGACCAGTATGACATGAATAATTTAATAAAACAACAGAAAAGTGGCACACATTTTGTACCCCAAAGCTAATTCTAAGCAAATCTGACAGTAGAGGTATTATTGATCTACTCCCAAAAGTCAATGAATAAGAACATGAAGACCAAAAATAAAAGGCATAATTATGAAGAGATGTCTATGAGTATTGTTTTAGAATTTTGCTGTTGTCTCATCACAACTTGGTTTCAATGAACTGAACGTATCTGTTATTGGCTAACTCATTGTTTTGGGTTTGTCTCATTGGAAACAAATGGCCCCACGCTCACCAGGTTGGGAGCGCTTTTTTTTTTTCTTTCTTACAGTTAATTATCATATAGTGTAGTTGGAAGATTGGCAGAAAGTTAGATAAATAAAAATTAAAGAGCACAGAATGTGATTTTAATTTGACAATTTAAAAGGTTTAGTGTAACAGTAACCCAGACATTGGCAGTAACAGATGAACAGGTAAGGGATTTTTCAGTCTCCGTGGAACACATCTTTGGAACTGTCTATGTCCTGAACTTTAATCAGCATCATCTTTGTCATTATGCAAGAAGCATCTGAAAAGGACTTTAATTTATGGAATAATATGAAGCTATATATCACATAATGTAGTCGATTTACAATTTGAGTTGTGTAAATTGTTATTTCATTTATATGTAAATTGAACTGTATCTTTTTTCTTGTTCACATGTGTATCATTTGTTTCTGTTTCTTCAATCCTCTCCTGCACAGTGATGTTACGTATTTGTAAATGGTGCTACTTTTATTTCAATTCTTCTGTGTAAATAAATGAATAAAATACAGCTTTCACTTACGGTGCATCTTCACAAAATGCAAAAAGCCAATAAACATTACCATACACACATTAACCCCAAGTTCATACTAACGCCACAACCCCACTGAACCCCTGCAAATAAAAATAGAACATAATCAAGTGACATGCCCAACAGCCACAATGCAGTGCAGCAAAGATGGCACACTGCCCCCACCAAGCTGGTTAGCCATCCCCAGCAACCACAAAGTCTCCCAGTTGATGAGGGAGCCAGCATTGGCACCGTGCATGGTTAGGGGGGCTCCTGAGAGTCTCCAGTGGCTGATGCTGGACCACCAGACCCTGTTGGGAAGTGTTCGCCTCAGCTGCAGCTCAGGCCATGGGCTGTTAGGCAGCATCACCGCGTTAGTCCTCTTGTGAAAGCCACAGTCTGTATGCAGGTCCCAGTCCCATGGTTGGCCGTTGGTTAGAATGGTTGGTTGGACAAAGTACAGTTCAATTGTCCAAGCAACCCATCATTCTGACGATGAAGTGGTGTATATTTATCATCCATAACACTGGTCTACAAATAAAATACGTCCGGAATAAAACTAATGACATTTTACCATGTGTGTTACTGATAAAGAAAATTCAAGTATTAAATGCTTGTTGGCTCAAGTTTCCAATATAAGTCATAGGTAAAAATGTGAAATTCTGAGAATTAACACAAGAATAGGTTTTAGTCCAAAGGAATATTGGTCTCAGATCTACCAGATCTACTTCAAAACACTGTCTTTACATTATGATCCATTCACTTTACAGGTTCTTTCTAGTGGAATATTTACTAATCCATTGTATACATGTACATAAACCACCATATATGTGGAATAACACACCATCATATATATTAAAAACATGAACTAACCATCAATTTCATTTGTTTTTTTTGTTCATCTTATTAAAGTAAGATTTTGAACATTTAATGTCTGAAGCAGATACTTTCTAAAAAATATATAGAGCAGTGTAATCAGTTGGGATGATGGCATGATATGATGTTATATAAGCAAGAAACTGAGGAGGAGTGCAGAAGGAGATAATAGACTTTAGCAAAATATATGAGTAAAGCATGAAGAAATAGAGACGTTTTTTTTTCCCCTAATTTTGTTTCAAGAGACCTGGTTAAATCAGATCCAGTTATAAAACCAGGTTTTCAGTAAAGTGAGGAGGAGGACAACTGGACCAGATTAGAACAGAAGGTCCAGTTCAGATCCTGTTGACTAACCCAACAGCAGTGAGGATTACAGAAAGGATGAACTACACTGGTTTCTTCATCCCATGTTCACAGGTTTCTTTCTCACAGTCAGTGAGGTTAAAGATATTCATTGATACCGTCAGAGTTCCGCAGGAGAGTTGTTGAAAACCTTCAGAGGTTTTGTGAACAACACTATGGATGCTGTCAGAGGAACTGCAGAACACCTCTGCCCCACGTCTGAAAAACAGAGGTGTGTGGAAAAGGTTTGACTTTACTGCATCTTTATCTCAAACAACATTACAGCATCATCAGTGTCCTGGAGGGTTGACTGGCTTCTTTGAAGAGCCGAACTATGGCATCCATCACTTATCTGCTAAAACTATGGGACAATGGTCTGGGTTTCCCAGTGAAGAATGTCAGGAAACCCTCACAGGAGATCCAAGAGCCGATTAACATGATTGTTTTGTCCTTTTCTTTTCACTTCACTATAGATGCATATATTCTGCTAAAGCTAGATGTATGATTTTTTGTGGTTTTTTGCAGAAATGTGAACCAATAGAATATAGATGGTTTGAAATTCTTAGAATAATGGATAGACTAGACTGTTGACTGAGAATGATTTACTCATATTGCATTTTATGTATAATAATTGTTTATTAATTTCCATTGCTTTGTGAAGAATTGAAGTTTATATATAATGAAGTAATTAATCTTAAACATGGTTCCTACATATATGTCATACTGGGGTTGTTATGACACACACACACACACACACACACACACACATTAGTATTAATTAAAATGGTGGAACAATCTACTTACTTATGTATTTAAGTGCCTTAGATCAGTGGTCCACAACCCCCTGGCCGTAGACCGTTGCTGGGCCGCCTAATAATTAATTAAGTAATTAATTAATTAATTCTCTTGTCTTTATTATCCGAGTCTGAACAATCTTATTTTTAAAAATGACCAGATTCTTTCAGTTACATATCTGGCACTTGAATGCTAAAAATGTAACCCACATGTTAGCAAAATAAGTAAAAAACAGATATCTTTGGAAAGTTTATTTTCAAAGAGGAAAAGGCCACTGAAGAGACAGAAGAGCCTCCAACTTCCAAGAAAAGGAAAGTTTTTAACGGACAATACCAGGAGTTGTACTTGGAAATATGGATTTATCATGACAGGTGATTCCAACAGACCAAGCCCGCTCTGTATAATTTGCGGCAACCGATATAAACAATCTATGTAAAGTCATGATTCTCATAAAGTCACAGTTTCATTTCCACTGATTTTCCCTCTGATGTGACTTACTGTACTGTTACATGTGTTTACCTTGAAAAAGTACCACATCTATTCTATGTAATGTAAGGAGTATAATGTACAGATATTTATGAAAAACTGTAGGGAGTAAAAGTAAAAAGTTGCCAGAAAAGTATTCAAATAACCTAACAAATAAAAAAAAAAAAAATCGACTTAAGTACAGTAATGAAGTACTTATACTTAGTTACTTTCCACCTCTGCTCATCAGTAGGATGATGCAATGTGGCTCCAATATTTCCAACAGCATGTTATGCAAACTATTTTATCTCGTCTCGTCATCTGAACCCGCTTTATCCTCATTAGGGTCATGGGGGTCTGTAGGGGCCTAATCCAGCTACAATGGATGAAGGTGGGGTACACCCTGTAAATCTCAGGGCTGAACATATATAGACAAACAATCACTCTCACATTCACACCTATGGACAATTTACCAATTAACCTATCAGTGCATGTCTTTGGAACTAATTCATACATAAATATAAAAAATATATCATAATGCATCTTAATCAGTGGTGTAGTAGTCCCTGGAGAAGTGGGTATACTCCCAATTCTTGCCTTTTTGTCTGTTTTGTTTCTTTGGTAATAACTTTATGCAAAAACTACCGGACCAATTTCCATAAAATTAGGAGAAAAGATGTGTTTTGGTCCAGAATGGATCCCATTAAGTGTTAGTGAATGTAGGTCAAAGGTCACCAAAAATGTTTTTTGACAAGTTCCAATGTTTGCACAAGGCAGGGTTTGTTAAGTGTAACACCACTGGTTTATATTAGTTAGTCCATAAAAACACAGTTTTACAAATAGTGAAATCTACAACTATGTTTCGTTTACCCAAAAATCCATCAATAGTATATTATAAAATTAAGATGTAATAAAAAAAAAATTATATATATATATATATATATATATATATATATATATATATATATATAAATAAGAAAAGACATTAAGAGAATGTAAATAGGAAACAATGCATAGCTAAATGCAGGGATAAAAACATAAACAAGCACAAACTAAAAATAAATGTATCAATCCATTTTTATTTTTCTGCATTTATTTTTTCGTCTTAAATGCACATTAGGTGGATTTTAGAAGTGAGTATACACAATACTGAGTGAAAAATAAGTAGATATACCACTGTACATATTGGACTTCACTAATGGTCTTAATTGTGTTTGCAGTGTGGTTTATTTCTCAGTGAATTAAGGTAAATATTGGCAGATGGCACCTTACCACAACCATTTACTTAATATTAGGAGCATCCAATAAATATACACAAGTAGCAATAATAACAACATGCTTCTATATCATAGTAAAAACTGGTATTTTTTCTTCCTTTCAGCCTCTCATCTGTATGTCTCTCTGGTTTGTGTGCATCAACGTTGACGCAAGAAAATGCAGAAGATTGGAAAATGGTAATATCACAACATGTCTGTTATCGCTTTGTGTAATGAAACTGCACCTGGAACATCAAATACAGGTGTTTAAACCAATGTATGACCTGCAGTAGATTGAGGTCAGAATGGATGCCTTTGGGAGACGCAACCAAGACTGGTGTTATGGAAAAATCAACACAGTGTAATTAAGTGTGTTTATTCAGCCATTCAGACATTTCAACCAGTATACATGTGTGCAGGATACAGCAGTGATGTGCAGTGAAGTCAATGGTTGAGGAGGCACGAGATATTAGAGTAAGGAGCAGATTTTTAGAACCTCACATCAGAACAGTTTGTAGGCTGTACACATGCGCCCGGAAACGAATGCGCGCCAAACATGCAGCTCTACAGTGCTATTATACAATGTTTTAATACAGATAACATGAACACTGTGATTTTCATACCAACTAACTCACCCCAATTATTAATGATAAAGTAACATAAAACACTCATACTAGGGGTGTGACGAGATCTCGTATGACGAGATGTAACTGCGAAGACACGGGCAATATGCAGACTGTGATGGTGAGACATTGCTTCATCATCTCCTACCCTAGCATGCCACCCTGTGATTGGGTAGGATTTGGGGAAATCCTACCCCAAATCCAATGTAATTGAAAACGCTGATGTTCGGTTATGTGTGGAAGGGATTTTTGT
This sequence comes from Siphamia tubifer, assembly GCA_020466265.1. Classification (NCBI taxonomy): domain Eukaryota; kingdom Metazoa; phylum Chordata; class Actinopteri; order Kurtiformes; family Apogonidae; genus Siphamia; species Siphamia tubifer. The sequence goes on along the minus strand of CM035794.1, from coordinate 22,258,109 downwards.
CAAAAACTAGGTGGTGTGAAAAAAAATAAATAAATAAATAAACAGAGGGGGGAGGTTCGGGTTTAAAAATGCCTAGCTATATGTGTACATGGCCTGAGACTGTATAGAGGAGTGGCGCTAGAAGAGGAAACAGCAGTTCCAGTGAGTAGATGGAGGTGAGTCAGAGGTAAAGCAGAGGCCTGACAGTCAGCGGAGGCCATCAAGTCAAAGCCAGTTTGACCCCAGAGAACCCAAGCACAGCTGGAGACCAAAAAGCCCGTCATTACTCTGCTGTCAGCCCACACGCCTTCTGCTACCGTTGCCTGTATGTACACACAATGAGCAAATCACCAACAACAGAACAAAAACAATCACCTTTATTGCCACAAACTTGATACGATGTAGCTGACTTTGAACAGTTTTTAATTTTTTCCTCTACTTATTCATTTGTGTCTAGAACAGGGTTGTCAAACGCATTTCCATTCAGGGGCCACATTAATCCAAATGAGATCTGCAAAGGGCTGGACCAGTAAAATAATAACACAACAGAGGTGGAAGTAACTAAGACCCTGTCTGCATGTACTTTCTTAATGGATTGGTATTTTGTCAAAATGGGACCGTCTTGTAGATACCCCAAAATGAACTTTGGAAAACGGGTCCCAGAGTGGGAAGATCTAGACACAGTACACCACATGACCAGAAAAAACTGCAGCCTTGCACCCGTAGCATTCATTCAGTGACAATGGTGAACAACAGAGTATCAGTGGTGAAAGGGTTAGGCTGTTAGCAGTGTCGTTGTGGTTGTATCCGGTGTGTGTGTCGTGCCGGTCGAAAAATTATGTGGGTGTATGCGTACTACTTCTTCTATTGGTCTCTTGTATCCGGTGGGACTGGCTTACAGCGTGCATAGTGGTGTGGCATGTGAATAGCATTGTTTTCAGCAAGTGTTTCACCCCCATGCTGATGCGGATTTTTATGAAACTGTTCCATTGTTACGTAATATTTTTTTGACATGGTTTCAAAACTAAACTTGTATCGAACTCATCCGGACATAGTAAAGTACAGACACCTCCAAAATCCTAATTATGCTTTTTTCAATATCATATTTATGACTTTTGAAATTTTTCTAAATGTTCTGTCCACAAATTCATCCCAGGGGCCAGACTGGGCCCTTTGGAGGGCCGGATTTGGCCCCCCAGGCTGCATATTTGAAACCTCTGGTCTAGAAAATATATTAAAATATATATCTAACTATATACAAATATAAAAAAAAATTAGACCATCAAAAATCATCAAAAACTATAGTAATGCAATAAAGTACTATCTCCTTTCATGTGACTAAAACAGGTAAAAGAGATGTTTTATAAAACAGATGTCTAAAAGCACTGTCATGGGGGGGTGAGGTGAAGGAAGGACTCACATGCTCAGTGCTGAAGGGAAAACAGATTTAATAAACAACTGAACCAAAATAACAACAAAGACGGAGGAGGGAGAGAGGGGGTGCAGGTTATGGTGACAAGGGAAATAGGCTACGTGTCTGGGTTATGGTTATGACAAACTGAATTGTCCCACACCAGAAACTGCAAGCATCACTTCTTATACAGCTGCAGATCAGCAACTGCTTGCAGCTGTGTGGTGTGGGCCAGCTGCATCTGGTGTGGATGTAGGGAAAAGGTTGTGACAGGAGCGGTGATGATCTGGGGGAAAGGTCATGGCAGGTTGTGACAAGCACTGCTGTTGTGAGTACAATGCCATAGATATTAAGTGATTTAGATTATCATTAAGAAAACCATGAAAAATGTATGGATATCAGCTCTTAAGTTAAATTTTCATGAGCTGTTTTTGTTGTTATCATCATATATGTCCAAATATTGTATTTATTTATTTATTTTATGTACAATGCAGTCAAACATAGTTACATAATTGCAGCTGATGTGGTACATACCTATAGAGTTGTGCTAATTCTCAACTCCTGTTCCTGGTTAAATGTTAATTAAATGTTCCTTTAGTTGAAATGAACAAGAAACTGAAGAAAACAAGGATGCTGTAATCATTTTATTCCATGAATGTATATACATACACCACAACAAAATGTAAACTCAAATACATTTTGACATAAAGATAATGTGACCTGATAGGAACACAAGTTAACTCTGTTGAGTTTTGATATGTGGGTGTGAAACCTGGTCTACCTACTGAATTTTAATCATATTTTCACTGCAGTTTATAGCCTGCGTCCTGCTTCTGCTTCCACAGCTGGTGACAAAAATGTTTACGGTTACTGTTGTAACAGATGATAGTTTTTAGCTCAAAAAATTTGTAAATGACATTTATGAATATCAACACCAGCAGTCACACTACCAAAATAATGAACGAAAATAATGAATGCATGTTGGTGATTAAGAAGCAAATGCAGAGGTGGCACCAGTGATAATGTGCTTTCCAAAAACATTACATATGCTAGTGGATTTTTGTTGAAATCTCTCAAAAAATAGTAATGATAATAATGAAAAAAATGTGGGGCTTTGTTTTAGTATGCTATTTTATTTCATAAGCCAATTTCTTATCACATAATTATGACTTTTTATGTCATAATTTAGACTTTTTTTATCTGATAATTTTGACAATTTAGATTTTTTTTAAATGTCCTATTTATGACTTTTTAATTTTTCCTAAATGTCCTGTCATTACCCACTAAACTGAGTACCATGACTTAATAAAACACATCATCTACACAGTAACTGATTTTTAAAGGCTTCATTTTTGTATCATTTAGAATTTCTTCCATTGCAAAAAAAGCTGTTTTACTTTTTTCTTTATTACAATTGAGAAGTTGTACTTTTTTTTTTTAACTTTTACTTCAGTAAAGGAATCAAATCAGTACTTCTACTTTTACTACAGTATGTTTTCACACCTTCTACTTAAGTACAGAAAAGGAGTACTTTGACCACCAGTGTGGAGTGTGGAAATGATAAGTTGAAGCAGAATACATTGTCACTCATGAAATACCTTTTTCAGGTTTTTCTGTTGTTGTTTGGACAGTTTATTGGTTTAATGGGGGGGGGGGGGGTTTGCGCTGAAACAAAGAAAAAAATGGTTGAGGTTGAGGTTTATAGGTTGTTATGTTATTATTTTACTGGACCGGCCCACTGGTTTGTGAGTTTGTGACCCCTGCTCTACACACAGTGAATGAAAGTTGTCTGTTCATATTTGAAACAGATTTCCATTCTATTTTCTATTTCTTCCTTGTTCAGATGCAGAAGGTTTTAATCAGAACTTTAACAATAGCTTTTCACAGCCATGCACGTAATAAACAGAGTGAATGGTATTTACATAAAACATTCAGAAGCTGTTTTCTCAGGTCATGTACTTGTCAAAAACAGTTTGAATTACTTCCATCATTCATTTCACGTCAAAAACAAACTCAGTTATTCCACATAAATTGAGGAAATGAAACCCTAGAGGAGAATGTGTTAACTCTACAGCCTGTAAGGGTGAATGACAACAGGTTAATTATTAATCTGACTGAATATTACTGAGTGCCTCAATTAATTATTAAAATGAACCAATAATGAGCTAATAATGAGCCAATCAATAAACCAATAATGGATTTGATTTATATAGTGTTTGTCTTTATTATTATTATTATTATTATTATTATTATTATTATTATTATTATTATTATTATTATTATTATTATTATTATTATTATTCACTCACACATGCTCCCTCTGTGGTGGTAAACTACATATGTATCCACAGTTGCCCTGGGGCAGGCTGACAGAAGTGCTGCCAATTCGCACCTACAGCCCCTCTGATCACCACCAAATATTCAGTGTGAGTGACACTTGAGGCAAGGCGGGTCAAGTATTCTACCCAAGGGCATAGCGCTATTTAATAATTTTTTTAATCTCAAATTAGCAGTGTCATAGACAGCTACTGTACCATGAATTAGCCCTTGACATTGTAATAATAATCGAGAATATAATTTCTTTATATAATCTACGTTTTTCTATTGTTGGCTTCTCCTCTTGTGTTATTTGGGAATTGGACACACGATGGCTTTGATCAAGCCTAGCCATGTTAGACCCTCCTACCAACAGCACATATAATGTGCTACAGTAGTAGGCTAGTTACACTCAATGTAAGATTGCTAGATTTCCCTGAAACTGGAATCAGTGTCAGTATAGAGTCAGCGGGCTTTTTACAGAAGCGACAACAATCATTAAACTCCATAATCCACCATTTTCTTTAGTCATTCCTAACTTTCCGTCGTCTAACTACGTCATCCTAAAGATTACGCTGATTGGTTGTAGTACCATCCTATTAAATACAGAAGATTTGAAAGATAACCTTTAGCCCCTCCCCCCGTTTCAAGACCTATACATGTAATGAATAGAGATAGTGCTGCTAGGCTAGTTTTGACCTTTTCCTATCCTGTTCATTTGTCATTCAGTCAGTCCACATACATACTAGTCCAACCTAACTTCTCATCCCCCAACACTGTGTGGCTGAAACACTTAAGGTCAGGAGGTCAGACTGAAATATTTCACCTTGACCCTTGACCCTTGACCCTTGACCACCCTTGGGAATTGTCATAGAATCAAACGTAATGGAATGTAGTGAAATTCCCTGTATAACCCCTACTCCAACCCCTGGTGGTGCTTCCACCCCCACTGCCACTACTCCACTACCCCTCCTTGCCCTGCCGCACCCCCTGGATTTATTTTTTTTTGTGGTTGGCACTAGTACTGACCTAACCACCTGCCGCTGCCTATATGAGGTCGACCACTTGCCTTTTACCCATGCACTATCACCTGAGCAATTGCCTTTTTGTGTATGACCTGGATTGGACCCTGCGTTTGCTTGCTCCTAGTTGGACTGTGGACACTTACCACCAGCTCTGTTTGAGCCTGATGGGCTCCTGCTTAAAGATTGGTTCTGAGGAGATTCTCAACAGAACATCTCTGAACATTTATCATTGTGTGTTTAACTATTATGCTGTGATTAAAAAACACCTCTTTTTTTTTTACGTATTTCCTGGACTGCAAGTTTTGCATTTGGGTTCTCCCTTCTGAGTTCGGACATTACAATCCCTGGTCAGAATACCAGTTGCCATATTTTGCACCATCTGTTGGCCTCAAAAACATATTTCGCTTGTCCAGATCAAAGGGCTTTAATAATAATAATAATGGATTAGATTTATATAGCGCTTTTCAAGGCACACAAAGCGCTTCACATTAGTGTTTTATTCATTCACTCTCACATGCCCGCTCTGGTGGTGGTAAACTACATATGTAGAAGCGCGGCAGCCATTTTGCGCCTACGGGCCCTCTGACCACCACCGAACATTCATACTCATTCGTACACCAGTGTGAGTGACACTGGAGGCAAAGAGGGTGAAGTGTCTTGCCCAAGGACACAACAGACTGACTAGGACAGAGTGGGAATCGAACGGCCAACCCTTTGGTTAATGGACGACCTGCTCTACCAACTGAGTCATGGCTGCCCCTTTACAGTAATCTAATCAGGAGGTCACTTGGAGAAATGTTCATCCGAAGTCTTTACTTTAAATTTTCAAATGTGATGTAACTAGTTAAACATACAAATTAAACAGCAAAAATGGAGTGGATTTCTACAACTTGTTTCATTTCCTAAAATGAATATAAATATAGTGTTGTAGCACCTGGAGGGTTTAAATTCAAACTTTATGAACTATTAGGTTCCAAATAAATGAAGCAAAGACTCATAAAAGTAGTTTTAGTAAAATATGACCCCTTTAAATCCACTGAATCTAGAAACAGACATTTGTGGGAATAAAAATGATGCACATTCATACACATTTTGATGATAATATGTTCTGATTCATGCGGAACTGAAAGCTTAACCATTCATCGGGCGTACGTTAGTCTAGCTGAACATGACCTTGAGCTCCGGCACATGTTTGTTCTGTGTCTCAGTGTGTATATGTTCAGTTTGAGTCCGTTTGATCACAGCACTGATGACGACCTGCAGCCTACAGGCAGAGTTTGCGATGCGTTACATCATGTGCACTGGTTCTGGCCATAGAAGAACAGGATACAGGTCGGTGGACAGAATCTACTGCAGGATGTCTGTCTGGGTATTTGGATTTTCTTTTGACTTTCTTTTTTTTTTTTAACAGAGAAAGAAACGGTGAGATTTGGAGACCATTTATTTGACTTGAATCCTCACAGGCTGTTTTCTGAGAAGCTTTGCTTTTCATAAACACCTTTCAAGTCCACATGGAGTAAGTATCTGATGCTCATAAAATGAACTGAGCCTGTGTGTGTGGAGATACAAGTAGGGGTTTAGAATCAGAGAGGAGGGTGGAGATTTAGTTCGAAAATGACAGGAAATGAGAAACAAAAGAGAGAACAAATAAACATGACATGAATAATGACATGAAATGGGGAAAAAAACATGTTTGTCATTAACCACCAGGTCAACGCTATTATGCCACACTTATCTATTATGGGTCTATTCTGTCATCTGAGGTGAGTGAAGTGAAACTGTGGAGATAAAACAAATATTAAATATAATGAAGCTAAAACAAACAAAAAATGTAAAGAATGTATTCTTATCAGGTAAAGTATGGCAATGTCTATGAATATTGTATTGATATATATATATGTTGAAATTATTGAAGAAAACTATTAAATTGTTGAGTTTGTATGACGGCACTGCTATGATACTTATTCAGAAAAATTTATTATTTGATTTTTATATTAAGGAAATGATAAAAGTACTTGAAGTTTGTACTCCTTTATGATTATGCAAAATTCAGACTTGCATATACTTGAATGTCATTTTGTTTTTACCTTGTTTTGCCTTCTTTTATTTGTTTTTTTTCCCCTTTGGATGTTTGAAATAAATAACCAAATACATTTTAAAAGATCAAATATGTTCAGAATGGTCCAAAATCATACTGCTATTACAACCAGCAACAACACACACCTTTAAAGTTGTGTAAAAGCCACAAAAAATAATGAATTTCTTTCCATACAACACTATGCCTTGACTAAACTACTGTGCATATTTTCCTGACATCACAAAATCAAGTATAAACCATGGCTGTTTTTGTTGGACGTGTACTGTAGCTGTTACATCATAGACAACACAAAATGTAGCAAATGCTGAGGCTTTACTTTGTCATGAAATTAACCCAAAAAGACCCAGTGCTACTTTCCAAATGATTTTTTTTTCTCTATGCTTAACATTTCTCAAGTGATTTGTCACCATTTATCATGAAATAATCCTCTGTATTTAGCATGTTTCCAGTGAAAATCAATATTTACTGTAATCTACTGATCGTGTGACGTTCATTAAAGCTCAGATTAAATGCACTGTTTATTATACCAAAAAAAAACTGAGAAAAATAAAAAAAAAAGGAACTTGAACACAAAATAAGTGTGTCTATCCACTGTCATTGATTCCAACTCCATTACTTTTACAAGTGAATCAATGTTGTAGAAGACAATGGTGTTTCCATGGTCATATCTGATGACTAGAAAAAGATGACAAACTGCATTGTACATCAATTATTTACATGGATTCATAGGAATAATGGATCAACGGGTCGACATTTTAGAACACTTAATGTTTTTTTTTTTTGTCGCTGATGGATGTTTGGGTCTTTGTGGGTTAAGTAGGAGCAACAAATCATGTTAAAACTTAATTTACTGTCACTGTTGGTTGGGATTGTGCATATATATTCTTTCCAAAAGAAGTGTCCTATGATTTCCCAATGGGACAACACAAATATAAATTTTAATCAAGTTAAAAGCTTAATAGTTTAGTGATTTATTCTCAAAAAAAAAAAAAAAAAAATCAGTTGCCTGATCATATTCAGAGCTTGTTTAACCATTTCCTGTATACTGGTCACTCCATTGGACAGTTATCCTACAGTTGTTCTCTTGTATATTCATGGGTTTTGTTCTTTTAGTTCCATATCAGTCAGTTTATATCATTACTGTAACTGGTCTGTTCTTAATACCTGATCTGCACAAACATGTTTATGTATAAATCAGTTGCTTGTTGTTATTAGACTGTAATTAAACGTCTCTTCTTAAACAAAACAACATGAGAAGTGAAAAAAAGAAGTAATATTAAGTATTAATATTTGTCCACTGGTCTGTGCTTTCCATGCAATTTTGTTTTATAGTCAAAAATCACTGAAATTCTGTATTTCCTGTTCAAATAAAACAGAGACACAAGAGCTGTGGCAGTGATGAGTCATACCTCTTGCCAATACGCTCTCTGAAAATGTCCTTTTCCTTAATTCTCCAAAGACTGAAATGATGATTATTGGACCCCAGAAGTTACACAATTGATTTAATAATGTTTCCTTGTCTCTTGATGACTGTGTATTTCTGGGCAGAAACAAGATGAAAAACCTCAGTGTTATATTTGACCAGACAATTTCTTTTGATAAACAAGGATGTGACTAAAACATAATTTTTTTTCATCTTCAAAGGATTGCTAAGATCAGGCCAATACTGAGTGACAAAGCTGCTGAAATCCTCATCCACACCTTTCTAACATCTCGTTTGGACTATTGTAATGCTCTTTTTCAGTTTCAGTCTTATAGATGAAAATACTGCGGTTTGGGTTCTGACTGGAGCTAGGAAATATGAACATACTGTATTACCCCAGTGCTGGCTGCTCTTCACTGCCTAATATGTCATGTTTGTGCTGATTTTAAGGTGCTTTTATTGACTCATACAATTTTAAATGGGGCAGCACCTTCTTATTTAAATGATCTGGTCACATTGTATGCACCTTCTCATCCCCTCCGCTCTAAAGGAACTGGCCTGATGACTGTGAATAAAGTCAGGAAAAAGATGGTTGGTGAACGAGCCTTTTCTTTTCATGCACCAACGCTTTGGAACAGTCTTCCTCTGGACATAATGCAGATATTCTCTGTGGATGTTTTTAAAGCAAAGCTCAAGACCCACTTGTTCACTTTGTGTTATATGTCTTGTTTTATTTTACTTTTTTACTGTTTTATGCTTTATTATTTGTGACTGATTTTATTTTAATTACCTGTACAGCACTTTGATTGGAAGCACTTTACAAATAAAATTATTATTATTAATGTCTTACAAACTGGATTGTGTGTGTGCAATTGGCCTGTGTTTGTTGCCATTTCTCTGTATGTTTCCAATATCATGTTTGAAGACATTTTATTATATGTTTTAATGTCTATAGTGTTCAGTAATGTATTTCACATATGTGTGCAATAATATTTAACTCTGACTTAAATTCACAGTAAAAGTGTTGTCTTGTTGACAGTACCTCTGCCTCACAGAAGGGGGCGATAGTGAGACACTGACCCTGAAGTTGATGATGACTGGGTTTACTCTTTGCAACCAATTAAATGCAATGAGTTTTCAGAAAATGCAGGATTTCATTTCTAAACTGAGAAATGTTTCAAAACTTTTCTTCCAGCTTTTTTTTTCATTCAAAGCAAGAATCTATAATTACTGGGAGACTGACACCAGAGCTACAAAGCTCATTAGCTTCAAACGACTGGACAGAATATAAGTGGTTCATTTCAAATGAAGTGGTTTATACTAGAAAAGATTGGCTTTGTGTCTGTGCTTCAAAAAAAAAAAAGACACCTTTTCTGCTTTCCCTGCCTTTTTATTCTCTATGTACAAGTAAAGTTAAGCTTAGCAATAGTTTGACTTTAATTTGTGCATTTGTCAAGATTAGAACAAATCTTAGCAGTGGAAATAGCCTAAATGAAATAAAAAAAAATAATAATTAAATAAAATGTACAGTGAATGAAACAAAACTAACTAAAACAAAAGTGAATTGCATCTAAAATCAGTTATATTTTTCCCATTTTAATCAGGGTTCAAATTTTCCCATTATTCAGCTCTTACATGGCAGAGGCCAGGGTCTGTACGAATGCTCCTATGGTCACTTCAGATAGAGCACCTTTTATTATTTTTAAACATCTGTTTATTTTGAAAATCAAGTTTTTGAGTTATGCATTTGGGTTCACACCCTAGTTCAGTCATGACAGGACAGGACTGAAAAACAAAATCCAATCATGTTGAGCGCCCATTTGAAATGATTGAACTGTGATGTGTCTATCAAAATAAAGCTGCCATTTGTGCCTCCCCCTCTGTGCTTACCCCTCCTGCATAAATCGCATGTTCTCAGAGACTTTAGAAGGCAAGGCAAATGTATTTGTATTCAAGGTGCTTTACATAAAACATGTAATAAAATTAAAATGATTAAAATGCATTAAAGGACAATTAAAATAAGAGATATAAAAACATACAAAAAAAACCTATTGAGAATCTAAGTAAAAGCTTCAGTAAATAGTAATGTTTTCAGGCCTGATTTAAATGAACTGACAGTTTTTCTCAGGTAGTTTATTCCACAGGTGAGGAGCAGAACAACTGAATAATGCTTCACTTAGTTTAGTTTTGATTTTGGGAACACACAGTAAACCTGTCCCTGATGACCTATGACCTCAGGGCTCTGGATGCTTCATATGGAACCAGCAGGTCTAAGATGTATTTGGGTCCAAGACTGTTTAGTGCTTTATAGACCAAGAGTAAGGATTTGAATTCTATCCTTTGAACAAGTACAAGAAAGCCAAAGCATTTTCTGCACTTTAACAGAGGACTGTTTGTCGCCTACAAATCTAGACATTGGCAACAACAATAAATGAATAATTTAAAAAAAAAAAAAAAGGCCTAGCAATTTGGTCTAGGGATGCTGCATATGGAGGCCAGTTTGACCGGACCAATCACACCGCTGTGTTTAGCGAGTTTGTTGGGCGGGCTTAACACAATGACTACAGGGTTGAACAATGGTGTAGATTGGAGAAGTGCAATGGATAAGGAACAGTGTTCATTTAATTTGGTTTGAACATCTATTTTGGAAAAGTTATACTTGGGCTTCACTATGACAAGCACTGAACTATTCTTCCTGCTTGACTGTCATAGAGAAGCTGTATTTGTTTGGCTGACTGTTTACAGCAACAGTCTTATACAGTATATCAGCTGTCTCTGCTGGTGGCTAAAGATGGAGTTTAGTTGTTTGTTGCACTGAGTGGTCATAGCGCTGGCCTGTGCAGAGCACTTTAAAAGACAACGGTTGATCCTATTCCTAGCCTTGAGCTCTGCCTATGGATCGTTTCCAGACTATGTATTGCATATCATAGTCTGGCTTGTCAGGCTAGACTTTTTGAAACAGTTGTTCTGTTACTACTGTTTAAAGTATTGATGTTTAATACCACTGATTTCCTTTTCGATCCGATACGGAATAAAATTTAGACTGGTATCGGTGATACCGATAATTTATGCGACTACACTTAATATGTCTTTTAAATAATAAAATAAAACGTTGAGTATTTCAATTCATAGCTTCTTTAAGAATAAAAGGCAAAGTTATTTATTATTTTAAACTGAAGCATATTGAGGTAAAGAATATAAATAGACAATAGAAAAACCAGAGGACACTATCATACAAAATATGTGAAAATAGTGTTTGGAACCCTGAAAAAAAAGAAAATGACTACAATTATAAAAACATTTTTTTAAAAAAAATATTGCTTAATTATTAAAGATGAAATCATGCATCTTCATTATTGTTACATGAAAATGTTAACTTGAAAACACTGAACATTTCAATAACACATCATCCAACATTGACACTGTTGTTCCTCATTCACAGGTTTTTGTTCAGGAACAACATCACATTTACTGTTTTCTCCTTTAGTCTGTTTGTTGTTTTGTTCAGAACCTCCTGCCTTTGAAAACACTCTCTCTGCTGCGCTGACGCACACTTACCCAGGCGGAAGAAAAAGTAGTCCCACCAACGGCCTGTCATTTTTGACAACATCTCAATACAGTAGTTCAGTTACCTTTCACCATCTTCCTGTTAAGGATACACTTTACCTGAAATGACTTAAGTATCAAAAGTACCAATATTTTTAAACGACAATTCATTTTAGAGTAGAAAGGTCAGAGGTATCAATATTTTAGGATCAATCCACACATCATTAGTTTAAGTTCTTTATCTGTGATCTGGCTCTGTGCTGCAGTTGTTACATATTAGTTGTATTGGATTTGCTTCTTTAAGGTCAGAGCATTAACAGTGATGCTTTGAAGGCGTCTTCATTTGTATGTTGATTTTCTGTACAAATCATAAAACAAAGCATGTCACAGAGTCACAGAGAACTGTTGTTCTGTGATCCCTTTGATGCTGTTGACTCCAATAATGTGTTAGAAGCGATGGTGGCAGGTTGACATCGCTTTGTTGCAGCATGTCGAGCAACTGTTTATTCATCTGTGATGATCACAAACTGGAGGGGATGTTTATTCAAATGTTTACTGTTTTAACTTTAAGTTATTCTTTTTATAGTCTAGATAACTCAATGACTCTGCATGTGTAGTGTCAACATCCTGAATGGACCTCCATACCTTTTTTAAATGTTCCTGTAAGGCCTAAAGATGACACCTAAGAAACCATATGACTACATAATTAACTGGATACATTGCAAGAATGTGAAGTTCATACAAAGTCTGATACATGGTGTATTATAACATGGGCTCAGTGGGTAGCACAGTCAGAATAAATTACATTTTTTATTTTCCCATCATGCATTTGACAATTCTCAGTTTGACACTTTGTTTCATAGTGGCATTGCATTCCATTCATATTCTTAGCAGAAATGACAGTTTTTTGTTTTTGTTTGTTTTTTTAAAGGAAGTTGGTATTTGTTATCACGCAAAACAAATACACTGTTGTATTTTATTGCCATTTACGCATCAAGTCCTGCTATTTTTGTCATGTGCTTCAAGTCACCTTTTCAGTATCTGTTTTAAATGTAAATGTTAACATTGAGTTTATAAAGTCTGCAGAAGAAAAACAAGGATAGAGAGAGGAATACTATGAAACAGCTAATCCCAGAACAATGCAAGTGCAAACATTTATAAGCACAAAATACTCTTGAGAGCTTTGACAACTTGTATTTTGGTTATGACACTATAATAAGTAAGGTTTGGTTCACTTTAGGCACAACATAAACTAGTCAGTATTAAGTTCCTTAGTCCAGTATGTCATACATACACATGCCATTTTAATGTTCTGTAGCATTTCTTTAGGTATAATGTGTCAGTAAAGTGGTGACTGTTATATAACCACACTGATAACCACACAGCTGATGGTTGAACTAATAAAATGTGGAAAATGTGAAGGATCATTGGATAAAGAGTTTGATTTTACTTTCAGTCTACTGTCTATGTGACATTAATAGTATATATTATTTTTCTTGCATGCTGATTAAATACAGAATTTAAAGTATAATAAGGTAGTGGGTAAGACCAGGAATATATACAGATTACAACTATGGTTTTCAAACCATGTAAAGCCATCTGTATTATGTGGTGTAATTAGCAGGGTAAGCACATTTTCCACAGGCTAAGTCTGCAGCATTGGCAGTAAAAAGCTCTCAAAACCTCATCAGATAGCATTTTATTCCTGCTTTAGGCCACAGTCAGTTTAAGCAGAGGCAAGTCACTGCACCCATTAAGAATTCCTCCAAACTTCAAATCACCAGAGATATCATATCTGCCACTTGAAAGTTCAAGAAGAATCAAGAATTTACACATCCAATGTAGCACACAGCCCTGAACATCAAAAATAGAAAAAGTAGATTTCTAGTGCTGCTGCTGTAAAGGGTCAGGTGTGATTTTTTTCCTCCTATTTCTTTCTTGTAAGTGGGAGGCAGCAGTCCTGCAGGAAGATGGTGAAAGTGAAAATGAAAACAGACGCATACAGTTGTACTGATAACTTTACATACCCTGACTGAATGTGCATGGAACTGTCTCGAATGTTCCAACATGACAATGACTCAAAACATTTCCATAAATCAATATTTATTTAATTATTTATATCCTCCTGAGACCCAGGAAAGTACAAGTTTGGGCCTTTTTACAATAAATAATTGCCTTTATTAGAATAATGTAACAGTTTTTTCAGATACATTTTTTTTTTATTTTTATGGAATGTCGTTTGCAGTGGACAACATTAGGAGTTTTTTTTTGTTTTTCTTTCTTCTATAAAGTGGTGAAAATCTTGCCCCCTACAGAGGACAAAAACACATTGCTGGGTCTCAGGAGGATACAGCACTTTCCATGCAGTGAAATGTTGCAAATATCAATTCAGTACAACCCACTGCCACCACAAACACACACACACATACACATATACATATACTGTATACACACACACACACACACACACACACATAGAAATAAATAAAAGAAACAGACTGAGCATGAGGGGACCATGAAGCAAAAGAGAGGAAGCTATTCGCACCAGGGGGCAGCCATCACCCCCAGCAACCGGCTGCCACCAACATGGAGCTGCATCCTAACCAATAAGGGAGGGCTGAACCATCACGGCCTCGTCACCCCCACCCCACCAGGGAGAAGCTGACCCGTAGGAGGTGCTACAGCTGCTGGAGCCCACAGCTGAACAGCCTGGAAATGTACATCTTGTTGCTTCCAACTCTTATAAATCACTTTCATCATTTCCAAAAATGTCAATAACAGAGATTTTTCCATCTCCAATCAGTTCAAGGTCTATATATTCTGCATATGGGATATTTTCAGCTGATTATCTTGTTGTGAAGTACTGTTTTTATAGTAATAAGGTCATTCATCAATACTGGATCATTCAGTTCAACAACATGGTTTCTGACCCATGTTTGAAAAAAATCCTGTGTAAAACCTTTGATATTCCACATGAATTCATATGTTCCATTATTCAATATTATATCAAAACTATTAAACCTTGGCACAAATATCTATAAATGTGAATGAAACTGTTGAAAACAATTCTCACTTCGACATGTAGAGTGAAGCCCTGACATGCTTCTCTTCAGTGTAGTGGATTTGTTTCATACGGGAACAAGTAAAGCTATACTGCTGTTTGATTGGTTGGTAAGGGTCCAATTAAATGGACTTCAGAATTCAAGTGGTGTTAAATGTTGCAAAAGTAAAGAAAACAGCAACTGTCAATGACGTCCATTGTAATGGACGCAGGGTCTGAAAGGGTTAAGTATGTGAAATGTAAAACTGGTACACACTTAAAGAAGTACGCCACCCCCAGGCCAAATTCAGTGTTTCCCCTCTGTCAATAAATAACAAATAAAATTACAAGAGTACAGATAAAGTGATTATACATACATTATACAATTTCAGTAAAATAAATAAGACGTACATTTGTTTAATGATAAAGGGCCAAACCACTAGCCACAAGAGAAAAAAAAGGTTTTGTATTATCATTCATATTCTCAGAAAAATGCTGACATTTCACAAATTGTGGTAGGCTATGTAAACTTATAAGCATAACTATGTTTTCCCTCAAAGTTTGAGGTAAACATGTGTTTGAGGCTAAAACTAAGAAATTCTTATCTTTGTTCTGTAGCTAAAATACACAAGACAGCCTCATTACCTGATAAGCAGCATTAGGAGATAAATCAGGGAAAATAAGACTGAAGTTCCCCATAGTAAGATGTTATCTGTCCTAATAGGGATTATAGACACTGTGGAACAGAAAATATGGATACCATCCCTGCTTTGACACAGGAGTGTAATTGTCCATATCCAAAATATTTATACAGTATCAGCTAAAGATATGAGCACAAATTATGTTAAGAGGGTTGTAGTCAAAATGGCTTTTTACCTACTGTCAGATGTCATCAAACTCATGACACTAAATGCAAATGACTTTGTAATTACACTCAATTTGAATTGCTTTCTTAAATTTCCTATGATGTTAATATCACATTAACATATCTGATTAGATGTAATCTGAAAAAAAAATGACTGGAGCTGAAATTCTGAATGAAGTCAACAAATGACCACAGATGGAAGATGTTAAAACACATGAACTAGATGTAGAAGTGGAAAATAAAGACCATCTTATAGGTTGACATCAAATAAATTAACCCTTTGATGCAGTCTGGTCACTCCAGTGGACAGTTGTTCTACAGTTGTTCTCTTGTATATTCATGGTTTTGTTGTTTTAGTTCCATATCAGTCAGTTCATATCATTACTGTAACTGGTCTGTTCTTAATACCTGATCTGCACTAACATGTTTATGTGTAAATCAATTACTTGTTATTAGACTATAATTAACACTCTTCTTAAAGCTGTCATTCCATGGTTATTTCATTAATATTACTGTGTTCTCCGTTGTTATTGAATACATTGTGTGTTGGTTCTATTAAAAAAAAATGTGTTTGCTTTGTTTCCAGCTGTTTCTGCACGGTAGAAAAATGACTTGAGGTGCTTCCACATACATGTCCATGATTCGGTGATGAGACGTCTCTGATTGGCTCAGAATGCGTGAAGGAACACAACCCCTTCCTCTCTCGTTCTGTGTGTTTACCTTTACCAGAGTATTATCCAGCTAGGTTTCGTGCCGTTCTGAAAATGTGCAGGGAAAAAAAACGAGGCTTCATTTCCACAGAGAGCACATGAACCAGCTTGATTTGCCATTTTTTCCAAATTTATGCAGCAGCTACTGTGGTCGCCATCTTCTCTTGAAGATGCTAATGCTAATGCTACTTCAGATTTGCTGCAATGGGGGATGGGCTTAACCCCATGTGGGTGATGCAAAAGTCCGTCTGACGTCAGCGAAATGACACCTTTAAACAAAAAGTACATTAAAGTCCTTCATTTCATAGTGTTCTGATATTATTTTAAATACACATTTATTTTTTCTAAAGCTTAAACACATGTTGTCCAGCTGAGTGGACATTTTTGTAACTCCATAAAAAATAGGTTCATTAAAATTATTCCAATCACATTGCTATGTTCATGCCGAAAGAGGAATAAAACACGTAGGAAAAAAAAAAATCTTCACAAAGGTTCAAATAATTCATGTATCATAGGGTTAAATGCAAAAGTGATGATTTACTGTCCACTAAACTTCAGACCTAAAAGCAATGCCACTAGTGATGTTCAATACCACAGATTTGTAATATTGAATAAAATTCAGGCTGGTCAGTATTTCAGTCAAGATATGGAGTATTTATAGCTCTGTGGAAAGTAAACCAGCTCTGACAGTTGAGTTAAAACTCAGTGTAAAGTTCTACACAGATGCAGTGTAAAATTCAATTCTACAGAGAGATGATATAGTCCCAATCAGCAGCGTTGCAGGTATTGGACATTTTACTCATTGTGTCCCATTTTATGTGCAGAGGTTCAAGGGGGGGTTAGGGTTAATGATTATTTAGGTTAATATGTATGTCTGTTTTACAATATTTGTTGGCCTTTTTCTGTGTACTTTTTAATTATTATAAATGTGACCTAAACTTTACAAACTAAAAACAGTTCCTCATGTATTTGAAAACGGTAGAAGTTCTCCCTTCAACTTGTAAGTGTAACAATAATACATTTAATATATCATCATTTCAAAAAATCCTGTCACACTCTCCACATATTTCAAATCATAAGTTCATAAAGAACACATGACATGACAGTAAGTGTTCTTTTTCTCCCTTCCCTTTTCAGAATTGCCTCACGGTAAAAGACTTCATTCCATCTCATCATTAAGGCATGATTTGTATTTATTTATTTATTTTAATACTGATTTTATTAAGGGTTCTGCCAGGGTAAAAGAGAGAGGTGTGTAAAGAAAAAAAAAAAAAAAAGGGGGGGGGGGGGGGGGGGGGCTCCCCCCCAAAAAAGAAAAGGAAAAACAAAAAGCCATATCAAGACAATATCAAAATTACAAACAATATCAACCATGATAGTAACAACAACAAGAACAAGAACTGGGCAAAAATAAAATTACAATAATAAAACACAATAATAATAAATTAATTAATTATTATTAATGATTAAAACACACAGAACAAACTAAATCAGACCTACTGTATAAGTTGATGAACACACACACACACATCCATACACAAAAACTATAATCAGAACAGAACAAACAATCCATACAATACAAAACAACTAAACCACATGATAAGAGCTGTTCATATTAACGTGACTGTACTAGAGTGACTGTACTAGAGTGACTGTACTAGACTGACTGTACTAGACTGACTGTACTAGAGTGACAGTACTAGACTGACTGTACTAGAGTGACAGTACTAGACTGACTGTACTAGAGTGACAGTACTAGACAAACTGTACTAGACTGACTGTACTAGACTGACTGTACTAGAGTGACTGTACTAGAGTGACTGTACTAGAGTGACTGTACTAGACTGACTGTACTAGACTGACTGTACTAGAGTGACAGTACTAGACTGACTGTACTAGAGTGACAGTACTAGACAAACTGTACTAGACTGACTGTACTAGAGTGACTGTACTAGAGTGACTGTACTAGAGTGACTGTACTAGACTGACTGTACTAGAGTGACTGTACTAGAGTGACTGTACTAGACAAACTGTACTAGACTGACTGTACTAGAGTGACTGTACTAGAGTGACTGTACTAGACAAACTGTACTAGACTGACTCTACTAGAGTGACTGTACTAGAGTGACTGTACTAGACAAACTGTACTAGACTGACTGTACTAGAGTGACTGTACTAGAGTGACTGTACTAGACAAACTGTACTAGACTGACTCTACTAGACAGACTGTACTAGACTGACTGTACTAGAGTGACTGTACTACACTGACTGTACTAGACTGACTGTACTAGAGTGACAGTACTACACTGACTGTACTAGAGTGACTGTACTAGACTTTTATTTCACCTCATTCACACATATCTGTTAAGGGCTAATAGTATTTTTACTGTTTTCTCCTTTAGTCTGTTCTTTTTTTTTTGCTCAGAACAGACTGAGTGAGTCACAGTTGACTAAGTGAGCGTGACGTTGTACACACCTACCCAGTGGAAGAAGTAGTTCCCATCATTCATGGATCATTTGGACAAGATCCCAATTCTTCAGCCACTTTCCAGTGTGTTGCTCTGATATAGTACCTTACCTCAAATGTCCAAAGTACGAAAAGTACTGACTGATCCGCTATCAGAGATATCGATATTTTAGTATCGATCCACACATCACGAAATGTCACAAAAAAACATGTTTATTAGTGTTTACCCCAATCTGTCAAAAACTGAATTGCTGTTCATTTATCAGACATGCTGATCTCTTCACAATTTGATTAGATTCTCACACAAAACATTGGAGATAAATACTATTATTGTTTATGTGCTGAGTCTGACTGTAGTTCTGTGACTAACCCACTAACCTTTTCCTTATTCCTTGGTGAATGTATTCCTGAACCACCGTCTGTTCCCTGTAATGACCACTGTGGCCTGTATGCTAATTGATCCCTCACACAGGCCAGAGAAACTCTTTATTTTTGTTGATTGAAAAAGTCGGTTAATATAGGGATCTTGAAGCATGGTGTTTATGTGGCGTAAATGTAATCACATCAGGAATAGAACATTGATTATTGGGCTAACTCGTGGCTATTTATCTGTTAGCTCGGTGCTCAACTGAACTGAAAAATGAACAAATCATTTCAGGGAATGATTTGGTTCACTTTGTTTACCCAAAAGATTTATTCTATTGACGAAGTTGTTTGTTAACGACACATTATCCAGGATGTCAGCCATAACCGCATGCCTCTAGGAGGTAAGAAGTCATATCTATGGAAAGAATCTTCTAGCTTTCATGGTACCAACTAGGTCAAAATGTGTATGGCAGAGGGAAAAAAGAACATAAGCCCTAGACGGAAAAATAGGGTGAATGCAATGGTTTAATGACACAGGAGAATACATTGTATGATGCAGTTCAAGTGAAGAAAGTGAAGACCAAAGAGGACGTCTCTGGTAGGTAGTACTGGTCTACAAGTAAAATGCTCCTGGAATAAAACTAATGACATTTTATAACATGTGTGTTACTGATAAATAAATCTAAAGTCTTAAATGATGGTTGGGTCAAGTTTCCAAGACAAGTATTGGGTCAAAATGTTAAATTCTGTCATAATCTGGACTCAAGGTGTGATGTTTTGTCTTATTTGTTGTTTGTCTTCATGTATTTTTGTCATTGTTAGTGTTTGGGCTTTTATTTTGGGGATCTGTGTTTCATGTTCACACTTAGGCTCTTTGCTCCCTGTCACCGGTGTTTTTCCCGCCTCTCGTTAATTCGTGTTCCACCAGGGATTTCCAAGTATATAAGTGTCCCCTTTTTTTGGTCCAGTGCAAATGTGACTTTTGACTTGAGAGCAAGATTCTATTCTGTGTTTTTTTTTTTCAGTGTTCAACTCATTTTGGTATTCTGTTTTTTTTTTTTTCGGTTTCTGTCTTTGCCCCTGTTTGTCTTGCCTGGATTTGTGTGTGTGATCTCTAGCCTGTCTGAGTCCTGCATTTGGGTCCATCACTGGTACTGAAATTGTGACAAATTCTTAGAATTAACAAGAGAATAGGTTTTACCCCAAATTAATATTGGTCTCAGATCTACCAGATCTACTTCCAAACACTGTCTGCACATTATGATCCATTCACTTTACAGGTTCTTTCTAGTGGAATATTTACTAATCCATTGTATACATGTACATAAACCAGCATATATGTGGAATAACACACCATCATATATATTAAAAACATGAATTAACCGGCACTTTTGTCATTTGTTTTATGATAAATCTTATTAATGTAAGATTTAACCCATTTAATATTTGAAGCAGATACTTTCTAAAAAAAAAATAAAATAAAATTGTAGAGCAGTGTAGTCAGGGTTGATAAGTTTATAGAGTGAAGTAATTACAGCGTGACAGGGTACAGTGACTGAAAAAAACAGGGTTTAGAAATTAAGACTAACCTGGAAATGGCATAACTTTTCAATAAAGAATTAAAAATATGATCTGGAGAGTGACAGCGTTAATGTGGTGTTGATTGACTGAGTGGGCAGAGTGACTGAATAGATGTACTAAGACGTGTTTGAATCTGACTTTCAGTGATAGCAGGGAGGTAAACACGCTAACATGACTATGACTAAAATGAAAGCACAACTCCTCACAATGTCTGTGGAGCTCCAGCCAAACTCTGTGACTCAATGAGTAACAAAAGCAGGAGGACATGGTTAATTTAAATCAGCTCCATTATCTAGGGTATAACACAGGGCATCTACTCATACATCAGGAAGATGCGCCTGGGATGAACTGTTAAGAGTGTCCTAGATGGAGGTAAGACCACAATCCTCCATGGAATGTATCCTAGAAAGAACAAAGAGGAAGTGACTGAGACTGAGAAATTCTACGATTCTATAAAAAAACAAACAAAAAAAAACCACCGAAAGCACAAATGTTCTCATCATGGGAGTACAAGAATAGGCCCAAAACACCTGATCCATAGAGGATACAGATCTATCAGATCCACTGCAGATTGGTGAGTCAGTGTTTGTGGCAAGGTTCAAGATGAAAGCTGGAACAACGCATGCTGTGAGGTTACAGTCAGGTAGTCTAGTAGAGTGCACATGTATATCTATTGCATTATAATTCCCAAAGCCCCAAAAGGACATCCTGTGGGAACTAAAGTTTCAGACTGACAGGCGGCGGCTGGCTAACCAACTGGACAGCGAGGTGGTTAACAAGGAGCAGAAGGGCAGGTGTGATAGATGTGGTAATCCTAGCTAAGAGTAGCATCAGAGCCAGAGGAGCAGGAGAAGATCAAGAAGTACTCAAGATGAGGAACAATTGGAATAGATGTTTGAAGGGGAAAGTAGTTGTCGTAGTTGTTGTTGGTAGTTATAGTAGAAGAGATGATTGGCTCAATTTTTCTGACCAATAACACTGGTCTACAAGTAAAATGATTCTGGAATAAAACTAATTAAATTTTACCACATGTGTGTTACTGATAAAGGAAACTCAAGTCTTTGGTCTTGGGTCAAAATGTGAAATTCTTCAAATTAACACAAGAATAGGTTTTAGTCCAAAGGAAAATTGTTCTGAGACCTACTTAAAAAGACTGTCATCATATTTATTAAAAACATGAGCTAACCAACACTTTTGTCATTTTTTTCCCTGATTTGTCTTATTAAAGTATGTAAGATTTAACACGTTTAATGTTTGAAGCAGATTTGTAAAAAAGATTTAAAAAAAAGTATAGCACTGTAATGCAGTAATGACCAATGCAGTAATGAGCAGTGGATGTACTGTTCAGAGCAACTCCTCTATGCAAAACAGTGATGTATAGACACGTTTGATACTTAATCCACCAACAGATTTAACATTCAAAAATTATCAAAGGATTATCTGAGGAACTCAA
This sequence comes from Siphamia tubifer, assembly GCA_020466265.1. Taxonomy (NCBI): domain Eukaryota; kingdom Metazoa; phylum Chordata; class Actinopteri; order Kurtiformes; family Apogonidae; genus Siphamia; species Siphamia tubifer. The sequence goes on along the minus strand of CM035794.1, from coordinate 22,235,829 downwards.
GAATAAACTGTCATTCCAGGTCCAGTTAGGTAGTGTTTTCCATTAAAAGTTTGAGCTCCAGCTGTTTTAACAGAACGGTGTGGTGATGATATTAAATTAAACACACACACACATATATATATATATATATATATATATATATATATATATATATGTGTGTGTGTGTGTGTGTGTGTTTAATTTAATATCATCACCACACCACCGGTATACATGCATCACCACAACAGACTATTGTATATCCTCCTGACATAACAATTGTCTTGATTTTCCAATTATTTATTTTTTTCCAATGGAAAGCATTTTTTGAATAGAACTGTGAAACGTTTGTCCCACTCAGAGGACAAAAATGCATTGGTGAGTCTCAGAAGGATATGTCTGTTCCTTTACCAACCCACTACCACCAGTGTCCAGTCTAATAAGCAATGCTTTAATCATTCATTTAAGCAGTGGTAGTGGGTTTACACTCTCAAGTGATTGTTCAATAAATAGTCAGAGATAAATCATGAAAAGGAATCAAAACACTACACTTCCCTCCATCATGTATGACCTTTGTATCAGCAGTTTCAGTTGCATGTCCCCAGTGAAATGAACTGTTCATATTCTCTAATTAGGGTCTAATTCCATTTTTCCGTAGAGCACAGTACAAATGACAAGCAAGAACAGTAACCTGTGTTTAAAGCATCATGTAAGTGTCAGATTCTCAGCAGCAAGTGTGTGAAAGAGGCAGTGTACAGAAATAACTGGATGAGATGAAATGTTTAAATGGCAGTGCCGTCTGTGCAATACATCATTATTACTATTTGACTGTATTTCATTTAGTTGCTTACTGAACAGTACACCAACATGATGGTGAAACGTCTGCTAATTATTTGTGGCATTAAAAAAAAATGTCAGAGAGCACAGTTTATTATAACAGCAATCCTCATCACTTCATTCCATTAGAGAAAGCTAAGTATACAGAACTGATTTGTTATCCTACACATAATGGCTTTCTTAATCCACAGGAATGCTGGCAGAGCGGCTCACATTTGGCCAAGTGCCAGGAGTTTGGACAAGTACTTATATTCTATTAGTTACACTGCTGGAGTCTTTGGCTTCACTACAGTCCACACTGAAATATCTCATATTAATATATTTCACAGGATGAATGCTAATGATAATACAATCCAGACTTGGCCATGAAAAACCACTGAAATTCCACATCATTGCAAACATACCCAGTCACCAAGGTAACATAGGCAACATAGTTTTCATATCCAACTAATTCTGTAAATCCATATGATATAGGGTTCTACCGATGAAATTGAATTGACAGATGAAGAGGCGTCAGCGTAAAGTGGAAAGTTCACTTAAAATGTGCATGTGTCTGGGTTTAATCTGTAGGAGGTAATAAACTGACACAACGATGTAGAGTTGAGGGCAAATTACCCCCCCCCCCCCCACACACACACACACCCACACATAAAAATGGCATTATTTTAAAAGTATTTCACCAGTACTTTTAAACATAGCAACATATTTTTAACAGTGTTTTAAAACATAGTTGTGGATGCTTACATTATTAATATTATTTATTTATTATTATTTTTACATTATTATTATCTGAGCCCTGGATCCTAAGAGTCAATTGTGTATCATTTTTGCTGGATAACAGCCTGCAATTATTTGTTATAGTTTTGAACAAATCTTCTTTTGAGGAATTCCAGTCCATTCTTCTTTCTTTCATGAGTCTTTGAACTCTTTCTACCTTCTTCTGCCAGGTTTGTTCTGTACTGTGTGGCTGTCTTTGAATATCTGGATTATATTTCACAATCCAGTTCCTGAAATTTGGATAGCTTTGTACAACCTTCCTCTGAATAATTATATAATAATTATAGTCCAAACTGGTTAATTTACTTTTGGACATGGTGCTTTCTTAACTGACAGATCAATGACCCATACTGAGGCTTTTATACAAAGTTTGAACTTAAATGTTGAATGAAATCACCTGTGAAGTTAAAGCACATAATTGCACAAAAGTGGTTTGTGCAATGACTTCATAAATGGTCATTTGTTAAAGGGACATAATAATAATGTCCTGGGTTAATAAATTTTTTTCTTAAATAATTTACACAGCCCCTAAAGAACCAAGATTAAAAAAAAAAATAAATAAAAAAAAATAAATAAATATATATATATATATATATTACTATTATTATTATTATTATTATTATTATTATTATTATTATTATTATTATTATTATTATTATTATTATTATTATTATTATTATTATTATTATTATTTATTTATTTTTTAACTAAAACATGCGCTTGTTAAAATACAGCGTGCACCTGTTTACTTAAATTGAATCGTGAACACAATTTATAAAATGTGGCGACAATTTATAAAATGTGCTAATGTTTTAAAGCAATCATGATTAATTGTTTGCATTCAAAATGACATGAGCACATTTTATAAAATGTTAACACACTTTACAAGAGTGTACCCATGAGGAATATAATGTAGGCACGACTGAATACCAGTGAGTGCATGGTTTCAGTAAGACAAGTCCACAATGTAGGTAAATGTGTATTTATTTTGACCAGCGTGCGATTCAATAAAGTCAGGGACTTTTCTCGGTCCTTTAGGGGCTCCATAGTTTTGGTATGCAAATATATACTTTGTGCCTTCTATGATCAGAAATGCTATGTTGACAATTCCTTGCTCCATTAAAAAAGTGTTTTGGGAAAATCTTGAAGAATCTTCCAATTTTATAAGGGGCTAATAATTTTACCCTCAAGTGTATATTTGATGGTTCAGGTCCAGGTTCATTCCACAAAGCAATAACTAACAGGCAAAAATTGTATGTGAAAGTGAAATGTTATCTTTTTCTGCACTCTTCATTTTCCTTTTCCTCACAGACACAAATCCGAATTTTAAAAAAGCTTATGAATGAAAACCCTTTCTAAAAAAACTGCTTTTGCAAACAAAAAAAACATCCATGTGAGAACAAAAGGCTGAGACACACAGACATGTCTGCATTAATATGAACAGAGCAAGACCATTTTCTGCCTTTTCAAAGATAGACATGTCTGAGTAAAAGATATTTTAACACTTAACAAAGGCAGCTGAATATGCTGCAGGGTGAGACTGGAAATTATTCAAACAACAACTTGCTGTGAATATAGTTGGTAAGATCATGATAAAAAGCAGAATTTCACTGAAAAAAGCTGATATCCATACAATAAGGAGGACAGAGGTATTATAAAACATCTATGGCGTAACATCATAGATATGATCAAGGAATATTATTTCTAAACACATTTTTGTCCAACTACATATACGCAGACCTTGAGTTAATAAAATAAATTCAACATTGTCAGTTGACTTTCCAGTGAAGTCAGTAAGAAACAATGGTTTGTCAAAGCATTTACAGCAGATTATAATAGATTTTACTTTCTAGTCTCCACAGAACTGTGTTGTAAAATAAAAAAAAAAGAACTCTGTCTACACATATAGTCCCACGCCCCCACCACTGATAACCACCAAACCTTTAGCACTTGTTCATTGTGCTAATATCAAAAAATTTCAGCCAAATCCATCCATAACTTTGAGTTATCTTGCTAAGAGACAAACAGATAAATGTGGGTAAAAACATAACTCCACTGTTCCTTGGCAAAGTAGTTACAGACCTAAAAAGGTATAACTTAAAATAAAACATGGACATAAAACAAACCTACTACTCCTCTACTGCTGATAAAATTGGTTTTATTTTGGTTCTTAAAAACTGGCCGTAAGATCATTCCAGAACCTCAGAGCAACAGCCTGGAAGGAGCGGTCACTGCGGGTCCTGAAACGAGTGTGAGGGACCATTAGTAAATTTTGCTCTGCTGACCTCAGCCTCCGAAAGGGGGTGTAAGGACAGAACAAGTACTTCATATAGGAGGGAGCCTGGCCATGCAGGGCTCTTAAGGTAGGATTTTAAAATAAATAGGGAAGATGTCTGGTAACTGATGAAGGGCTAATGTGGTTCTATTGGTACGAGTCAGTAAGCTCACAGAAGAATTCTGGACCTGCTGCAGTTTTATTAGACAAGAAAATAAACTATTACAAAAGTCTAAACAACATGACACAAAGGCACGGATATCCAATTCCAGATTGTGTTTTGGTACAATTTTCCAGAGTTTGGCTAGCCTAGCCACACTAGATTGCTAGCGGCAGCGCATGTAATGTGCTACAGTAGTAGTCTAGTTATGCTTGATCCAAATTTTGATGAGATGTCCCTGAAACTGGCCAATGAATCAAAGTGAAGTATAGTCAGAGGGCGGGCGTAACAAAGTGACACTGCAAGAATTTGGAAACAAAAAACCCCCGAAGCAAACATAGAAGAAGAACAACAGGTGATGATTTCCTTTTAACAAAGACGAGTGAAGAACGTGAGAAAATGTCAGCAATATTTAAGTATTTTTTTTTACAGAAGCAACAGCAGTCATTAAGTCACCACTACGTCATCCTAAAGATTACACTGATTGGTTGTACTGTAGTACCGTCATGTTGCATACAGAGGATTTGAAAGACAACCTTTTAGCCCCGCCTCCCCTGACTATGAAGCATTCCTAGACCTATACATGTAATAAATAGGGATAGCGCTGCTAGGTTAGAGTTTGGTCATATTACTGAACTGAAAGAAACTGTTTTGAGTCAGCTGTTGTATGTGATGATCTAATGACATTTCCTTGTCAAAGATAACACTACGTTTTCTCAGGCTTGCTTGAGTGGACTGATCCAGCATGAGCATTTATTACAAGGAGCTACTATAGCAAGTGACAAGTCCTACACTGGTATAAATACCGGCCCATTCTCTTCACCTGGACCTGGGCCATGAGTTCCTCACCTAGTGACTCTCATTAGGCAGTGAAACCACAGTCAGAGTTGGCGTTTGCCGCTTTCTGCTGTCTCCATATTTCAAAAGCATCTCCTGCACATATCCTTGTATATATGTATATATGTATTGTATTTCATCCTTTCGGCTGCCTCAGTGCAGAACACATGATAAAAGGAATGGTTCACTATAGGGTAATGGTAGCATGGAACTTAGGTTAAGAGATACTCTCAGCATGGACCCAAGAAGAACAAAGGAGCAGGAGAACGACGACCAGACGTGAAGAAATACAATTATTTTCACTATCAATGTTCAAAAAGGTAGAAAACAAATGGGAGCTCTGTGGCCCTCCTAACTAAAAAAAACAAGAAACTGTTGAAGAAAATCTTCAAGTCGTGAAATTATGCTGGGCTGTGGTAGTCTATACTTTTAACTAAAATATACACTGTATTACAAATAGTAACAGGTGCTCGGGTGGCACAAAATAGCTGCAAAGACAGACTTTGGTCCAGACAAGTGTTTATTTTGCAAAATACAAGTTAAACACTCCGTGAGGTTTGTCTCGAGACACACACACACCGTAAGGTAGAACCCACACTGATACTTATACCTTTTCTGAGGCCCTGGCTAACCACACCCCTAAACCCCTCCTATCTTAGCTATCCACGCCCCTAGACCCCTCCTATCTTAGCTATCCACGCCCCTAGACCCCTCCTATCTTAGCTAACCACTGTCAATCATTCCGCCGGTAAGTTTTGTATTCTTGCTCTGTCTCCGCTGAATGTTTTTTTAACGTACAGTGGGACGGGGTTTCGTATTTGATGTCCAGATTTACGCCCCCTGGCGCCGTCCAGTCTAGTCGTTTTTGACGTTATGACAGATGAAGGAAAATAAAGAAAAATAAAGAAAAATAAAGGCTGGTGCCGTACAGTCTAGTTGTTTTTGACTTATGACTGACAAAGAATAGAAGACCCCTTGCAGCTGTGGTTTTTGATCCATTACTCATGTCTCAGGATCCACATGAGCAAGGTGTATCACGGCCTTTGACCTCACAACCCCCCTGTATTCTGACATTTTAAATTTACCTGGCGCCACTACATTCTTATCTGTTTGCTTAGCATTTTTACAACCCTTTTGCTGTAGTCAATCATTTGCCCCTTCCTGCAGCTGTGTTTTGTGATGTTACATGTATTAATGTTTTAATCCTCAACAAAACACACAATATAATTTCACTAAAAACTAGAAAACTAGAGAAAGACAACAATTTACAATCTGCAGGGTGAGAAGGACATAAGAAGAATGGTGCACTGACAACAGACAAAGGGGAAGAGGGGTGAGAGGGGATTACAATTAGGATTGGGGAATCAACAGGAGGATACCAGGTGCAGGTGATGAAAGAATCAGGAAAGACATGTACAAGTAAGACAGAATGCAGACACAAAAGGAAGACAAACCCCTTCAACAAAACAAAATGTGAACAGTGAACAGACCTAACCAATGTCTAACAATCAACACAAGAGGTGCTCGGCACAAGAACCCCCCCCCCCCTTTGTACACATTTTACCTGATTTTCCCTATCTCTTATCATTGTGAAAACACATTTTTAGTGACCTTGACCTTTGAACTACATTCACCAAAATTGCTATTCTGGACCACCTCACACCTTTCCTAAAAATATGCTGGAAATTGGTCCAGTAATCTTTGCGTAAAACTGCTTACATTCAGACTAAGGGGACAGGAGACATTTGAAAAAGAAAGATTAAAACTGTACTTGTTTATATATAGCAGGGGTGTCCAAATCCACTCCTGGAGGGCCAGTATCCTGCATATTTTAGATATGTCCCTCTTCCATCACCCCTGGAAGCATAAAAATCATTATAAAACTTCCCCTGTGCTTTATGATGAGCTGATCATTCATTGAACCAGGTGTCGTGGAAGAGGGACATATCTAAAACAGGCAGGATATTGGACCTCCAGGACTGGATTTGGACACCTCTGCTTTATGGCAGGGGTTCTCAAACTTTTTTGGCCCAGGTCCCCCTTGGAGGGGTGAAATATTTCCATGTCCCCCCTCATCCTCGCGATACTGAAAATGATAAAAAAAAAACACTTCAACAATGATTATTATGAAACAATGATAACCTTTTTTAATAGTGCTTTTGTGCAAACCAGCGACATTTTCAGGTATTATAATATAAATGAGCACTTCAGACACAAAAATTTTAAATAATTTTAAAATAATAAACGGAACAAAAGACACACAAAACCGTGTGTGTGTGTGTGTGTGTGTGTGTGTGTGTGTGACAGACAGACAGACAGACATAGACTTAATGAGAGGGATGAGCTTGTCAAACTCAATATAACTATCAATGTACTTTCTCTTTTTAGGGTTAGGGCGTTTGTTTTTGTCATTTTCATTGTCATTTCCTTTACCACTTCTTGAGGAACTTGGCGGACACAAAAATCGATCCATGTTCGCTGCAGGGTGGCTAAAAATAGCCTGCGACTCGCTCCGTCTCAATTTAGTCAAGCTGGCGTCAAACAGCGCTGTTACTTCCGCCCGCTCGCTACAAATTAAAACTTCCGCATTTCAAAATAAAACAGCAAAAAAAAAAAAAATAACAAAAAAACAAAACCGTGAATAATTTCGCGTACCCCCTGGACATCCGCCACGTCCCCCTAGGGGTCCGCGGACCCCAGTTTGAGAACCGTGGCTTTATGGGATACCTTGAAGAAACCACTGTTGCTCTCACTCCTGATGTGAGCGGGAGGCAGACCAAGGTTTTTGGGGTCCGCTCCCACATGTCTATTTGTTCACCGTGTGATAGCGGTAGGCTAATATAGGCTACTGTACACAGAGCTATCTAGTCACATGCTCTTTGGTCATTATATACATTTCTCTGGCATGCTGCTCTCACTATTGAACTGGGAGGAATCAAGCGCATTAATATTTTGGACCGCTTGTGCACTATGTTACAGTGCTATAAGGTATAACATCACTAATATGGTAGCTTAGTGTAAAAACAATATATAATGGTACAATGATATTATATTACTTACAGCTTGTGGCTCGGTGGATGCTCTTAATCATCAGAACAGATCTATGCTTCAGACACAGCTGGCTTGCATATGAAAGCAGTCATCACTGAAGTGGCGAACACAAATTAATACATTTTCCTGTGGCTGTTGGCCAAAAATAAAAGCTTCCCACAGTTTTATGGTTGGGACATCTTTTGGAAAGGAAAACAGTTGATGTTTTCCTCCACAGTTGAAAAAGCGACAGACTATTTTGGAAGGTATCTTCTCTCTTCTTCTTCTTCAGGTTGGAAACGTAACTCCTGGGAAAGTTTGAATTATATGCCAGGTGGGTGTGTTTTGGGGCTGGTTTCATGCAATTGGACGATTCAACCTGATGTCAGGTTTTGTACACATTTCGCGAACATCTCGCAACAAGCCATTTAGAGTGGCAGGAAAACACATTGCAGGATTACGGCATGAATACTATAGCTCATGTTTTGTAACTTTGCTGAGGTTTGCAGTCAACATCCGACATTATAACATTGTATGTATGTAGAAAAACATGGATCAGCATAATCGGTCTCCTTTAAGGTCCGGTGACATTCAGGGCCATTTTATGATTACTAGGTCTTACATACAGCTCTTTAATTATGGTCACACAAATACAAATACACTTTATCCAATAGGAGAAATTCATTATTCCATACAATTGATTCATGTTCATAAGAAATCTGAATCACAGTTTGAAAGATTGATTATAACAGTAATCAGCATATACTCAGGAGGAGCTTGTACTTTTGACTCAGAAAACAGGATGGGCATGTTGTAAATGAATAGGGTTAACATATGTGCATGCACTGTGACAGAGCTGCCTGAGGTGTTTCCTTCTGGTAATCTCATATAATGAGATTGTGGTTTGCATGCATGAATTGATGTAAATGTAATGTGTCACACTTCCTGTGGATGTTTTGATGTTTTTATATATCTATACATGCTTCTGATGGATAGTGCTGCCTTTCCTCATGTATCTGAGACATGCATGCAGCATATGCCTTTGCTTGCCTCTGGTATTCGTGTCTGTCTTTGCTCTGCTCATGTGTACTCACATACAGTTTGTGTCTTTGTTTAATCTTTTATACGTTTATGGGAAACACATTTTGTATTGTTTAATGGAGACACAAATATTGCTTATGTCACAACAATGTATGGTTCTTTGTAGGACTGTCAAACAATTAAAAAAATTAATCAGATTAATCACAGGGTTGCTTTGAATTAATTTTGTTTAATTGTGATCAACACATTTTATGTTGATGGACTGTTCTGTCTTGTTTTTTGTTTTGTTTTGTTGTTTTTTTACTCAAATTTCAGATAAAATGTACAAAAATGCACTCAAACACAAAAATGTAGAGAAAAAAAAAGAATACAAAGCATGCTAACATCCACTAAAATTCACAAATAAATAAATTAAGACAAACAAAGAAAGGAACAATCCAAACTATTTTCAAAAACACCTATAAAATACAACATAAAACACCAAAAAAGTCATAACACATCCAGAAAATATGCAAAAATATAAATATATATGCAATTAACATGTTCATTCAGCGCCATCAACAATTTTAACAAAGCAACTTGAAATAAAACAACCGTTCCGTTTAATTGCATAGCAATTTTTAATCAGGTTAATTATGATAATGGCTTCATGCGTTAATGTATTCATTTTCACAGCCTTATTTCTTTGTCATGTGAAGATTTTATGTGCAGCATATGACTCATATGATGACTTCATGTGCTCAAAATAAAATTGAATGAACTAATGAACAAACTAACTAATTCCATAATCACAGTAGCTTTAATGTCAGGCAGCAGCTATTGAAATGTCAGGTTAAATGAACATGCTATATTGTAAGGTAATGGTACTGTGGCACAAAAAAGTGGTATTAATCTCAGTTTGTCTATTCCTACAGACCAATCAAATGTTAACAATGCATACAGTACATGAATACTGTTCTATGAACTCGTTATCCTCTGGTGATGTACAGTATGACATACACTTCAATGTATTTTGGGGGCATTTTCCTACCACAGTACTATAGCTATTGATTTGAGAAACAACAAATTAGTGGTAGTATATAGCATAGAATAGGAATCATTGTTTTAAAAACTCTATATGTTTTATGACGGTCATTGCTCAGTCAGAGAGGGTGGAGAAGGTGGGCGGAGCTACAAGTTCTGTGTCAGTTCAGTTTGAGTGCTGTGCTTTGAATTCTGCAATGTGATGTTGTGTAAGTGGCTGATTTATATCAATGTCAGATTTGCCTACTGCTGTCCTTGGCACCACAGCTCTAGCACCACTTGTTTTATGTGAATTTAATGAAGACAGTCTCGTGAATCCTGACACGTATGTTGTATATCATGACTCGACGTTTACATTCTAAATAACATCACCTACAAACCTCTGGCAACTTTTACAACCTAATAACAACACATACTCTTATAGAGAGTGCCAAAAGTCCTATAAACACCAATAAAAGTTGATTTGTAGGAAAGAAAGAAACTGATTGAGCCAAATTTATGCCTGAGCCCAACTGTCTCTTTCACCTCTTTAGAGGAATTAAAAAGTGTAGGGTGCTAATGAACTACACTTACATTTTCCACAAAAAGACATGTGGTAAGACAGACTAGTTAAATGGGTCAGCTTAGCCTGAAGGTCAATGACTGAATTATTCAGTTACAACTAGATTAATTAAAAATTAATTATTCAAGATGGTACTGAGGATCTAGATGGTTAAAGACCAGCATAGTCAACAGTGATCTTCAAAGAGCGACACAAGAGCTTAGTTCTTTATGGAAATCCATCATTTACTTTAAACCTTTTGACATTTTTATCACGTGTGTAGAAAGAAATGCAGTTCTCATGGTTATGTGACAGAAAAGACAAATAGAATAATGAAAGATTCAGGAAATGAGAACATTTCATGGCTTCCAGGCTTTAATTCTGTGCTTTCAGTGACCTTTCCTCCAGTGCAGGGGTGGCCAACCATGGCAGTGGAGCAACCTGTGGGTGTTCATGAGTACTGCAATGAGCCTTCACACCCACAAATGACTTGGCATTCTTCAGACCCCTGGTATTGTGGGCTCTGTTTCTCTCTCTCTCTCTCTCTCTCTCTCTCTCTCTCTCTCTCTCTCTCTCTCTCTCTCTCTCTCTCTCTCTCTCTCTCTCTCTCTCTCTCTCTCTCTCTCTCTCTCTATATATATATATATATATATATATATATATATATATATATATATATATATATATATATGTTTTTTTTTACCATAGTCAGAAAGAGAATGATGTGATCAATGTCCATCTGTATGATAGAGACAAGAATACAGTCATGTCAGAACCATGTGAGAGCTTTTGTAATAATGTTACCAATAATAAAGGCTTTTCTGTATATGTGCAATTTTTTTGAATTACTTCACTACTTTTCCCACCTTCATAATGGTTCAAATGAAGCCCTGTGGCTTTAAACCAACAAAGACATCCTCAACAAATAGGTCAACGTTTTTTTTTTTTTTCTTTTTTAGTAAGCTGAGCTGCATTATTGACAGCATTGATGTGTTTCATTATCATCATCATAGCGGCCGAAGCTGAGCAGCACGCCTGGCAGACCAGTCCTGTCTGTTGTCATACAGTTGGCCAGCTCGTTGGTGATGGCCGCCCCCACATCCCTCATTAAGGTGTTGACAAAAGTTGAGGGGGGGTTCCTTACATTTGTGTCATATATCTGTTAACAGCTAAGAAACAAAAGATGTTTTAGGATTTATTATCACTTTAAAGCATGCAGGGTTCTCAAACATGCAACCCAGGGATCAAATGTAGCCCGCCAAAGGTTCCAATGCGGCCCCTGGGATGAATATGCAAAATTAAATAATTCCACAGTCAAGGCTGTGGAAATCATTGTAGTTCAGGTTCCACATACAGACTCAAATAACATAAAAACCTATAAAAAAATAATAAATCCATAGTTTCTTCTGGGTTTGATGTGAAAAACACTGTATATTATGCTAATCATAATAACTTCAAATGTTTTATCTTTGTTTTAGTTTATAAATATTTACACTTACAAACTACAATGTAACAATAAAATATAAAAACCTCAACAACTATGAACAACATGAACTGTCTAAAGAAAATTCACTACAATTTTAACAATGTTTTGCTTCTTCATGTAAAAATGATACGTTGAAGCAAAACATTGTTAAAATTGCATTTATTTTTCCTAGGACATTTGAGGTTTTTTCTGGTCCTTCCCATCTTTTGTGTTTGTATAGTTTGTAAAAGAAAAATAGTTTCATAATGTAATTGGGGGTGTTTTGCACTAAATCAAAGAAAAAAGGTTGTAGTTATTTACACGCTGTTCTATTATATTTTATCAGGCTGAATGTGGTCCTTGAAAGAAAATTAGTTTGAGAGCCATGATTTTAACAATTGGTTTCATAGCATTAAATATGGAAATGGACTGGCCTTATATAGTGCTTTCCCATCTTCATGGTGCTCAAAGTGCTTTACATTACCTTCACTGGGATAACACAAGTACTTAGGGCCCCTCTGCAACTACTAAGATCCCGTCTGCATGGAAACGAGTTTACGTGAAACCGACGCACTTTCTTAACGGATTGGCTTTTCATCAAAGTGTCTCGGGGATACGCCAAAGTGGGTCCCATAGTGGGAAGATCTGGATACGGTGTTGTTACCGTATCTACACTAACAGGTATCCGTGTGTGTGTTCACACCGACATCATGACAACATGACCAAAAAAACCAGCAGCCTTGTACCTGTAGCATTCATTCTCGTCACAAGACAGAAACAATGGTGAACGGGTTAGAGTGTTAGCAGTGTTGTTTATGTCCAGTGTGTGTGTGTAAACCCATGTAAACTAGGGATGCCCCTTTATAAATTTCAGAATAACATTACCCATTGTAACTGAAATGTGTTCTGTGTCAATTGTCTCCTGGTGAGAAAGGCATATTCTGAATTTGTGTGTCTGTCAGGTTCAAATTGTAAGAAAAACACAAAAGTCTGGAAAATCCCACCGATACAGTAAATGATCTTGAAATATTTGCTTTGGGATTTTTTTGTAAAACAAAAAAAAAAAACTTAACCTTACGTATAGCGCTTCATGTCAGGTATACATGTCAGCATGGTATTTTTCTATGTATTTTTTCCATTTATGCTTGTTGACAAAAAATGCTTTTATATCATTGAAAAACTATTCATTACAACTCTGGCATTTCCATTACAGTTTTTTTGCAAAACAATAGCGATATTCCTAAAATATCAACAAAGTATATTTGTGCTTTGAACGTGTTTCCACTGATGGTTGCTCTAGGCAGAAATGTCGTAACTCTTGTGAAATATCATCCCAAGAGATTTCACTGGTGTCACCTTCGGAGCTTCAGATGGGCCATCACCCTGATAGTATTAGAGTGAATGAATCGGCTAATTGCCTCATCAGTAAAAGTCACTGGCAAACTCTTTAAAGACTTTAACATGTCAAACAAAGCAACTGGCTGATGTTATAAGGGCCTGTACGTGTGGTCCCTATATTGTCAGGTCGAAATATTACTGAGTGAAAATATGCTCAGTACTTAAGAATAACAACAACAAATTATATTTATGTCATGGTTTTTACACAGTGCTGTACTTGACACTTTACAGAACAAATAATATATTGATCTATAAAAACACAACAAACAGATAATAAAATGAAGCCTTCAGTGTGCTGAGTGTAGGAATCACCCTTATCATCACTCCAAGATGGTGGCCGTAGTTCTCGCATCCCAGCAGCCACTGCTGGGTCAAGGCATACTATTGTCTATGGTTGTTATGGTTACAGTGACTGCAGCTGCCATTTTCACTCCAAGAGAAGTGATCATGTGACCATGTATGTATGTCACGTCCTGTGACATATAATAATGGAAAAAGTGTTTCAATTGCACTTTTGCGATATATTAGAAAATCTAAACGTCTGAAAAACCACCTAATGAAAGCGTGAAAAGTTTTTATTGATATTTAAGTGTTTTGTTTATTTTTCTGAAATTCAGCAGGTGTCTCCATTACCAGGTTTTTATAGTGCCATTTACATTTTGCAAATTTCCAAGGGTAATGGAAACACAGCTAGTGTCATCTGTGGGGCATTTCTTTATCCTAAACCTAACCCCATGATTGCACTTTACAGTGTATTTGTGTTTGTGTATATGATGTGGTATGTGTAGTATTATTGAAAATGGAGGTGGGGAAATATTAATTTTATAAGTAACTGGTATTATCCATTATACCACGTATACATGGCAATGGAACTTTCAACAATTATTCAGGTGTTCAGGTATGTGTTTTATCAGCAAAAACGTCTTTGACTGACCTTTTGAAGCTTCATTGTAATTACTAGAAAAAGGTCATACTATGACAAAGGTTTTGGAGGAAAGCATGTGGGGATTTTCGAGATGGTCTACCTAAACACAAGACATACATAAATAAACTGTTATTTGCCCAAGGGTTGATTTTTTTTGCATTAATCCAAAATAATTTTCCACTGGCCTCTTGTAAAGGGAACAAGGGCCCTCCAGCAGTCTATGCTCCCTAAGGCTGTGCTTTCTTTCAGTCTTTTGAGATCTCTTTCTGACGTGATGGACTAGAATAAAAGCTCTGCTCAGCAGCATAATGGTAGCCACTGCGATGTAATCCAGCAGCACAAGATGAGTCTGTAGGGAGAAGTAAATGAATACCAGCCCAGTAATTACTTCAGTATTTATGATTTTACACAAAATAAGTGAAGAAAAATTGTCATTCCAATTACTAGTTAAAGTCAGTATAGTAATTAAGTTGCAGTAAATTAACATATCCCTTATGAATGTACATGCTGAAGCTGAAACACAGTTGATGAAAAAAGGGACGAACAATGCATGTAGAAAGTGCACCAACAACGACTTTATTGAGTATTTGTAACATTTCCACAGCTTATGAATTGAGATTCAACAATCAAGGCTGTTTTGTTGATTAAGGTTGACATAGCTCAGCTGGTCATCCAATAACAGTGCTCACATTTTTTTTCTCAATGTTAAGTTGAAGGTAAATCAGACATTCTGGCTGTTAATTCAATAAATTTGCATCTGCACGAGTTAAAACAATGTTTAACTCGTGCGAATGCACCATAATAATAGCCTCGATCACAACCGGACTTGCTGTGGCCGTAACAATGGCATAAATGTCCACGAATTCCAGGGGGGACTAAAGTTGTTAATGGCGTGTAGCACAGTTGTGTTGTTGTCTAATGCCCTATTGGCATAAGATAAGTTTTACCTATGGACCACTGGTAATTCAGAATAATTATGGCGAATGTCTGAGTTCTTAGTCCTGTGTGAATGTGACATGTCCATGATTTGCTCAATAATAATGCTGCCACTAATTACCTACTGTATCAGCAAAAGACAGTCCAGTGATAATTCAAGTCCTGTGTGAATGCGCATATTGAGACCTTGTGAAAGTTCATAACAGCAATTTGTTAACATTAGTAATGCAAGTCAGGGAGCCATAGTTAGGCAATGTGCATGGCAATACTAACGGCTATGTTCCAAAGATCAATGAAATTAGTTTAATATCTTTATTGTTGTATGACATAACGGCATGAAACTGACATAGTACTGGAACCCTCCAAATTTGGGATCATTTGGTGGAGTTGTGCAGGTGTTAGGTGTTTCACAGACAAACAGGACACACTACAGACAGATTTGTTGAATTATAGATAGATAATGGTGTGTAATTGCACATATATGGTGGTTTATGTACATGTATACAACGGATTAGTAAATATTCCACTAGAAAGAACCTGTAAAGTGAATGGATCATAATGTGCAGACAGTGTTTTCAAGTAGATCTGAGACCACTATTCCTTTTGGACTAAAACCTATTCTCTTGTTCATTCAAAGAATTTCACATTTTGACCCCAGACTTATCTTGAAAACTTGAGCTGACCAGCATTTAAGACTTGAGTTCTTTTTTTTTTTATCAGTAACACACATGTGGTAAAATTTCATTGGTTTTATTCCAGAAGCATTTTACTTGAAGATCACTGAATCCTTACTTTCCTTACTTCGAATCCTGATGCTATGAGTGGCACACTGTTGCACATTGAGTTGGAAATTTTTTTTTCATGTATTAATTTCATTTATTCTTTTGTTTTGAGCAAAAGAAAAACAAAATGGTTTATTTATACAAGGAACTAATATCAGAGCAAATGCATGAAGGAAAGGCAATATAGCATTTGTTATGTATGTATAGAATACAATCCTTTATTGTCACAGTAATCATTGTCACCAACATATACTGTGAAAATGTGTTTAGCAGCTCCACATGACAGTCAGGCACACACGAGTAAAAACAAAAGTAATAATATAATATAAAAAATAAAACAGTAAAAATAAATAAAATAAATGTACACTAGTAATAAAATACATTTAATAAGTATTGCTTGAAAAGGAGTGGGAAGAAGACAACATATTAAATGAAATATCGCTCATGTATACGGCATAACACATTGCTTACATTAATTACACATTACTTCCTTAATGATGAGAGTACATCTGTTTGGAGTCCTAATAATGTAACCCAACCAGCAAGTCCATGTGGGCCCCAGGAGGGTTACATTTGGGCTGTATATACTGTAGAGTGTATGTATGTAGCAATAGCAGAAGCGACCATGGTTAGGGAGACTAGTGGCATCTTTAGCTTAAATGCTGCAGCAAAAACTTCTGAACAATATAAAAATGGGTCACAGATGTTGTGCAATTTACTCCACTAACAGGTTGAAAAAAAAAAAGCTTAAACTATATTTGTACAGGCAAAGAAAAGAGAAGCAGATGAATTCCTGCAATTCGTAGAAACAACTGGAATCCAGGCAACGCAACCTGGATTTGTGGTTGTGTTCCGACATAACAGCAAACATCACTACTGCTGCATATGAACATGTCTGTCCTAGTTCTGCCACACATGTGTAGTAAGCAGTCAGAACTTTTCTTGTCTTCTCCACAGCGATCCAAAGTTTCAAAGGAGTTTCAAAGGCCCAATCATGGTCCTCAAGGGCTACTATCCTGCATGTTTTAATTCTATCCCTCTTCCAACACAGATGATGGTCATTATCAGTCTTCTGCAGAGCTTGATGAGAGGTTTATCATTGGAATTGGGTGTGTTGGAAGAGGGGATACATCTAAAACATACAGGATAGTTAGCTCTCCAGGATCAGGACTGGGCGCCCCTGAATAAGTGAATGGCAAGGTTAGCTACATGCCTGACAATAGCTAACTTACATTGCATATATATATATATTTTTTTTTTTTTTTTTTTTTTTTTAGTCTATGTACATACAAACCTGTCCTTTGACAACCACAATATCCTTCAGTGTTCTCCTCACTTTAATCTGGCCTTGAAGTACGAGCACGCACCCAGGCGTTTGTTTGCTTTTACGCTTTGCATAGTAACTTTTCTCAGAATTGAAGTAACGTTCATATAAATAGTCTATGTACATACGTATCAGGATATGTGATTTCCAACCACATATCGATGTTTATAGAACACTTGTTGTTGAGTGGTTTGTATGGGTTAATGTTGAGATCCAGTTGTTCTTCATTTCATGTTCTATTCCACATTTTCCCTGGTCTGCAATGATGTTGAGCTGGTTTGTTTTACCACTCAGTTTTTTGAGTTTTTTCTCACACTATTTGTCCCACAATAAGTATTGTTCATGTCATATATATGTCAGGATCGGGGTGAAGAGAGAGAGGACTCAAATGCACAATGCTGAAGGGAAAAATAATTTAATAATAAAACTAAGAAACATAAAGACAAGACTGAGACAAAACCAAACCAAAACCTGGGAACAAACGGCCAGAGTCCGTGGTGATGATGAATGTCCGGGTTATGGTGATTGAGGAGATGGTGAAAGTTGTCCGGGTTATGGAGGTGACAATACTGAATGGTCCCGCACTGGCAACTGCAAGCCTTACTGCTTTTATAGCTACAGATGAGGAACGGCTTGCAGCTGCACAGTGCCGGAGTGTGGAGATGACTGGGGGAAAGGTCACCGGAGCGGAGGTCATGACAGTACCCCCCCCCCCAAGGGGCGGCTCCTGACGCCCCTAAAAAACAAAAGACAAAGAACCCCCCCCCCCATTGTCCAGAGCTCAAAAAAAAAAAATTTCAAGTAGTATTTTTCCAGGCAGGGCGGCATGGAAACCCCCTGGGCGGAGTACCCTCTGGGCAGAGCGTTGTGGAATCCCTCTGGGCAGGGCGGCGTGGAAACCTGCGCAGTGCGGGACCAGGTGAGTGTGGAAATGACTGGGGGTAAGGT
This sequence comes from Siphamia tubifer, assembly GCA_020466265.1. Taxonomy (NCBI): domain Eukaryota; kingdom Metazoa; phylum Chordata; class Actinopteri; order Kurtiformes; family Apogonidae; genus Siphamia; species Siphamia tubifer. The sequence continues at coordinate 22,217,554 of CM035794.1, read as the reverse complement.
CACCGGAGCGGAGGTCATGACAATATACAGTGAGAGTAAAAAGTATTTGATCCCTTGCTGATTTTGTTGGTTTGCCCACTAATAAAGACATGATCAATCTATACTTTTAATGGTAGATGTATTCTAACATGAAGAGACAGAATATCAAAACGAAAATCAAGAAAATAACTTGAAGGAATATATATGAATTTATTTGTATTTCATTGAGGGAAATAAGTATTTGATCCTCTAGTATGCATTAGGAGTTCTGGCTTTCACAGACCAGTTACACACTCCCAATCAACTTGTTACCTGAATTGAAGACACCTGTTCTAAATAATCACCTGTATAAAAGACACCTGTTCACAGAATCAGACAATCAGACAGATTACAAACTCTCCAGCATGGGTAAGACTAAAGAACTCTCTCAGGACCTCAGAGACAGGATTGTTGACCTGCACAAATCTGGAATGGGCTACAAAAACATTAGCAAGATGCTGGGTATTAAAGTAACAACCATTGGTGCAATTGTGAGAAAATTTAAGGAGTATAACATGACCATCAATAGACCTCGGTCTGGTGCTCCACAGAAGATTTCACCTCGTGGGGTGGCAATGATCATGAGGACAGTGAGAAATCGGCCTGCAACCACACAGCGGGAGTTAGTGAATGACCTCAAGGCAGCTGGGACCACAGTCACCAGGAAAACAATTGGCAACACTTTGCGCCGCAATGGATTAAAATCCTGCAGTGCCCGAAAGGTACCCCTGCTTAAGAAGGCACATGTGGTGGCTCGCCTAAAGTATGCCAATGATCACCTCAAAGATGCACAAAGTGATTGGGAGAAGGTTCTGTGGTCAGACGAGACCAAAATTGAACTATTTGGCCTAAACTCTACTCGTCATGTGTGGAGGAAGAAAAATGCTGCCTATGATCCCAGGAACACTGTGCCCACCGTCAAGCATGGTGGTGGAAACATTATGTTTTGGGGGTGTTTCTCTGCCAAAGGCACAGGGCTACTTCACCGCATCAGTGGGAAGATGGATGGAGCCATGTACCGAGCAGTCCTGACGGACAACCTCCTCCCCTCTGCTAGGAAGCTGAAAATGGGCCGTGGCTGGGTCTTCCAACATGACAACGACCCGAAGCATACAGCAAAGGCAACAAAGGACTGGCTCAAGAAGAACCATATTAAGGTCATGGAGTGGCCCAGCCAGTCTCCGGACCTCAATCCAATCGAAAATCTATGGAGAGAGCTGAAGGTCCAAGCTGCCAAGCGACAGCCCACCAACCTTAATGATTTAGAGAGGATCTGCAAAGAAGAGTGGGCCAAAATTCCCCCTGATATGTGTGCTCACCTTGTGGTTAACTACAACAAGCGTTTGACCGCTGTGCTTGCAAACAAAGGCTTTGCCACCAAGTATTAAGTGCTTTCGGATAGAGGGATCAAATACTTATTTCCCTCAATGAAAAACAAATGAATTAAAATAAATTCTTTGAAGTTATTTTCTGGATTTTCATTTTGATAATCTGTCTCTTCATGTTAGAATACATCTACCATTAAAAGTATAGAATGATCATGTCTTTATTAGTGGGCAAACCAACAAAATCAGCAAGGGATCAAATACTTTTTACTCTCACTGTATATATATATATATATATATATATATATATATATATATATATATATATATATATATATGTCAGTTTGGAATACTTTTTATGTAAACAATTGTGCCTTTCACTGATATTAGTTGCTGGTTTGCTGATACAACAAACCCTATCCCCTCACACACACTTTACCTTAATTTCTCTACCTCTTATCATTGAGAAAACTAATTTTTTGTGATTATAACTTACATTCAACAAAATTTAATGCGATCTGGACCTTGCACCTTGTCTGAAAATGTCATGGAAATTGGTCCAGTAGTTTTTGCAGAAAGTTTCAGACAGATAAACACACAGACCAAAGAAACTGACCCCAAAATAATACCCCTTTCCCATATATATATATATATATATATATATATATATATATATATATATATATATATATATATATATATTTTTTTTTTAGGGGGGGGCAGATTGAAAGAACTGGGAAAGAACAGATAGTAACCAGATTACACATAGCGACTATCTGATTGATAGTTTGCATAACTTACAATATTGGATCAAGTTCATCTGTGCTGAAAGCAACGGGTACCACCTCTGGATTAAAAAGGCCATCGAGGTATGAAAACATGAACCAAAGACAATGAACAGGGACAACGGTGCATACACCATATCGCAGACATGGGATGTGGTCCTGGAGAAGAGGTCAGTCTCATCAATCCTCCTGAAACAGCCTATAAGGCGGCTCACGACATCATGTAAATGGTAAATGGACTGTCCTTATATAGCACATTTCATACACCAGCGGGTGCCCAAAACGCTTTACAATTGCTCACATTCACCCATTCATATACACACTCATACACCAGTAGACGGCTGCTGCCGACACACAGGCGCTGGCTGACCCTACTGGGAACAGGGTACTTAACTTATCTAACATATGATGCTTCTGATGAAGGCTACAGGGTGTAGCTGAAAGTAGTCAAGCAGGTAAACAAACACTGCACCTGTCTATTAAAAAGAATCCAACTTTACAGTTACAAAACAATATATTTAAACAATAGTCACATACCAACATGGTGAACAATGACAAGCACAAACCAATAAACGTAAGAAAGACCCAGCAATTAACAATAAGCCCCACCCTCACCCTGTGACAAGACCATACATTTGAAAAGTAATTTGAAACTGTAAATATTTAGGCACTGCTTATGATAAACATCCCGACTGTTCCACAGATTCACCCCACATACAGACAGACTAAAGAATGTCCTGGTAGTTTGAGCCTCAGGTACTGTATTGTACAGTAACATTTCCGTGACAGTTTGACTTATTCTTGTGATTGATTGTGATTTATTCATTATAAAGTGTAACTGGGACTCAGTATGTAATCAGTGTTTCTGGTCAAAGGTAATTCATGATGTGTATAAATAGGAATAAAAGAGGAATGTGTCTGGAAACAAATTAATCGAGTGTATTATCTGTACAGTGTTTGACATTTCGGCTCTGTTTCTCTACCGGTCGGGCTCTTGGTGTAGATAATAATCCTATGTTAATATAGCTGTGGATAGTTTAGACAAATGCAACGTTGAAGGCATCCTAGTCTGGCTGTCAGCTTTGAGTCTCACGTGGCTTTGTCAGTCAAATTTATTCTGAGAGATTAATTAGGAAAGCCTAATAACCAGTGGTGATAAACAGGATGTCTGGATAGAACTCGCATACAGAATCTGTCATATTCATTATGGAATGATTTGATGTCCTTGTGCGTGTTTGCAGCTCAGTAAAATTCAAGAAAGTGAAATGAAAGGCAGCGGCCGGTGGCTGCAGAGGACAAACCAGACAAATAGAGACAGATGAGGATGGGTCAGGTCTCAGTGTCACCTCATTACTCTGATGGCTTTCACATTATTTTCAGCGTCACATCCATGCTTGAAAATCAGACAGTGCATCATTGGCCTTGGATGCACTGATCATCTCCATTCATCAACACCTTAATGAAAAACGGTGATGAAAAATGCACATAAACAACTGTATTTCTGTTAGTCATGGACGACCCCAAGCAATGCTTTTTGTGAAAAAAAATTTGTTTCAGGATTTTTTTTCGTATATTTTAAATTCTGTCCTACAATACCAAAAACACCAATGATAAGAAAAAAAAATCTAATACCAGATTCCAGGTCCTTTATCGTAATTGCAAAACTAAGTAGAGTCGAGTCAAGCCATTACTAGTGAAAATGTTTCATTAGTTAATTGTAGACTAAAGGATCTCCATAAACCTGTTACTCACACATCTGTCTCAAAAAAAAAGTTGAAAAGTGTTTGTTGTAAACAAGATCAGATTTTATATCATCTTCGATCAGATATTCATCACATTCCTCCAAAGTGATTTTTCTCAAAATGGTGAAATTGGATATAAAGTATTCCAAACTGAATATATATATATATATATATATATATATATATATATATATATATATATATGTGTGTGTGTGTGTGTGTGTGTCTATATTGTATGTGTGTAACAGCCCTTAAAATGTGCGAATGAAATGTAATGTCAACTGTGAAAAAGAATTTCCCTAAGGGGACCACAATAAACTAACTAACTAACATATATATATATATATATATATATATATATATATATATATATATATATATATATATATATATATATATATATATATATATGTATATATATATGTATATAAATATAAAACTCTTCCACCCTGACCATATTTTCAGGGAAAAACACCTAAAAAAAAATACTCAAAGTGAATGAAGATTTGCTCTTTATTTATATGTACATTACAGATTTCACAGAATCTATTACCATTGTTTAAAATACTGTAGCTATTACTATGATTGAGTAAAGTGTACTAAACTAAAAGATTTAATTTTTTTATCCTCATCTGTTTGTATTTCTTATTTGACAAGGCAAATGTACAGGCTATTGATCAAAGTACAAAGCCTCCAGAAAGGTTTAAGTCAAGATAACACCAAGCGGACAAGTCCATTTGAAATAATGGACTGTTCAAAAAAATAATCAAATAGATTATTTTACATTTCCAATACAATTTTCTGTCTGGCATGACAGGAGTGTATTACTGTCTACTAGAGCTTTTATTCATGGTCACCATTTTCACTTTCTTCTCCAGCAGCTTGAAGAGTCAAGGGCTCATTGGGAGGCTCCTAAACAGCTGGTGTCTCCATGCCTCCAGTTCAATCCCAGTATCTTCTAAATCTTTAAGGTCTGAGACAGTGTTGCAGAGAACTTTCTCATGCCCAAAGGTTTTGAAGTCATTGTATCTGCATGGTTAGAGTAACTGCAGTGGATCGACAACAGGCCAATTCTATGGCTGCATCTCACCAAGACTAATATATAGACTCTTACATCTTATGATTTTTCTTCCTAGAGCCAAAAGGATTCACATCACTAAGCTGGAATAAAGCTGGACTCTTGAAGCTGTGTCTTTGATGGGAATATTGTGGTAGAATTCATTTTAAAGTGCATCAGTTCCCAGAAAAAAGCTGAGTTGTTTTTTTCTTGTTTTTCTTCAGACCTTAAAAAAAAAAAAAACTATGAGGAGATCATCTGTGGCTCCTAGTCTTAACACTTACCCCATAATCCCCCATACAGACCCAGTGATAATAAGTTTCTAATAGATTAATCATAGAAAGAAAAATCATTTTAGTCGTGCATATTCAGATCAGTCTTATCATACACAAGAAGAAAATATGCAGTGTGTCAGACTACGAAAACAATTTAAATAAAGAAATTCACATAAAAACATTGAACCAAATCCAACCTCAGAATTTCACATTTGATCCCAAACTTGAGCCAAGCAACATTTAAAACTTGACATTTCTTCACCAGTAACACACATGTAGTAAAATGTCATTAGTTTTATTTTACTTTACAGTGTAATCATTACCTGACTTCCATCTACACACACATCGCACAGATGCACAGTGGCGTACTGAGCTGAGCACCACAGTTTGCAGTGGTTTTATCAGTGCTTTATACATTTCATTTTAATTTTTCTCATATGCACCAATAAAGTGGCTGCATACAGTAGCAACACAACCATTTTGAGGATCTGCCCCTAAAATATACTAATTAACAAAGTAATAATGGGCTCATTTAAAACAACTGTGCCCTAGAAACATCTGCTTCATTTAGATTTTAAGTCTGTTTTAAAATTACCTTCTTCTCCTAATCCCTGGTTGTAAATCCCTGTGTAAGCCTCATTCCTGCTTCAGTCCATTAAAGATGACAGCGTCTGCACATACTGTACAGTTTTTTTTTTTATGAGTTGCACACCTCAGATTGTTTTCTTCTCTAAGCCACAGTGGAAATAAACCTTTTCAGCCTCTCCACCAGCACTTCCCCTTTGAGCCAAAATTGACTGTTAGTTTGAATTCCACTGAGGGAGATATCCATCCTAGTTATAGAGAGATAGAAGGTGCTATAGGAGGCTTTATGAGTTTCCTGTCCAGAGCAGGGTGCCATTACTCAAGCCATGTCAGTGCTGATCTCAGCCCCAAACATTGCTGTCCCCGCTGAATAAGGAGCCAAATAAGGGAAACACACAACCCCATCCCCCTGCTGACCACGCTTCTGTGTGGACACTGCTAAGTGAAAAGTTGTTTAGACTGCCAGTTCGCCTGCTGCTGAAATGATGATGGATTACTGACTTTTTGATGGGATTTTTCCTTAAATTTCACTTTGAAAGCTGTGACCTTCAATAACATTGGTCATCTATACAAAATAATGAGTGTGTTTGTTTGAATTACAATGAATATGTAATGTCATTTAATGTATTTTTCAAAACTAGTGATGAGAAGAATACAATACAATACAATATAATAGAAACTTATTATATTTTATGACTAGTTTGCCATCCTAACAATTTATTTTGTAGGTTTTTGTGTACTTTATATTATATCTGGGATGATAAATAAATAACTGAACAGACTTGTTTAGTTATTTATTTATTATGTTTTCTCGTGTTTTTATCTTACAATATGTAGCTTTTTATTATGTTTTATTGTGTTTGTTTTGTTGTAAAGCACTTTGGAACCCTTGTGTTTGTACATGCGTGCTCTATAACTATAAATGGATTGGATTGTACTTCCTATTCATTCAGATCTTAATACAGAAACTGGGAAATTCATATATGTTCTTATTATACTTTTGCTAAACCACCAAAGTAATGATGGCCTGGAGTTTTATACTGTACTATATGTGAAGAGCTTGGTTTCAAATGTGATAAATGCTAAATCTGAAAATGTATGATTTACTCCTTCATCGTTGGTTAATTTTTCTATATTGAGTGTGTTGCAAGACATGCTATCTACCATTGATTTAATGTACTGTACACGGCCTTCTGTTCCAAAATGCGACAAGTGCTGCCACTGTTATTCCTCTAAATGAGTCATCCGTTTAACCAATTAGAGGCCACAAATGGTGTGACATCTTCCAACATGGCCACATTTATGGAACAGGAAGTCACTTGGATGTTTGGCTAATTTTACAGCTGATTTCAGTAGAAATAATAATAGTGACGCCTCTTTCTCACTAGTACCGGCTTGACTTGGAAGTGTTTCCTTCACAGAGTAGTACTGACTTTACAGTACCTGGTTGTCATGGTGATACTTCTGTGTCGTCTGTTCAGGCAATTGCTGATAAACTCACTCATTTCATTGTCTCTCGCCTGAATTTTTACATCTGCCACCAAGGACTGAATCTCCTGGATCAACCATGGTGTAGTATTATGGGTGGTCATCATGTGGATTAATGTACCGATATATCTACTGTCAGCTTCCATCATCTGTAGGCTACGTTCTAAACCAGCGGATCACAGAGACAACGGGTATTAGTGGAAACATGGCATAATAAGGACCTGATTGTAGACTGTTAATTGTAGACTGACAGATCTGCATAAACCTGTTCCACACACACTTTTCATTAAAAAACAACCATTAAAAAGTATCTATTATAAACAGGATTGGATATGTAGTGTTTATTTGCTTCAGCATTTGAAAATTTGTATTTTTTATGTTTAATAAACTTTGTGAAACAGGATATAATTCTTTACATTCTTCCAAATAAAGTGATTTTCTCAAAAGAGTCATATTGGATATATAGAAGGTGGTTTATTGACTTGTGATTTTTATATGTGGGGAAAAAACTAAATTCTAAATTCTTGGTTTGTTCTGACTCTTAAGGAAACTAACGTCTGTCCCAACTTTTACACTCTGTGAGTCGTGACAATTTGCTGATTCCTCGTCTATGTTTCAAATGGAAAACTAATTGGAAAATGAGGTGTGGAAATAGATCTTAGATGAAACCAGGGATGAAAGTTTCAAACAGATTCTTACTTGCTTCTTCAACTCTGGGTTGTGTCTGATTTAGTTTCAGGTTAATTGTCCTGTTCCAATTATTGACAAGATGTTTCTAGATGTTTCTTAGTTTTGACCCAATCATAGACCTACTAGATTTTGATCTGTTTTAAAAGTCTGATGAACCTACAATAACTGCTTGAGTCTTTTTTTTCACAGAAATGACTTTCATACCGACTTATAACATACTTAAAATCTCGTTTTGTTGTATGTAAATGTATTTGAATTTTCTCAGAGGACAAAGACATCTTTCTAAGATTTGGCCTAAGTGTAAATTTCAGCTCTTTCTGAAGAACCTTTTGTTCTTCAGAAAAAACTGAAATTCATTTTCTTAGTTTGCTAAAGAATAACCCTGAGCGGACACTACTTGTGCAGCCGACTGCCCTTTACTACTCTTCACCTTTTGCCTCTATTATTATTTATCATCACAACCTTTATTGTCTTATAATATTAACACTGAGGCTGTGTTGAAGTCATCTTTTTGTGTATTTGATGTCCAAATGCCTCTGTAACTATAGTGATAAAATTCAGTAGTATTCGGGGTGGTGCAGTGGTTAGTACTTGTGCCTCACAGACAGAAGGTCCCTGATTCTATTCCCACACCAGACCTTTCTGTGTGGAGTTTGCATGTTCTCCTCGTGTCTGCGTTGGTTTTCTCCAGGTACTCCAGTTTCCTCCCACCATCCAAACACATGCACTGATAGGTTAATTAGTTAATCTAAATTGTCCATAGGTGTGAATGTGAAAGTGATTGTTTGTCTATATATGTTCAGCCCTGAGATGAACTGGAGACTCATACAGGGTGTACCCCACCTTCACCCATTCTTGCTGGATTAGACCCCCAGTGACCCTAAAAATAAAGCGGGTTCAGATGACGAGATGAGTATTTGGGGTTAATAAATATTGTAAAATTAGTGAATAATGTAAAAAATTACTCTTAATAATATGACCAACAATCAATTAATTTATTGAATGAATTAAGGAACTTTAGTTTAGTTGCCCACATATAAAAAGGTAATTTATTCGCTAATAAGGTGGTCATTCTATGGTAATTTTATACCCCCTCCGGATCACCACCAAAGTCTCATCTTTTCCAGATCTACCCATTACCAACATAGCCTGTAGATTTCATCAAGATCCATCCATAACCTTTTGAGTTATCTTGCTAAATAACAGTCAGACTGACAAACGAACCCGGGCAAAAACATAACCTCCTTGGTGGACCTCTGTTCATTCGAAGGGGGGGGGCTGCCTTGGTGGAGGTTTGCGCTCTCAGAGTGTTTTTCTTGTTATTATTATTTTTATTCTTATTCTTATTTATTATCATTATTATTTCAACAACAAAACATTTTTAAAAAATCTACCAGAGCTGATGGAGATTATCGGAAAATGACTCTCGAAAGCCATGAGCTTTAAAATAGAGTCTGTATGATTGTTTTGTCAGTTTCTATTTTCATTGTCAAGAATAAACTTTCAGAACCAACCTGTTACCTTTTTTTTTTCTTCTTTTTTGCATAAAGGTTATCATAATGAACTAAATGGGATGAATGAAAAAGTCTCAACCTCTGATGTGGTATTTCAGCGGAGAATGAATGACTCTAAAAGGTTTTGTAAAGGTCTCAGATGCTGTGGTGAGATTTTACTCAGACAAGACAAACGTCTGTTATTAAACTGTGACACTGTGACAACCACAACTGGATTATATCTGACAGAGGGGCAACTGTTATTTGTCTTTATCTTTCAGTAACCAGATGGGAGTTTCATTAAAAGTCAAACTGGATATTTCACGTGTAACACAATGCGTAATAAATATGTATCATATTAAGCTAAAACAGAGAAGCTTTAATATGTTTAATGCTTTAATCACTACATTTACATGATGATTTTTTCTTAATTCTGAATTATTCATTTGGAATAAAATAATTCTGATTTAAAGCTATTTCTTTTGTGCTTACATGGACATGTTAATTCCGAATAAAGGTTTACATGGCAAACAGGTGTATTCTGTACAAATTAATTGGGCTTTTAGAACTGGAGATATTGAGGGTTCTGATAGGACAGCACAGCTACTTAACATCTTGATGTCTACCGGAAGGAAACAATTGAGTCCACTTCCTGTTTTGCGTTCATTTCAACTATCAACTATGGAAGACCACATACGACATGTGATTGTATTTATTTTTGTGATAATTACAAAGCAGCAGCTTAACTGAACCAACTATTGGAATCAACATATTAATGCCGGGCTGGCAGCGTGGAATATGTCATCAATGCGAAATATGGTCGTTACGAGACCAGGTGCATGTGCGTAATAACAGTTCTGAAATACACCTTGTGGTGCTCCTGGACACATCGTCAGTGATGTAACCTGGGATCACAGGGGGTTTCGGGTCTTTCAACAATCAGACCCCCTCCCCCAGATGACCCAGACAGGGGTGATCAGCCCCCAGCCTGTGTCCAGGCAGCACTACCCTACCTGCCACATCTCTCCCCTCCTGATCCACAGCCACCTTGACGCCAGTTCAGCTGCGTTGGTGGCCAACTTGATGGCCTTTCGCTGGCTAGTCCCTGTGATGCCCAGCATCCTATAGGCCCTGCAGAGTGATTGGCCTGCAAAACCCCGGCTTCCAACCTCGATAGGTTGACACCTTGTGCGGCAACCATTCCTCCGGGACTCCTCCACCAGCTCAGAGTACTCCGCCCTGTCGTCCCAAGGCACCGTGAGCTCCAAGAAGATTACCTGCCTGGACAATGCTGAAGTGAGGACGATGTCTGGCCTCAGTGTCGTCTTGGCAACCACTTCTGGGAACTTGAGTTGTTTTCCCACATCCACTCTTAGTGGTCACGTGCTGTTGCCAACAGGCCAGGAGAGGTGTTTCAGATGTGCACTGCGGGCTTCCCCCCAGCTTTAACAAAGGCGATGGTGTTCTTTACTGCGTGGAGGCTTTTGCTGTGGCTGATTCCACTGCAGATTGCATCTGATATGGCCTTCAGGACCTGATCATGCCGGACAACAGCTGAGGACATGCTCTAACGTTCCTCTCCGCAGAGGGGGCAAGCTGGCGTCTCTGCCTTCCCCCAGGTGAAGAGACTAGATGGACTCGGCAGCACGTCATAGACCGCCTGGATTAGGAAAGTTATTCTGTGGGGTTCGGCCTTCCACAGCTCGGCCCATATGACCTTATGTTCCACAGCTTGCTCTCATCTCATCCAGGCTCCCTGCTGCCGCATCCCCACCATCTGGCTGGCTGGCTTCTCCTCTACCCCAGCTCGCACCTCCTCCAGGATCAGTGATCTCCTCTCCTTCCCCTGCACCTTGTCATAGCGGGGCGTTCAACTATACCCCAGGCCCATTCTCCCCCGCGCCACTGTGCCCACTACCATCCTCTGCCGCAGCCTTGACTCTGCAATGCCCACAGCTTCAGCAGCTCTCCTCTTCCGTCCTGTCCTGACCTCGATCCCAGCCTGGGTGACCTTTAGGTTGCTGGCCTCCCGGTACTGGAGCAGTTCCCGAGCGCGAGTCACCTTGAACTCCTCACTCAGGCTACTGATGGGGAGCTTCAGCTTGTTATTCTGCCCATACAAAGCAATTCTGCTCAGGCTCCATGGTACCCCCAGCCACCTATGGAGGAACCTACTGACCCTCATCTCGAAGCCTTCCACTGCTGAAATGGGGACTTCGTAGACCAGTAGTGGCCAGAGGATCCGAGGTAGAATGCCGTGCTGATAAATCCAGGCCTTAAACTTGCCAGTAAGGCCGGACTTATCCACCTTAGTTAGCCAGGTGTCCAGCTCTTGGTTGGTGGCTTGTGTAGAGGCTGTATCCCTTAAGCTGCAGTTGAATACCTTTCTCAGGCTCTTCATAGGTTCCTCAGTGATTCAGAAGTAAGATCAGAATAAACCAGTGCCTTTAATCAGATTTAATTTTAATGTGGAATTATCATTTTCAACTAGAATTGGGTGTTTATATGGTCATCTTAATGCAGAATTAACCTTTATTCAGAATAAAAAAAGAAAACTAATATGTTACTGAGATGAAAAGCACTAGGCTGTAGAAAAATGTGAAAGTTTAGAGTAAAAATGATAAAACTGATTGGTGACTGGAGCAGAGAGCAAAGTTTGAAGTAAAAGTAGAAGTACTTCCTTTACTGTATTTAAGTACAGTTTTTAGGGATCTGTACTTGTGCATTTATTTTTCTGCCAACTTCTATATCATACATTAATTTTGACAATTTCTCTTCTCATAAATATTACTTTTTTGTCAAAATTTTGACTTTAATCTCAGAATTTAGATTTTTTTTAATCTCATAATTTTTTATTTTTTATCTCACAATTCTGGGCCTCCCTGCTTCGACTGCTACCCCCGCGACCCGGCCCCGGATGAAGCGGTGGATAATGAATAATGAATGAATATCTCACAATTATGTTTGTTTTTTTAATCTCCTATTTATTACTTCTGCGTTTTTCCTAAATGTCCTGTCCATACCCACTAAACTGAGTACTATGCCCCAAAAAACACATCATCTACACAGTAACTCACTTTTAAATCCTTTATTTGTGAATATTTTGACATTTTTCAGTTTTTTTCCTGCTTAAATAAGTGTTATTTTATCCATAGCAAAAAAAAATGCAGTTTTACTTTTTAATTCATTACAATTGAGAAGTTGTACTTTTCTTTACTTTTACTTCAGTAAAGGAATTGCATCAGACTGGTATAAGGTCTGACCCATTTGGATGTTCAGAAGTTCCATAGTAAACAATATAATCTCCTACAACATGATTCACCTTTTCTCTGTTTCCATATAATAACTTTTTAATTTATACTCAATTTTGAGGAACATGTACACAGTTGTTAAAATACAAGAAAATATTTTTTTTTATTAGAAAATACAAAATTCAGAGGATAATATTTAACACACAGTGATAAATTACATTAATAAAGTCAACAGGGAGAAAAAAGTCATTTGTAAGTTGTCACAAAAACAGTTCTATGTCTGCTGGATTTGACCCCATGAAAAGGACTAAATTAGAAGAATGTTTCTCTTCTGAGCTGTTGTAGAAATAGAAATTTAAAAAAATGTGACCAGTTCCTTATATAAATATAAAGACTGCATCTGCATATTTTTAAAAATGTGATTATACATTAATAAAACACAATTATGAGTATTCTATTTCTGCAGCCATATCCTAATATATGTTGCATAAACTTTAATTAACACATCCATTAAAAAAATCATTGTGTAGAAAATAAATGTAGTCTCTCTTAAGTACATGTGGATCAATATTTTCTAAGGCCAATGCCAGTTTGTAGCTCATCCATACAAAGTCCACAATGAGCTATTGCCATCATGCTTTGTCTGTCGTCGGCGCCCGTAATTCACTAAAATCGCTTCTCCTCCCTCAATTCTCAACGGATTTAAATTCTGATCGATTCATTCGATAAATCTAAGCACTGGGCACAAAACATATCACTTTGTTTGTTAAAATGTGCTTTGTAAACAATTTGTTTACAACTTACTTTACTTTTCCAGTTGCTAAAATGGCTACACTTCCCTCAGTTCTCATCAGTTTGTATTTCACATTGATTCACTGAGTTCAGTTTCAACCCAGATCAAAGAAAGTAATTGATCCAATATTACAACAACTTCCTGTGTATCATTTAACAGCTTTAACCACAGTAATATTTCATTACCCAGTTACCTACTTTTGTTCTGTCAGATGTTACCCCAGAAGAGCTTTGGGGGCTTCCTATACCATTCACACTGTTTTTTGGCGTTTTTTGACACACAGACACACAATGGGATTGATTTTATGATCTATTAAATGACAACACAGCGGTGAGGTCCGGATGAGCACAGGTCCATTGTAAAAAACACATACAAAAAAAACAAAACAACATAGTACCAGTTTCAACTTTTGGGGCTAATATTTAAGGTGTTTTTTGTTTTTGTTTGTTTGTGTGTTTTAAAAGCAGACTGACTATAAAGTACAATTGAAACAGTTACACAGTATAACACTAGTTTGCAAGTAATGTTTCTGGAACAAAAGTAATGACATTTTACCCAATATACATTCACTTTACAGGTTCTTTCTAGTGGAATATTTACTAATCCATTGTATACATGTACATAAACCACCATATATGTGGAATAACACACCATCATATATATTAAAAACATGAACTAACCAACACTAAAGTCATTTGTTTTATGATTCATCTTATTAAAGTATGTAAGATTTAGCACATTTAATGTCTGAAGCAGATACTTCCTAGAAAAATTGTAGAGTAGTGTAATTAAGACCCTTCTGCAGTAATATAAAATATATTAAAACACATACACATAATACTCTTAACCTTTATTGAACTTCAAGTGCTGCCCACACAAGTGTATGATCTAATATCTTTTAACATTTTTACTGATTCAATATGAATATTCTATTTCTGCAGCCAGATTCTAATATATGCTCTTAAATAATTCAGGTAAAATGTAATTTTACAACTTTTGAACTTTTGGTATCAGATATGACTCATTTGGATGTTTAGAGGCTCCATAGTGAACATGGTCATCTTCTACAACATTGATTCACTTAATTTTTCTTAATATTACTTACAACCTTTGAATTTACTCTCAGTTTTTAGGAATATGTACATGGGCAGTAAATTCAATACAAGAAAATACACGATTTTCACAGAAAGGCTGAGAAATGAGAAAGTGAATCGGCTCTAACTCTTCAGATGTTAATGTTGTATGTGACCCTATGAAAAGAGAGTATCTGTTCTGGGCTACTGTACAAATATGAGGGAGGCAAGGCCGGTTTATTTCTATAGAGCATTTCGAGTACAAGACAATTCAAAGCGCTTTATATGTAAAGCACTTTAACATTAAAAGCATTACAGCAGGAAGCAATACAAAGTATAGGCAAGAAAAAAGATAAAACAAACAAAAACAAATAGATAATAATAATAATAATAATAATAATAATAATAATAATAATAATAATAATAATAATAATAATAATAATAATAATAATAATAATAATAATCAATGTTGAACCAATGTGGTCCATTTTTTCGGTCTTAAACCCCAGATACACCAACCCGACAGTCGTACATCTGGAAGAGTTGTAGAGAGTTGGGAAGAAATTGGTTAGGTGTGTCTCGGTACATTGGAAAGGGCCAGGGGGAGCAGTGTCAGGACAGTTTCAGCATGGTCAGTCGGACCAGGTCGGACATGAGCTGTCAGCTAATCTCACAGGTTTGTATACTGGGACACAGTGTGGGGGGGCCTTAGCTTGCTCCTCCTCTGAAAGACTCAAAGAAGGAGTCTGAGAGCACACAGCACGATCTGCAGGCATGTAGCATTAGAGCTAGCTGTAGTTATAT
Source organism: Siphamia tubifer (assembly GCA_020466265.1). NCBI lineage: Eukaryota > Metazoa > Chordata > Actinopteri > Kurtiformes > Apogonidae > Siphamia > Siphamia tubifer. The sequence continues at coordinate 22,202,175 of CM035794.1, read as the reverse complement.
CAGAACAATATCATTATCAGAAGCTATTTCTTCTTATTTGGGGTTTTAGGGCAGCTGGTATCAGAAGCTTCATGTGTGTATGCAGGGTGTGATTTGTCAAAAAAACAGAGGGGGGGGGGTGTTTTGTTTTTTTTTACAGAAAAAAGCTTGTGTTGGATGTTATGACCCTTATTTGTGATTGTAAGCCTAATATTACTAAGCAGAGGGATTCAACCTCAGCAGGTCTGGGCCAGTGCTAGGCGGATCCCCTGATGGGACCTCCCCCCAGGTCTGGCTTGTGTGCTCCCACGAGGTGCATTTGCTCCCCAGTGGTGCACCACGACTGGCTCCGGGTTGGCCAGAAAGGGTCCGGAGGTCAAGGTGGTTCGCGACTCTGGCGGCGAGTTTTACAGCACCCACGGCCAGGACTTCGCCACTTCCCAGACTCTCTGTACCTTCTCTCCCCAGGTTTAGGGTTAGGGCTAGAGGCCTCGCGAGAGATAGGACCCCTTTTCCCCATCATGTCACAACCTCAGGGCGGGGACCGGCCCACTTCCAACAGGCGCCAGGTATCAGATGGATTACAGATTACCATATACCAGTAATCATATAAGCAATGACATGCATATGATGGATTAAATATTGACATTATTAAGTTTTAAGAAAGTACGTTTTGTATGATATGAATGTTATGCACACGAGTTGCCTGGCTGTTATTGTTCACATCAGTTCAAACAATAAACACAAACAATAGCCTACCTTTTCAGTAACTACATCAAAATACAATATTAAAAAAAATAGATAAATTAAGAAAAAGTCTACCTATAATGGGAGCATTATGATATCAATAGTAACGTTTCCAAATGCAAAGTAACATTTTGACGGAATAATGTGAATTTGTAGAGATTATTGTCAATTTTGGCTGCTGGAAGCTCATTTTGACAGGGATGCCCATTTTAACAGAAAACCAGGCGCACGCGGGCAGCAAAATCAGTGGACCCTAACAGACACTAATGGTGATGGTCCAAGACCAGAGGGAGGGATGAACCCCTACACCCCCCCTGGCAAATTGTATCCAGTGTGTATGTAAATGTTTACGTGATGCTCGTGAGACTAGTCACCCGCAGGGGAGTGTTCATGCAGACGGAGAACGCTCATGCAGTTGAAGTCACCACAGTGTCTAGCAACAAGTTCTCAGCCAACCTGGAGAGTCAAGAGCCAATGGAACTGTTGGCTATTGGTGTTGGCTCCAGTCTGGTTGGTGTATTTGTGCCCTTACTGACAACACTGGCAGCAGAGCTCTGACTAAGCTGCTGTCGAAAGTGAATAGGTGGTATGGTGAACGGAGGTGAATTCGACCAGTTCCTTGTATAAATATAAAGAGCTCTACATATTTTTTTACACTGATAAAACATTTTTAGGGCTAATTCAGGGCTAAATTCTATTCAAATCCTTTCCTATAATAAAAGGTTAACCCTACTGTTGCCACTGTGTTAAAAACAAAACAAAAGTCCCCTAAATTATATTTTTTCAATTTGGTTTCAGATTGAAAAAATATAATTTAGGGGACTTTTGTAGAAAAAGTGAATTGTTACCTTTATGCAGATTTCCATGTAAGGTGTACAAAAAAGGTACACAGATCAAATTGAATTGAAATCACTCAGAGTTAGTTAAAAACTACAGAATGTGAGAATGTTTAGTTCTGTCTCAGATCAATCAGTAGCAGACATAAACAAGACAAAACAGGTGGTCTTTTGGTGGACTGCACTGCCTTTGATCTGACTCAAATGGAACAATATTAACCCTTTGATCTGACTCAAATGGAACGATATTAAGCCTTTCCCAGAGGCTATAAATGTGCTGCAGATGACAACACCCTGAAATAGCAACAAGTAGTGTCTTGAATAAATGAAGTCTTTCTGCAGGTGAAGAGGGAAAACTCAGCTGTTCACACAATTTGTGCTGAATAACAAGTTGTTTCTCTAAGCAAAATAAGATTTGGTGTTTCAAATTCTATCAAGCTGATTATATTGGGGGTTTAGTGAAGACAGGTCATTTTAACCCAGGGGACAGCAGGAGGGTTAACACAAAAATGTTAGTAATTGTGAAGTGACACTGAAAAGGAGGAAAATACACTAGGTCTCAGTATGAAGAGATGGCCAATTACCGGAAGAGAGTAAAGTGCCAGGTGGGGGTTGGTAAATCTAAGACCATGGGGGTATTGAACACATTGTTTTGTGTGGACCACATGATGGATGTAGCTCAGGACTGAGCCATTTCATTTCCTTCTCATCTTTGTTCAGAGTTGTGCACTAAAGGTGGGTGAGATTTAACAGAGTATTTCAATTATTCTCAAGTGTGTTTGAGTGGAGTTAAGAGACTGTGGTCAACCTCCAATAATGTATTAGAAAGTGTGTTGTGATACAATACCTTTAGGAATGTCATTTTTCAAGTAGATGTCCAATGATGTCAATTTTTAAAAGTCAAATGGTGTCTCGACTGATGTTTTTGGAAATATTCAGCTGCTGTGCTTGTTTTCAATAAACTGCACTACGAGGAGGAGCATTATCCCAAAATACCCTCTGCCAATATCTTGCTGAGGGCCAGATGGATGTAAAAAACTTCAGCTGATTCAAATAAAATGCCGTCTGTAGACAGAGATGAATGTAGATATATTGTAGAGCAAATGGAGTTTGGCAACCGGTGCTACTGTGTTTAACAGACTTCCCTTATCTTGTCCTGATATGACCTACAACATCAATGGTATTTAATTAAAAGTCGTAAACCCGTCCCCGTCAGTGAATCTGAAGTGGCATTAGCATTAGCATCTACAAGAGAAGACAAAGCCACAGTAGCTGCTGCACAAACTGGAAAAAAAAAGGCGGAACAGCCTTTTTCAGAACTTCAGAACTTTTCAGAACAAGCGACAAACGAAATCTAGCTGGATGCTAGTTGGTAAAGGTAAATACATACACAACGAAAGGGTAGGGGGGAGTGTTCCTTTACGCAAACTGAGCCAATCATAGATGCCTTGTGACCGCGTCATGGACATGTATGAGGAAGTACTGGTAGACTCTATAGTTTGACCTCAAGTCATTTTTCTACCATGAAAAAACAGCTGGAAACAAAGTAATCCAGACGTTTTTTTAAATAGAACCAACAGACAATGTGTTCAATAACAATATAGAACACAGTAATATTAATGAAATAACCATGGAATGACACCTTTAAAGAGCAGGTGAGCTTCTTCTTAGAGTCTCGGGCGGAAACTAAGAACAGTACAGGAGGAGCTCGTACCTCTCATCAGTTCCTACCAGGAACTGATGTGAGGTTCATGATTCATGATGATTCACTTGACAAAAGCAGTTCACACCATGAAATGGTGTTAAGCTAAACACAACAGACAGCATTTGGACAAGTCCAACATTCCCTTTGGCACTAACCTGGTGTTGGATCTGCTGTTCATAGTGGTGAATCAAACATGTGACATTGCTGCAAATAGATTGCATGCTATGGACAAATGTTTGAGCATATTGGAGGGATTTCCCCGCTTTGAAGAAATGGAATCTTTGCAAGTGTTAGAAGTCTCCCTTGTGTCATCTTTTCAAGTTAAATATAGCCAGCAAACATGCAATGTCATCACACATGTGCAATGAAGGCAGAATCAGTAAGTAGAATTATTAAGCAGGACGGCAAATGATTTCAAGGAATTGAGATACAGTTCTCAAAATGAACCAGTTTGTCATCCCTACCTAGATTAGAATAGATAGATAGATAGATAGATAGATAGATAGATAGATAGATAGACAGATAGATAGATAGATAGATAGATAGATAGATAGATAGATAGATAGATAGATAGATAGATAGATAGATAGATAGATAGATAGATAGACAGACAGACAGACAGACAGACAGACAGACAGACAGACAGACAGACAGACAGACAGACAGACAGACAGACAGACAGACAGACAGACAGATAGATAGATAGATAGATAGATAGATAGATAGATAGATAGATAGATAGATAGATAGATAGATAGATAGATAGATAGATAGATAGATAGATAGATAGATAGATAGATAGATAGATAGATGAACTGGAGACTCCTGCAGGGTGTACCCTGCCTTCACCCATTGTAGCTGGATGAGGCCCCCACAGACCCCTGTGAGGATAAAACAGGTTCAAATGACAAGACGAGAATAAACTGGTGAAGCGAAGCATAACATTTCGAATGGACAATACAATATCCAGTTATTGATCCATTTGTCTTCGCACTTAGTTTGTTCTACATAAAAACTTAACAGTTTAACCAGAGTTCGCACCCTGAGCATAAAATAAAGAGAAGGTGAACCCTCTGAAAATGGTCCTTTTTAAACACTCATTGTTTTTATGAAGCATAGATGACACACTTAATGTCAATGGTAATGCAAACATTTGGCCAGTTTCAGTTTTGTTTTTCCATTTAGTGCTTCAAAGTACAGTGTGTGATTGGTTTCTGTGCAGAGATTTTTGCACTTTAATGATCATTTAGAGTCACTCCAGTGGAAAAGTTTGTCTGCCTTCATGGTCCAAACACTTACACAGCATCATGCACACACTTACCTGACTAATTGCACCTGTAGTAAAAGCTTCACTAATGAATCTCTCCCAGGAACAGATGGTTTTACAGCATCCTCATTGATTTAAATGGCAGGATAATAGTCCTCATGCAAGACAGGCAGCCTGTAACTAATACCTCCCACTTCTCTCCAGTGTTTAGGCAGTCAACATTTCCCTCCATGTCCATCTATTCTCTTGGCAGTGCTGTTCCATGTTCTGGCCCACATTTAATTAGAAGCACTTCTCAAATTGGACTGTATGCTTTATTCTCTAGTCTCACCTCTCTGTAGGCCTGCACATATCAGTATACATGAGATGAATCTGGTTTAGCATGCTTGGTGGGCGTCCTGGCTGCTTTTGTAGGTCACTTGTATTGGTCACAGAGCAGTGCAATTGTTACTCCCTGAGGCTTAGCTTATAAAAGATAATGATGATATAGTAAAGGGATATTTCACCAGGCATCTTCTGGTCCTCAAGAAGATAAACAATATACTGATTGGTTGTGTAAGAATGCTAACAAAACCTATGATTACAAAGGCAATTGCATAGTGTTAATGTATGTAAGTGACAGGATAGAGCAAATTTGATAAGTGATGTTAAAAATAAACTGGACTAAATTACATATCTCATGGGCTTTCATAAAATAGGTCCAGGGGTTTATGAACACTTAAAGGCTTTTTTCCTTTCAATTTCTATATGTAGCATTGGTATCACAAATTATCAACAGCAGAGGGGAAGGCGTGTTCTAGAATTTGCTCCCAAAAATAATATTTAACTTGTTGCACATTTCTTTAACTTATATCACTCTGTATCACACTGAATAAAGTGTAATTTTTATACACATTTCTACACTTCTTTGCTCAAATACTTAAAAAAAAGTCCTGTTTAATTGTAACATGTTGCATCAGCCAATTGTTTAAATGAAAGCTCCCTTAATTATGTGGTTTAACAGAATAAAGCACAGTGAAACCAGAAATAACTTGCGTTTTGTGCAATTAGTATTGTTAGTAGATGCACTAGATCTATTTTATATTATCCCAACAAGGTCTTTGGAGCATATAGTATACACGGCCTTCACCCATTGTACCTGGATCACGCCCCCACAGACCCATGTGACCCTAGTGAGGATAAAGCAGGTTCAGATGACGAGATGAGACCAACAAAGTCAGAACTTTCACAGTGTAGTCTGAACTGTGTGACCCACAGTTCAGTGAAATTAGCAAACACACAAAAATAACTGAATACCTTCACAACGCTCATGCACATAAAGTCACCAGTGTAGAAACAACAGTGCTATTTCTCATTTTAAAAATATATGTATTTATTATTTTTATGCATTCATTATTTTATGTACTGTATATGTGGATTATGTATATAAACCTTTTCTTACAACTCAGAAGCTTTGACTGTCCTTATGGGTCAAGGAATTGCTGCAACTGAACAACTAACTTTTACCAAAAGAACATCCAAAATCAACTACTGACAGAGATGTTGAGAAGTAAAATTACATTTATTCACTGTAGATCCACTGATCTGTTATTTCCTAGGTGTAAAAGAAAACTTTCACAGGACTTGGCAGTTTGTATATTCACCCTCCACAGAGATTTTATTTTTTTTTTTTGCTTTGCCTCCATGCGTTTTTGATCCAAATAAAATAATTCCTAATTAATTTCCATTTTTGGCTGAAAATGACCTGATTTTTTTATTTATTTATTTAATTTTCTTGGCCTAAATGACCTAAATATGTTTTTTTTGGGCTGAAAATGACCTGAATATGCACCAAAAACAGTACTGGTGAGAGATGCTGAAAAACATTGTAAATAAGAGCAATTGGAAAATTGAACATAGCTGAATGGATGAAAAAGACAAAGGTTGCTAATAATTGTACAGAAAAAATACTTTCTAAATATGTAAACTAATCGGCAATTAGCTTTTGTGCTGTTTTGTTTCCTTAGTTTCATGATCAATTTGCAAAAGCAGTTTTTATGCTACTTATGTTGTTGTTGCAGTGCTAAATATGACATTCACCAATCAATAGCCACTCTGCAGCTTTGACTTATTTTCTGGTCAAGTAAAAGCCTTCAAACTGATTGTTTTTTGTGACGTTTAGTGTGGTTGTTTCCATGGCTTCATATTGATTTAGTATTTCTAAAAATGTTCAATGGTAGGTCGATCAGAGCCAGACCCTTTGGCCTTAGCAGTATTATACTCCTGGATGCTTCTATACTTCACTTTGAAGTCACCTGGTGTGCACACAGCACGGCTGCTCTATAACAGTATAGTCCTATGAGAACTGCACTGCTTTGAGGACGCTGTGACTTGCTTGGCTTCTTTTAGCAGGTCAATACCTTCCCTCTGGAGACATCAGCAGGCGAAGCTAAAGGGAGAAAATCTTTCCAAACATTTGCGCCGAAGAAGGGAGGGAGGGGGAACCAGAGTGCAACATGTCCACAGCACTACTAGTAGATGATCTCCATGTTAAGAGCAGATCTGAAAGCATTTTCCTGGAAATAAGGTCACAGGTTTAGAGATGCTGTACTGATCAAACTAAGAGCAAACCTCACCTCAGGTCAGAAATTCTATCTTTGAAATTATAAAAGAATCTGAAAGATTAAAAAAAAAAAAAAAAAAAAAAAAGAGCAGGATTCATGTCCTTTGGTCCACTGTTAAAACCACAGTGGAAATAGAAAGTAGACAAAGCAGCATGTTCAGAGTTCTGACCTTCTAATAGGAGTCCTTGTTGCTGTGCTTCACTTGTCTTGTGGCAGCTCTTCTGGGTGTTTGTGAACGTAGCTCAGGAAATTCACTGTTACTGGGTTATATAAATCATTTATTTTGTCTTTATCGCTCATTGTCCTCTATCCGTCTGGTACTTTGTCAGCTAGTAAACTTACACAGATCTCTGCATTGGCAAATTGAAGTAAGTCAATGTTCAGGGAGCGTGGAGGCTGAGGTTCAGCCTGAACGACCCCAAGCAAAGACAAAGGCGGTGAGAGAAACTGCAAAAAGAAAGTGCATCTGCCCTGTCAGTCCTCAGAGGCAAAACAACACACACTTACACACAGCATCTGCCAAAGCCACAATCAGCTCTGTGCTCCGAGACTGAGAACTGTATGAATAGGAGGCACAGCAGCCAATTACAACCAGCTGTGCACAAGTTTAAAACTATACATTTACTGACTATTATTATTTGTTATAATGGTAGTCATACACACACACACACACACACACACACACATACTGGTTTCCATGTTTCATGAGGACCAAGTACACGTACAGTACAAGTTTCCCATTTGCACCAGTTTCCCTCATGGAGACGTCTGAAAATTAGTTACCATGTTTGTAGTAGTGGTTTGGAATGATTACAGTTTTAGTCTCATTAATCACAGGGTTGCTATGGATTAATTTGGGGGAGAGGTTGTGTGTGTTTGTGTATACACTCAAATTCCCCACAAAATATACTCCATTTACCCCAATGTTAACAGAAATTTCAACGTGATCCAGAATCCAGGATCTCTTCCGGACCTTCACCAAAACCTAATTGATTGGTCCTTGTGTCATTCTCAAGCTATCCTGAAAGTTTTCTCGAAATCCATCCATAACTTTTTGAGTTATGTTGTACAAGGTCAGACAGATAAACACTGGTAAAAACATAACCTCATTGGCCGAACTTTTATTCGGGGGGTCTGCCTTGGTGGAGGTCTGTGCTCTCAGAGTGAGTTTTTTTTTTCTCCAATCACATATATAACTGAACATGAATAAAATCTAAACACTATTGCATAACAGATCATCACTGTCATCAGTAAATGATGTTATTTGCAAAAGCCCAGGCTAGTGTTGATAGTGCTGATAACAATTATTCTCCCTTATTCACCTGATGTCAAATTTGGGAAATGTACTCTTTAATGATGTTGTCATTAGGGTTTAACAACAACATCCACAGAGGAAGACTTTATTTGCCTTACAAACTAACCAGGCACAGGCAGAATATTGGTCTCTGAACCACAATGTGTCCGTTTTGATGGTCCTTCTTATAGTGTTTTCAGAATTGTTTAGACAAATCTATTTGTGTAAATGATAGGATCATACACCAAGGGCGATTTACTGATGCCCCAGCCAAGAAAGGGCCTTGACAATGTACACTGTGCAAAGCCCATAGCTTGCTTGAATTGTATACAGACCATAAGTGTGTACAAAGGTGACATGTAGTGTAATATGGCTACATAATGACATTATAAAACACACACATTAAAAAGTAAAGATCCGCCATTAGAAAACCTCCATATTTGTTTTTGCAGTTGTAGTTTTGCCACTTTTCCTTTGAGTCATTGTGGTTTCAGCATTTTGACTGAGCCCAGTTAAATCATGCTGGGCTGCAGGGCAGATGTTTTGCCTCCAAGGCATTTCATTTTGACAGCAGAAACCATTTTACGAGGCATTCATTGTGTGTAATTGCTCTCATAATAGCACAGTCTCTCCGTAGTGAAAATAAAAGCAGTTGAAGCTGAAAGTGCATCTGCTTATGGCTCCGTGTTTGAATGAAAACATCCTGCAGAGATGAGCCGACCGCTGAGCACCAAACAAATGAAGGCGTCCTAATCAAATGTGACCTTCTTCGTCTCCACTCACCCATGGATACAATGGTTTCACTTTCCTACAGAAGGTGCTCTCACGCCCTCATCTCCTCCTGCCCGAGCCCATATATACAAAATAACTGTTCATAAAAAATTAATTAATGTAGCTGAGTAAATTAAACCACATCACAGTAATGGTCATTTAACTTCAATGTCATTATTTTCTCTCAGTCCTGTCCTTCAGTGAGGCTGCTGCTGCTGCTTTACTGACAGAAGTGCTGCTGAACATGGTCCACTGGGACACAATGTTCCCCTAAAGATACAGGAGTGTTTGCCAGACGTCCCCATCATGGTGACCCCTGTCTCTGGAAGTATAACGACAACATTTTAAAAGTAATCTCAAAACCCACCTGTTTCTCCAAGCATTTTAATCTGCTACAGACTGGGCTGTTTTATGACCATTATGTTATTTTTAATCTCTTCTTTTATGACTGTATTTTTACATGTGCTTTTATCTGCAATATACTGCATTTGTTTTTATTACTCCGCCCCCCGAAGGAGAGAGGGGTATTGTATTTGAGTTGCTTTGTTTGTCTGTTTGTTTGTAAGCAGGTTTATGCAGAAACTACAGGACTGATTTCCATGAAATTTTCAGGAAAGGTGAAAGATGGTCCAGAATAGATCCCATTAAATGTTGGTGAATGTAGGTCAAAGGTCTCAGTCAACAAAAATGTGTTTTCACAATGATAAGAGATAGGGCAAATCAGGTGAAATGTGTGCAAGAGGGGCGGGGTTTGTTGGGCCGGGCACCACTTGGTTTGTATTTTTTATTCCTTGAGAAGCACCTTGTGACCTCCTTTCTCTGTGAAAGGTGCTATTTAAATAAACATTATGGCTATTCTGTGGCCCAGGGACTGATGGTGTTCAGAGATTGTCTTTATTACATACAAACTGTGAAGAGGACAGAACATGTTTGATCTACCAGTACAACAGTGGACCAGCTGGGCTCTGCTGCTGAAGGCCCAACAACTAGGAGTTTTCTGACTGGTCCCTCAACAGGCCTGGCTCCAAGACAAAGTCATGTGACTCCTTGTCGTTGCATCAGACCCCACTGCATTGGGAGACCTATAGGAGTCCCAGGAAAGACATATGTTGTTCACTCGTTCTTTTACTGATCTTCTGCGTCCTTTGGAGGGTCATGGAGGGTGCTGGTGTCTACCTGTGCTACATAAGGGTGAAGACCTGTGTTACATCCCAACCTAGGGTTGTACCATACCAGGATGTACACAGTCTGCTCTACTGACTTCTCCTAACTCCCATTTCACAAAATGCTAGCCCGAAAAATTTATAAAAATTTATCTATGAAAACAAACAGCATTTATAAATGCTACGAGTAAAATAAAACAAATACAGACTATGAAGTTAAAGTTGTTTATGCTTAAATGAACAATCTTCTATGTTTACACATTTGACTATGATTATCCAGTTAGCATAGCATACTATCCAACTCGCTAACTTTGTGTCTTGTCATTACGCACCAAAATGATTATTTAAAATATTACACATATGTCATAATTCATTAAAGATTTCCATTAAGTTAAGTTTGAATATTTATTTTGACTTGCTATATCATCTCTTGCACTTATTTTCCAGCAGCACCTTCCACATAATAAACGGAATAAATAAAATGTAGCCCTACTAGCATAAAATTCAACATAACCTTGATGGAGCATAAGATATTTTCACAATGACTTTAAAATCGGGGGATATTCCATTAATGATATTGATACAAATCATGTGGAGTAAAGTGTGGTAAGAAATGCTACATTTGTTAAATCAGTAAACTTCTCTGTAGGGAAAAGATAGGGATCTGTCTGTAATCCTACAAGATTTAGTTGATCAAAATAACGATTGTTGTGGGCACCTTTGAGGTGACCCACCTCCAATGACAACAGAACAGACATGTGCATATCTCTCTAGTAAAAAACTATAAATTAATTCTGCACTTCCACCATACTGAAAGAAATGGTCACATGGTATTGTGGCATCAATGCAGAACATCAATACAAATAAATTTATGAGTGTGATGTATGAAGCATAGAAAATCCAAAACAAAAATGACCCGCTTCTGCTACAAAAACTAAGGACTCTTAACAAAACAGAAAATAGTATTTATCAATTTACTTACACAAACTAGTGCTACCACTAACACGTCACAATACTGGATTTAAAACAAAACACACAGGATTGAAGTTGGAAGTTCACATACAGCAGTAAAAGATTGTTGCTGTGTCCAGGGCCTATTTTAAATGGTAGCCCATCTGGATCCAACCAAACAGCAGCTTCCTAAAAAAATACACACACAAAATGAAGACACAGCACCCCTACAGGGCTGGGGAAGAAACACACACACACACACACACACACAAATATAAACTAATAATTGTACCCAAGCGCATAACAACCTGCTAGAGCCTGGGTGTGTCGCCAGTTCATCACACTCACTCACACTCACTCTCCCACATTAAGGGGTGACTTGGATTGATAAAGCCACCCATTAAGATGCATGTCACATGTAAACCCACAGAGAACAAGTAAAATCCACACAGATTTGACCAGACTGACTGGCATTTGAATCTCAGAACCTTCTTGCTGTGAACTGCACCCAGGAGATGCTTTATGTGTGTAGGAAATTGAGAAAATGATCTGATCTTTTTTTTCTTTTGCACTTATTGAACCTGCTGCTTTTGGCTGATTTGTGTCATCTCACAGTGTTTACCCTCAGTTATCATTCATGAATTCTATTCGTTTGTGTTGTAGAACTGCAGTAAGTGATAACCTGAATACTGACATAAATTAAATGAAATCAATGATTTTATTCATGAGTGGTAGTGTGACCATGATGCATGTAAAAAAAATAATAAGATAGTGAATTATTCACAGCACAGTTGAATGAAACAAACCACAAATAGCAGGAAAACAATTTCACTACATTAAAAGGTATTTTTTACTTTCCCCTTGGTGACTCCATCCTTGGGACTGAGCCTGACATATAACTACTGTAATTCTTAACTTCATTACAAATTCATAGGTAAATTGACAGACCGTGTCTAATGCCACCATGTAAAGTTGGAAATGAAACTGCAAGCTAGACTGTATTTGTATTATTATTTGTATTATTTATGTCTTGCTTTTCACTCTATTAATGAAAAACCAAATGGGAATGACCTTATTTATGGTAATTTTCATCATTTACTAAAACATTTCACAAAAGAAGGCCTGGGAGACTTATGAACATTTTAATTTCCATTCCCGTGGAACTGTTCTATGGAATAAAACCCTCATGTACTGAAGCAGTTTGGCTTTCTGAATAAAGTGAGTGAATATTTTCTGAAATATTAAGAGGCGTGTAATGCGGAAAAAAGGCTAAGCCTTGACTTTGTTGCAGAAAAGTCTATGAAAAAGAGGCTTGGTTTTATCTGAATTATAAACCATGGTCTACTGTTATAAGGTATATACCATAAAGAGTCCCTTCTGAATTATATTATATTTATTGGAATATTTGGTAACACTTTACAATAAGGGTACATGAATCATGTTGGAATCATGTTGGAATCATGGTCTGATTCATGATGAATTAACATATGACTCATGTGTGTACTAATGATTAATATATCATGAGTCATGAAAGGATTCCTGTTGGAATCATGATGACTCATGATGAGTCACTATTAATATATCATGAATTAACACTGCTGTTAATTCATGTTGTTAATATATCATGAATTGTTAATTCATGTTGTTAATATATCATGAATTAACACTGCTGTTAATTCATGTTGTTAATATATCATGAATTGTTAATTCATGTTGTTAATATATCATGAATTAACATTGCTGTTAATTCATGTTGTTAATATATCATGTATTAGCACGGCTGATAGCTATCAATCAAATTATATATGAATCAGACTTTAGTTAAGGGTGCATGAGTAATGATGGAGTAATATCTGATTTATGGTGAATTAAAACTAGGACGGGGGCTTCCAACCTTCATATCCGTCACCTGCTGGCCGTGGTCTACTTACCCCTCTGCTGGACTCAGCCCCTGGCCTACTGTTTTCCATAAGTCATATTCATGATGAATTAACTTATTACTTAGCAAAATCCTTTGAGTCACTATATGAGTCATGATATATTAATGATTAACATATGATGAATTAATGTATGAACAAGCATATTCATGATGAATTAATGTATTACTTAGCAAAATCTTTTGAGTCACTATAGGAGTCATGATATATTAATGATTAACATATCATGAATTAATGTATGAACAAGAGATATTCCTACTGTGTTAATACATACTCTGAAAATAATTCATGTCTGACTCATGATAGGTTGCCCCTTATTCTGCAGTCATGACATTATCATGATTACTACACCATGAGTTAATGTATGAACAAGCATATTCATGATGAGTTAATGTATTACTTAGCAAAATCTTTTGAGTCACCATATGAGTCATGGTATATTAATGATTAACATACCATTAATTAATGTATAAAGATGTGATATTCAGAATGTGTTAATATATACTTAGAGAAGAAATTATGATTAAAGTTTTCTTTGCCTCTTATTGTAAAGTCATGACATCACAATCATAACTATACTATTAACCAGTGTGTAATATACTATTACAATACAAATGATTTATATAAACCAAGTGAAATCACAGCATTGTGTATTTTCCGAATGTCATCAATACAACCAAAATACCAGATTGTGTACAACAACATTTTAATAACCAAAAATATCCAAAGGCAGATCACAGAGAGAGAGAGAGAGAAAGAGAGAGAGAGAGAGAGAAAGAGAGAGAGAAAGAAAGAGAGAGAGAGAAAGAGAGAAATGAAAAGTCATTCTCCACAGTACACGGATGCATTGTCCTGCATGAAAAAAGTTAAAAAGTGCCCAAAAGTCAAGTCAAAATCTGCCTTGTTCAGAGAGACAACCAGAAGGAGGTTTTCCTGCCGCCTTCTCCGCAACCAGCCGTTTCTGGCGATCACGCACTCCTAATATGCCGAATACCCACTTTTTCTGTCGGCATGCTTGCTGCAGCCCTTCCGCGGTGATACTGTAAAACACAAAAAGCAAAAATGGCAGACTCATGGTGAGGACAAGGGGGAGTTTGTTAAAAAAAAAAAGTTTGAGAACTACCACGTTAGTGTATGTGACCTTTTCTTTTTTGCAGCATATCATCAAATTAGTGTCCACCATGCCAAACAACGCCAAAGCGATCACATGGAACAAGCTCCAGCAGCACCTACTGTCCCATGCCCACACTAAACTAAATATGTGGATTAGAGATGGTCTCCACAGCCACCTTTTGCACCACAAGAACAAAACCTTCACTGACAGGACACTGTGTATAATAATAATAATAATAATAGACTTGTCTTTTTATGTCACCAATGCTGACCTCATTTAAAATAATATAAGTGCTGATGAAATTTGCCTTTGAGTAGTAAACAAGTGCATGCAAAATTTTAGCTGTTTTGTAAAAATAATAATAAAAAAAGACAAAGTTTAGCCCTTGATTTCATCCCAGATTAAAATTTTGCCCCACTGTGAATTTCAGTTTGACACCCCTGCCCTATCCCACCAAAATACTGCCTCTGGTTCAGTTTCATCATGCAAATATTCCACTATTTTAGCCACCTTGGGTTCCATGAAAGGCACCATATAAAACTAAGTTATTATTTTCACATTTCTGTAAGAACAACAGTGTTTCGGGGAAATTGTCAGAGGTGGAAAAACTACTGAAAAAATATAGTTGAATAAAATTATCTTTACTTTGTTTAAATTCTACTCAGAGTAAAAGTACACATCTAAAAATATACAAAATTAATTTATTTAAAATATAACGAGTACAAATTACTTCATTAAAAGTTTCAACCTGCGCAGAGATCAACCACGCATCTATGAGGGGTCAGATAGTCAACAAATGACATGATACGTTAGTCCAAATTTAAACAACAATTAAAACTATTCAAACACACAAAATGCACGCAACACAAAGTGTTGAACTACGACTATCATCCCATTCCCTCGTCTACTTCCCTTGATCAGGGTAAAAATAATATAACGGCACGTTGTGCTTACATTGTGCCCCGTTGTTATACGGGGTGTTTAACACAAACAATAAATTATCCGTTTGTGATGTGATGACTTACCACCACATGCTTTCGCTAATTTTGACGTAGAATTCTTCTCTGAATCTTCCTCCATGATATCTTCAGTTTCAGAAAGGTTGCTAGCAAGACAAGGTCACGCAACTGACGTTCACTTCCTGGGTCAAAATGTTCCGCCCAAATGTATTTTCCCCCACTATCAATATTGTACTCAGTAATGTGAGGGGTTTAAAATATAGCGAAGTAAAATACTTGCATCAAAATGTAATTGAGTAAAATTAAAATTGCACATTTAACAAACCACTCTAAAAATTACAAGTTAAAACAACCGTGACCCCGGAAGTGAACGTCAGTTGCGTGACCTTGTCTTGCTAGCAACCTTTCTGAAGTTGAAGATATCATGGACGAGGATTCCGAGAAGAATTCTACGTCAAATTAGCGAAAGCATGTGGCGGTAAGTTAACACACGTGCCTTGTCCCTCACATTACAAACGGGTAATTTATTGTTTGTTTTAAACACCCCGCATAACAACCTTCCCATGTAAGCACAACGTGCCGTCATATTATTTTTACTCTGATCAAGGGAAGTAGACGAGAGGAATGGGATGATAGTCGTAGTTCAAAAGAATGTATTTTTAACAGTTGGACCCAATGTGGACATTTTTAATTTTAGGATCCTGTGGGCACTTTGTGTTGCGTGCATTTTGTGTTTTTGAATAGTTTTAATTGTCGTTTAAATTTCTTTATTCTCATGTTGTGGGCTGTACAATGGGACTGAAAAATGTTTGCACTGAACTGCTAACATTCCCGTTTTTCTCAGGACTCTCCCGTATTTCAGACCCATCTCCTGCCCCCTCCCGCTTTGTAATTTGTGCCGGTAATCTCTCATAATTTATTAGTTCTGAACGTCAAAAACAAACTCCGTGGACATATCATTTGGCTGATGTTCTCCAGTTGCTAGAATTATGGAACATAATTTGTTGACTATCTGACCTCATAGATGCGTGGTTGATGTCTGCGCAGGTTGAAACTTTTAATGAAGTAACCTGTACTCAAGTTATATTTTAAATGAAGTAATTTTGTATATTTTTAGATGTGTACTTTTACTCTGAGTAGAATTTAAACAAAGTAAAGATAATTTTATTCAACTATATTTTTTCAGTAGTTTTTCCACCTCTGACAATTTCCCCCGAAACACTGTTGTTCTTACAGCAATGTGAAAATAATAACTTAGTTTTATATGGTGCCTTTCATGGAACCCAAGGTGGCTAAAATAGTGAATATTTGCATGATGAAACTGAACCAGAGGCAGTATTTTGGTGGGATAGGGCAGGGGTGTCAAACTGAAATTCACAGTGGGGCAAAATTTTAATCTGGGATGAAATCAAGGGCTAAACTTTGTCTTTTTTTATTATTATTTTTACAAAACAGCTAAAATTTTGCATGCACTTGTTTACTACTCAAAGGCAAATTTCATCAGCACTTATATTATTTTAAATGAGGTCAGCATTGGTGACATAAAAAGACAAGTCTATTATTATTATTATTATTATACACAGTGTCCTGTCAGTGAAGGTTTTGTTCTTGTGGTGCAAAAGGTGGCTGTGGAGACCATCTCTAATCCACATATTTAGTTTAGTGTGGGCATGGGACAGTAGGTGCTGCTGGAGCTTGTTCCATGTGATCGCTGAATATCACATCTTTATACATTAATTAATGGTATGTTAATCATTAATATACCATGACTCATATGGTGACTCAAAAGATTTTGCTAAGTAATATGTTAATTCATCATGAATATCTCTTGTTCATACATTAATTCATCATGAATATCTCTTGTTCATACATTAACTCATGGTGTAGTAATCATTATAATGTCATGACTGCAGAATAAGGGGCAACTTATCATGAGTCAGACATGAATTATTTTCAGAGTATGTATTAACACAGTAGGAATATCTCTTGTTCATACATTAATTAATGGTATGTTAATCATTAATATATCATGACTCCTATAGTGACTCAAAAGATTTTGCTAAGTAATACATTAATTCATCATGAATATGTTTGTTCATACATTAATTCATGATATGTTAATCATTAATATATCATGACTCCTATAGTGACTCAAAAGATTTTGCTAAGTAATACATTAATTCATCATGAATATGTTTGTTCATACATTAATTCATCATGAATATGCTTGTTCATACATTAACTCATGGTGTAGTAATCATGATAATGTCATGACTGCAGAATAAGGGGCAACCTATCATGAGTCAGACATGAATTATTTTCAGAGTATGTATTAACACAGTAGGAATATCTCTTGTTCATACATTAATTCATGATATGTTAATCGTTAATATATCATGACTCCTATAGTGACTCAAAAGATTTTGCTAAGTAATACATTAATTCATCATGAATATGCTTGTTCATACATTAATTCATCATATGTTAATCATTAATATATCATGACTCATATAGTGACTCAAAGGATTTTGCTAAGTAATAAGTTAATTCATCATGAATATGACTTATGGAAAACAGTAGGCCAGGGGCTGAGTCCAGCAGAGGGGTAAGTAGACCACGGCCAGCAGGTGACGGATATGAAGGTTGGAAGCCCCCGTCCTAGTTTTAATTCACCATAAATCAGATATTACTCCATCATTACTCATGCACCCTTCACTAAAGTCTGATTCATATATAATTTGATTGATAGCTATCAGCCGTGCTAATACATGATATATTAACAACATGAATTAACAATTCATGATATATTAACAACATGAATTAACAGCAGTGTTAATTCATGATATATTAACAACATGAATTAACAATTCATGATATATTAACAACATGAATTAACAGCAGTGTTAATTCATGATATATTAACAACATGAATTAACAATTCATGATATATTAACAACATGAATTAACAGCAGTGTTAATTCATGATATATTAATAGTGACTCATCATGAGTCATCATGATTCCAACAGGAATCCTTTCATGACTCATGATATATTAATCATTAGTACATACATGAGTCATATGTTAATTCATCATGAATCAGACCATGATTCCAACATGATTCATGTACCCTTATTGTAAAGTGTTACCGAATATTTTGTGTACAGCACAATCTAACCACAAACTGTTGCAAACAGCAGTTGGGCCTCTGCCCTTGTGATCTTTTTGATTTTTCTGCTGCTGCTGCTGCTGCTCCATCGTTTTGTAAATGCAATATGTCAGGCAGAACTTGGCTGAATGTCTGAGATATAGGAAAAATAATTCAAGAATTCATTAATTCAAGAGCTACAAATTTCAGAAAAGGTCAAATGTCAACCTCACTGTTGCCAGATCTGGGTTTTTTTTGGTCATTATTCACCATTATAGGCTTTGGTAAAAACAGACTGTAAGTGCAGGCAGTTGCTCATTGGAAATGGTTCAGAATCATACATGTCAATATGGAGGCCACAAAAATATGCTTAATATATTTTAGTAAAATTGCCACTATATGCTATGTGTCTGCAAAGATACACTACTGTAGGTAATGCCTGACTAGATGTTGGAGGTGCACAACAGCAAGTGGTGCCAGAGACAACAAACCCTATGAACTCACATGAATGATTCACTAGCTACACTACGAAACAGTGGAAGTTATGTTTTCATCTGGGTTTGTCTGTTAGCAAGATAAGTCAAAAAGATAAGGATGGATTTTGCTGAAATTGATTACATTATTTTACATACATTACATATAAAATTATTTAAATTCAACCAAGAGTTTTATTGCTACAGACGATTGAAATTTCACCCATTATAAGTAAATAGGGAAAAAAGCAAAGTCCACCCCTTGCAAACATTTTAGCTCTTAGTGGACATCTCACTCTCAAAATGTAAGACTATGGGCTTCACCTTTCCAGTTGTCTCAATATCAAAGGTTATAATGCTATTTTGGAGTTGACATGTAGTTTCAGATTTGTCAATAATAGTAACCAAGTACTTATCACTCTTTTTGGACTTCCTTCTGTTTCCCAGTGTAGGAACCATTAGAAGGTCCTATAACCTTTTTAGTTACTGGAACCGTTTTCCCCTGTCCCACTACATACTAACTACATACTTCCTAGAACTTTTTTTGCCCCTACTGGCAGGCAGGGTTTTTTTTTTTAGTTCTCTATAAACTATATGATGTAAGTCAGGCATTTCCAAACTATTCCACAAAGGGCCGTTGGGGCTGCAGGTTTTTGTTTTGTTCCAACCAACCAAGAATACACAGTTTGACCAAATACTCTCTGAAGACTAAGATCAGTTGATTAATTGAGTCCAGTCTGGTGTGCTGCTGGTTGATTGGAACAAAAACCTGCAGCCACACTGGTGTTTTGTGGAATAGTTTGGACATGCCTGATGTTGGTGATTGGCAGAGCCAAGACGATACCTATTTACACATCTTGCAGTATCGCTGTAGATAGGAGAAAGCATATGATAAACAAAGCGGTTCTGTTTTTAGGTTAATAGGGGTGTTGGTTAGAGCTATGAAATTAACATACGTCGTAGTATCACTTGCTGCTGGATTTTTTTGTCTCCTAACTCTCTCTGTAAACTCCTCCATTCTTGACATTAGACAGTGTATTTAACCATAATTAACATTCCTGTGATACAGAACATAAACGCTGTGTCCTCCTCATTTTCTATTCTAGTTTATAGTAGCACTGTCTTCTACTTCCTTGTGCAATTGTTGAATTTGGTTCTTAAATAATACATCACTGTGGCAGATGTTAGTGTCACATTGGCCCCTCCCATGGTTCCTACTGCCCTGTTGGAATGGAAACCCAAAGGTTCCTTAGGAATTATATAGTCCTAAGAACTATTTAATTCCTAGAACTAAGTTCCTACATAGAACTCCTCTATGGGAAAGCACCTAATGGAAGTTTCTAAGATAAATAATTCAAAGGTTATATCCAAATATTCATTGAGAATGTGTCCTTCAAGGTTCTGATGTCAATCCACTTCAACAATGAGAGTAAAAAGAAGATATGCAAAACTTAGTATTCCTGATTTGCCCTATCTCGCTTTTTGGTGACCTTGACCTTTGACCTTCATCAAAATGTGATGGGATCTATTCTGGATCACCTCGCACCTTTCCTGAAAATTTCCTGAAAATTGGTCTGGTAGTTTTTGCCAAACGTTGCTGACAAACAGACAAACAAAAGCAAAAAGAAGTGGTGCCAGGCACAACAAACCCCGCCCCCTTACACACATTTTACCTGATGTGCCCCATATCTTATCATTGCAACAACACATTTTTGGTGACAGTGAAAATTACCTTTGACCTCCAGTAACCAAAATTTTATGGGATCTATTCTGAACCACCTTGCACCTTTCCTGAAAGCATCATGGAAATTGGTCTAGTTGTTTTTGTGTAAAGCTATTGACGAACAAATAAACAAACAGACAAACCAACTATAAAACAATACCCCCCACCCTTTCAGGGGGTGTGGTAAAAACAAACCAAAAAAAAAAACCCTTTGCCTCCCTGAGGAACAATTAATCCTGTTTTGTGTGCATGATCAGAACACATGCTGGGACTATTATACCTTTACTCTCCTTTGGTCACATGACCTCAGCCTTGTCTTGTTGCCACTTGATGTTGTCAGTTTAAAGGGCAGTTTAACAGGCTGTAGTACCCTCCATGCAGATCTACTGGGGCAGATCTTTTAGTAGAACTCACTGCAACAATGTCTGAAGTCGTCTCTGAAGACAGATTTATTAAAGCCACCTCTTAGACTGACCCCCATAATACATGGAACATAATAGAGCTACAAAGACATTTCAATTTTGTAGTGATTGGAAATCTAATACCCCCTTCAGCGCAACAAGATTACAGTCACCAATAAATGAGGATGCGCGCTGTATTGATTGACCTGTTCTAATGAAAAGAGGAGGGAAAATTCGTTCACCGTCATGAATGGATACTTTACAACATGAGAAGCTGCATGGACTCATCTGTAGGCTCCTGCTTATCCAGTGCACGTACAAATGGCTCACAGTGAGTTTGAGGCAACGTGAGCAGAACAGCGCGCACACAAATCTACATAATGCATCCATTTGATTTGTGTGCAGGTAACAACCTCCTGTCTAATGAATGCTAAATTCTTCTCTCAGTAAACCATCTGCTGTGCTGTCTGAGGCATTGCTGGTTGATTTATTCTACCTTCACCACCTTACAAACAAACAGTGATAAAATAAAATTGCATGATTCAGTCTGCTTTGTTGTTTGGGTTTCCTGATTTTCTTCTTCCTGTGGATAAAATAACAATAGTAGGTATTAGTTTTGAAAAGTTTGGAGAAGTCTAAAGAAATTTACATTTTAAAAATATAACTGTTTGTGCAAGAAGTCGATGTGAGACTGAATTAAAAAAAAAAAAAAGTGGATGGAGCCACCAGAAGATAAGTCATTGTAGACGACTGTTTCAAGTGTTCATGGTGAGGGTTGTTATTTTGGTTTTATGGAGGCAGAAGTGATGACATTTGCAAAGCAACATAAAAAGAAGTATGATAAAATGATTCAACAGTCCTCTTACGTTAATATATTAACCACAACTACAGTAGAGTTGTCTATCAGGAAACATATTTAAATAAGCAGACACGTTCAACCCTTGACAGCCAGTGAGATGTCAATGGTCACACATCATGTGATCTTTACAGAACGGAACTGAAAACAGACAAGCAGAACATTTAACCCATAAAGACCCAGTGTTACTTTTGCGGTGGGTTCCAAATGGTGTTTTCTCCCTATTTAAACTTTCTTCATTTAAAAATGTATGGGACCCAGCCTTGGGACTGTTATTATTTCTGTGTGTGTGTATGTGCGTGCTTGTATTCCTAGCTTTATGGGGACATTGATATTTTTACACAGCCACACCATGGGGACCTATGACACAATGGGGACCAAAATTCAGATCTCCATGTGGGTTAAATATAAATAAAGTTCCCCACTAGTAAAATAGAATTGATGTGACCCTATGAATACATACATTTGTTTTTTTTTCCGGAAGCAGTCCTCATAAAGCACAGGGGAAACAGGTACAAAGCTAAACATGTATTTTTCAAAAGTTCAAAGACGTTTACTTAAAAAATAAAAATAAATTATATATATATATATATATATATATATATATATATATATATATATATATATATATATATATATATATATGTGTGTGTGTGTGTGTGTGTGTGTGTGTGCATTGTTTTTAATTATTTATTATTATTATTGTTTATTCTCTTTACTTATTTTATATTTAGAAGGCATCACATTTTGTGGAAGAGTCGCAGTGATTGGTTAAAATCGCAACATCGCAAAATCCTGGATGGTGTGGAAGTGAGAGACATGAGACGAGTAGACGGAGTATGTGAGTCTCTGCTCTTTACTTCCAACAATCAAAAACACTTCCAAATGAGTACAAACACTTCCTCATATACCTGGGCTCCTCCCAGTACTGACCCACCCATGTCCATTCTGAGGTGAATCGATCTCCCTCTAGTGATCACCACAAGGGTCTGATTTACAGTGTGCAAATTTTATTTGGTGTCCAAAATTTCCAAGATTATGCAAAAGTGAACACCTTTTAAATAACTTTTCTTATTTAAATCCTGAAAAATAATGTGAAGTTTTTAAAGACAAATTGCAACGTGTGCATAAAAACTGCATCTTAACACCAGATGGGTCATTAATATATTGCTTATACAGTGTGTCCTTATATTTTGTTAGACAATTTGAACATTTTAGTCAGAGTTCTGTGAACAAGATGAAATAAAACTGAATTCAAACCACATAGTAAGCTTACTTTTAATAATTTAGACTCGACAAGAACATGGCTTTGGTGCTTTAATCAGTTTCTGTGTCTATATTATACGAAAAACAAGGATTTACACAGATTTATCATTCCTTGGAAACACTCTAACTACCCTTGCAGCACCCTACGTTGGTTTTGTTCATACTCTGTTATTTTGTTTTAGGTTTTTTATGCTTCTTTATCTGCTTAGGGCTTCAGTGTAAGTTACCATGATGTTTTGCCCCCATAAAATCTGAAAAACCTTGGAGACACTGAAAAGCTAAGATTAAACTTGAGGTGAGCTCATTACCTCCTTCATGCTGCTTCAAGACACGGGCTGCTGCTCAACTCTAACATTGTCATCACAAACATGCAGTGCTTCACATGACGGATCAGAGAAAAGATCTCTCAGCTACACACTTCCTGTTTCCTCACATCTTTTCCTTTGACAAAAAGAACAGATGCAGATACGGTTAAATGCAGTTCAAGATTTACTCATATTTTGAAAAACCTGACTTGATTACAGGGCATTATAAAAAAAAAAAAAAAGATGTGATTCCTAAAAATGATCAATCGGCACTTTTCATCAGGCCCACTGGAGATGAGCTTTAACAGAAGACAGGCTTTCTGAGTGACTGTCATCATGAGCCCCACACTGATATTTCAGGAAGATTGAACTCTGACCTACAGTAAAAAAAAAAACACATGAGGGTTCAGTTCAATTCAATTTATTTTGAATATGCAACAAACAAAACAATTCCAATCTGTTCCCACTAGTGAAACAAACAAGAAAACTCAAAAAAGAACATGTACATGAAAAACTAACCAAAACATTGCTTCATTTGCATATTCACAAAGAAGTGGGAGGAAGTAAAACTTCTTCTCCACAAAACAGTCTGTGGTTTAACTTCCTGTCAACATAATAAATGAACAAATCAAGTCATTTAGATTAATTCACCTCATTCATTATCTTCACATACCAACAAACGGACATCCTTGAAGGCAACAAAATGAATATGGATGGATGATCTGACAGATGAGTAGACATGCAGTTATTTCATGACTCCTCATGTGGGAGTGTAACCCTAACCCAGAGACACATAGTTTCCACAGATAGTGCAGGGGATTTTGTCCTATGTTGGGGTGAATACATAAATGAATGTAAGAGTAAATGTGATAAATGCAAACAAACAAAACAGACAAAGTCAGACCTACACACCAAACAAATCAATAAATCAAAATAGATAATAACAGTAATAACAATAATAATGGCAATAATGAGAATTATAATAATAGAAAAATAAACAGATTTAAGAAAAAAAACTATCAAAACCAACAAATAAACAACAACAAATAGTCAGAATAACACTGGTCTACAAGTAAAACATTTCCAGTCCAAAGGAATAAAAACAATATGGACTTTTATTGTCGTTTCTTGTGAGTTTTCTGTTCATCTTCCTGTTTTCCTGTTGGGATTTTATTTTGCCATGTTGGTTCATGTTCACTTTGTTTCATTTTACTTCCTGTCACTGGTGTTGTCGCACCCCCTTTTTATAAAGCCTCATGTGTCACACCTGTTTTGTGTCCTATTTAAGTTCCACATGTGTCTGTTTTTGCCTTGGTTGCAGCACATCTTGGTTTGTCTGGCTCATTGTTCTATTGTTCTTGTCTGTTGTCTGTCTGTTGTGTTACATGATATCTGACCTTTGTTACCGCATTTGGAAACAACATCTGACCACAAGTTCATCTTCCCCCTGTCGGACCCTGTTTGGATTCTGGATGCCAGGTTTGACCCCCATCTGTACATGAGTAGTGATTTATGGACTCTCCCTGACTGTCTGGTTCTAATTCTGTTTGTGTTCTGACCATGGTTCTGCCTTGTTCTCACTCTACCAGACGATCTCCATTATAGCACCTTGTCAAACAATTTTTGCACATTTATTTAATAAACCTGTTAAAGACTTTCGCCTGTGTCAGATTTGTGCAGGTGGGTCCACTTTGTTGTTGGCAATGTTTCAAACGGTCTCAGATCTACTTCAAAACACTGTCTGCACATTATGATCCATTCACTTTACAGGTTCTTTCTAGTGGAATATTTACTAATCCATTGTATACATGTACATAAACCACCATATATGTGGAATAACACACCATCATATATATTAAAAACATGAACTAACCAACACTAAAGTAATTTGTTTTCTGATTCATATTATTAAATTATGTTAAGATTTAACACATTTAATATCTGAAGCAGACACAAACACACACAAACACACATACACACAATTGCCCAATTCCAGCCTCGTTGCAGTAGATGTTTCCAACAAAAATGTATTATGGAACATTCACTTGATAACAGTTAAATGTAAATATATTTTTCATCTTCACAAATGAAAATATTACATACCATAGATAGATAGATAGATAGATCTATAAATGGATCAACCTTAAGATTATGACTTCTAGCAGGAGAGGTGGTAATAATATTATTTCATTACCATATATATGTAATAACACACCATCATATATATTAAAAAATATGAGCTAACCAGCACTTTTGTCATTTGTTTTTTGATTCATCTTATTAAAGTATGTAAAATTTATGTCTGAAGCAGATACTTTCTTTTAAAAATGGTAGAGCAGTGAAAGCATTATTATGCCATGTTTTGAGCAAGGTGCCATCGTGGTATACTATCATGACAAATGCATACTTTTTTTAGATGATTCGTTAGATTAATAGCAAATTAAGTCATATTATTCAATTGAAGGAAAGAACAAACAGCAGTCATGTATTATCCCCCACTTCTGGCAGCTTCCTGAACAGAGATGCCCAGACCTCCATCTCCTTGACCACCGTTCAGCTGATTTCTTTGAGCACTTTTAAATCCAAAACTGATAGAACTTGCACTTGTTTTTCTTAACCTGCTTAAATGTGTGTTTTTTTAACAACTGTTTATTGTTGTATGTGTGTGCTGTATGGATTTTAACTGTGCATTCCTGTAACTATATGTGTTGCATTCCTGCTTCCTCGGAGGTTCTCAAGCTCAATGGGATATTTCCTGATTAAATAAAGGTTAAATAATATATATAATTTTTTAAGAGCTCCACTGGGAGGAAAACCAGGAGGATCACAGGCTACCTGATAGATATAATCCATCCACTGTGTTCTGAATTTCTCCAGGACTGGTCATGCTGAAACACTTCACCAGTGAGGCATCCAGAAAGCATCCTAATTAGTTTTCCATCCCACCTCTCAACTGGTTCTTCTCGATATGGAAGAGCATCAGTTCTACTCTGGTCAAACTCCCCATGCTATCTCTAAAATACAGCTCAGACAACCATGACCTTGTTCTTTTGGTCACTTCCCACAGCTCATGACCAAAGGTGAGGGCAGGAACATGGATCGATCTGTAAATTGAAAGCTTCACCTCTCAGATCAGTTCACTGTCTGTGGGTTTGTAGGCTGCTGCCCTGAACAACCAGAGCAAAAACATGCTTCTCATTGCCAGCAGTAAATCAGACATGTTTCCTGTGGGGGTTGGACTCTGCAGCGCTGCCCTTTGTCACCAATTCCTGATTGTTATGGACAGAGTTTCTCGGTGTAATCAAGTGGTGGAGGGTGTTTGATTTGTGGGCCTCACAGTCATATGTCCACTGTTTGCAGATGATGTGCTCCTTTTGGTACTTTTGATTGAGGATGAGGGTGGAATGAAGATCAGCACCTCCAAGTCTGAGACTGTGGTTATTCACATTCAGAATCCCAGAGGAAATAGTTGAATTATGCAACTATACCAAAAAGTAGCAGTAAAGAAATGATCAATATCATATAAGGTCTATATAAGATTCTGTCAAAAGACGGATATTTCTGTCCCCAGCATATTATTATATATTAAATGTATAAACACAAGCAATAATACTTGTGAGCACAGGTAAGGGCTACCTGCATGGTGTTTCCGCCTGACGCACCTCCGCCAGTGCCGATAGATAGTGCCAAGCAATAATATAATACATATTATATTATATTATTATATATAACAACATACACATGAATCATTGTAGAAATTACAGATATATATATTTTTTTATATTTTAAAAAGGCATCCGAAACACTGATACATAACATTTCTTGCCTGCATCCACAGCTAAATACTACACTTTACTGCAATGCATCTTGAACAAAATCCTTCCGAAATCTTTTTTTTTTTTTTTTTTGCATTTAAGTGTGTCTCCATATTCTATCTACACTTGTAAAACTAAAATGTTACAAAAACATAATTATATTTTGGTTAAAATTCACATTTTATTCCTGTCCCCAGGTTTTCACTCATTGCTGTTACCCAAACACATTTTTTGTAACATTCCACCAGTGAACCAGCAGTTCCACCTTCTGCAAGTCATGGGAAGTCCAAAATAAGTTATATAATTTATTTTTCCTTAAATTTAATGATATATCCGCTTTGTCAGAAATGGTCAATCTAAAAACTCAGTCCTGTTACTGATTTTATCTCACAGACAATATTTGTTGATATCAGAAGTAAAATATTCAGTTAAATCTTACGAATGTGCTCCATCTACTCAAGGTATTATCATAGATGCTAAGTGGCTAGATTTCACACAATTGCTAATTTTATTCTAAAAAGTCATGACTGTTACCGTCATTCCTGTTACTCAAATAAAGAGTAACAGCACCTAGTTGTCTGCCCTCTGATGCCCTTTTATATTAAGTGGAATAATACAATGAGTCAATGAATGAAAATAATATCATAAATTGATGAATATTAATTAGTTTACATGATTGCATCCATTTTAAATGAAAGAGGCAAATAAAGTTGCTGTCATCTGAGATCAGTTTTGTGAATCATAAAAACAGGGAGCATTGAGCGCTGCTGAAAAGCAGCAGCAGTATCGAGCCAGGAGAGAGGGGGAAATTATTTAGTCAAGGAAAAGGAGAAATATAAGAGAGATTAAAGATGGTTTTAAAAAGGCATTTGAGTTTGTAACAGCAGAGAAAAAAATACAATGATAATGGACTTTAAAAAGTTGACAGACAGTACTCATTAAATGTGTATGAGTACACTACTATTACTAAATTCTATATAAAGCTCTCAAAATACACACACACACACACACACACACACACACACATAATGGCAAAATATTCTTCTACATTATAACAACATTTTCACTTATTCAGGTAATGTTCTGTATTTTGTCCTAATACTAGATTTATACGTCCATTGAAATGCACAAATTGAAGATGACTGATCTGAAGATCGATCCAGATTATTCCACAGACGTACCCCCCTAACAGAGATACACTGACTTTTTTAATTTGTTCTACACTTCATTTTCCGAAAAAATTTTTAACCCCCCTTAAGTTATAGTCACTTTTCCTGTAAACTGTCGTAGCGTCATACAAGGTTATTCACATTGTTTATTTTGGTACGACATGGCTGTTTAATGGTACATGTTCTGGATTAAATGAGTTGTGTAAAATAGACTAAGTAATCCTATTTGTGTATTTCCTACATTCAGTTCAGAGCATAGTGAATGGAAAA
Source organism: Siphamia tubifer (assembly GCA_020466265.1). Classification (NCBI taxonomy): domain Eukaryota; kingdom Metazoa; phylum Chordata; class Actinopteri; order Kurtiformes; family Apogonidae; genus Siphamia; species Siphamia tubifer. The sequence continues at coordinate 22,173,424 of CM035794.1, read as the reverse complement.
CTGCAGCTCTAAGAAGAAATAATTCTATAAAACCTGGCATAGCAGACACAAAGAGATGTCATATTTTGGTGCTAATTTGAGAGTTTTAAGGCAGCTCGTTTTAAATATAACTCTGTGCAGTTCATAATATTGCATTAAAATACAGCAGATACTGGTGTTTGCTCTAAGGAAGGTGTTATATAAGAAGAATATGTGCATCACAAAGTAACAGAAACATTCCGCAAAGCACTTTCTTAATTGGGCAAAAAAATAAAGTCCACAGAGAATCTAATAATAAAAAAAAAAAAAACATGTTGCTAATGTGTAATTAATTTAGTTTACATGAATATTTGAGTAGAATTTAATTGCCTTTTTCCCCCTCCACTAGATTTCTTATCATGTGACTGTAAACACTGTGTGAATAGTAGTAAATAAGACACACTTAGACGCGCATGAACACACGCACATTTTACGGAGAATTTTTTTATTTTTTTAAATAAAGAAAATATTTCATTCCATGTTAGGTGGCAAGCAATAAGTAGAACTAACTTAGCTCCTATCATTTTTGTTACTTTAGTGAATACAATAAGCTTTTAATTTATGGAAATATTAGAGAAATGCTGTGCTATTTTTTGTGATGTGTAAAGGTTACTTTTAATGGATTCTGCTTTATGCCTAAAAGAAGAATAGGTTTTTATCAAGTAGGAGATTTTATTAATGGAGGTGACACGTTTGCATGATCATATCTCTTGTTATCTGTTCATATCTGAATGGTGTATTTGTTACATCCTGAGTAGAAGGCAAAGCTCTTAAAGGTGAAAGTCTGTGCTGTGTGTTTCTGTCATATCACTGAATCTTCTTGCAACTTTTTTTTCTCCAGGTTTTCTCATGTTCTTCTTCTTCTTCTTCTTACAGGCCCCAGTGGTTGGTCTGAGTAAGGAGGTCAGGGCTGTTTATATGTACGCTCCACAGGCATTGTGGGCCGGCAGTGTGACCTGAGAGAGTCACTGAACTGAAGCCGACATGTGAGACAGCTGCTCCCAGTGATCCGCAGAGACCCGTTCTAAAACTCTGATATACACTGTGCAGACGTCTGGCATTAGTAATTTATGATCCCACAGCATCCCACTGGCTGCACCCGGTGAAACCTCATAAATAAACACCCAGATGTTTGATCAGCATCTATTGAAGTTGGATGGGAATTAAATTAGTTGTGGTAATTGTTGCAGTGAGGAGACAGGGACAGAACAAAGCTCTTAACTCTCCTGGCATTAAAATGATCATGTAAGGAATGTTCTTTCTTACTAGATAACACACCCTTATACAGAGATGCTGTTGACGGCTGTTACATAACGAAAGGATGCCAAAGTTCTGCCACAAATATGAGTGTCGCCACTTTAGGGTGTGTGTTTCCTGTCACTTATCAGACTGGGAAAATGGTTTTAATTACTAAGAATTATTATACTGCTTCACTAAAGTCACCAGTGTTTCTGTTGCCAAAGAACCTCAGCCAGGGAATAGCCAACAAAAAGAGCCAACAAAAAGAAAAAAAAAGAGCTTATGCTAGTTTGTCAGATCTAAAAGAAAATCAAAAAAACAGCTCAGTTTCAATGAAACTTCAGAGTATTATGTGATGCTAATACTGTGTTTTAAATGTGGCAACAGATGAAAAACGTACAACTTAAATCTTTGTCTTTCACATTGTGCATTATTTTTAATGGCACCATAAGTGGTGGTGAGGTAAAGCAAATCATTTTAGAATAATATTTTTTTTAAAAATTCAATAAAAAATTAATAATACATTTTATTTGTATAAGGCTTTACATGGTACTCAAAGACGCTTTACATGGAGTACAATAGTGCAATTAAAGCCAACTATAATAAAAATGAACAATATGAAACAAAGCAATTACACATTAAAAAGAATACAAGTAATCAAATATTAAAAGTAAATAAATGAGTTTTTAAAAGCCATTTAAAAGTCTAAACAGTTACTGATGGTTGGGGGTAGTGACTTCAAGAGGAAAAGGCTCTGCCCCCCCGATTCAGTTTTGGGTGGTGGGGTGAGGAGCTAAAGCCTCTTGACTCAGCATGCAGAGATGATGTCATTTGTGTGTCTCAGGTTACATTATTTATTTATTTATTTTAGCTCATCCTGGATATTTCGTGGATATATTTTTGTAGAAATTTCTTCCAGAGGAATCAACATTGAAAAAAAGTAACATGGGTGATTAGAACAATTCAAATGACACCATAATTAAGGTCCCGATTGCAAAAAACCCCAACAAAAAACAGCATTGACCTTTAATGCAATATAATTACTACTTTAATACAGATTTAATACTTGAAACATGTTAATATTAGTGTTTACTAGGGATGTGTAACAGTGCAGAAATAAAGTGACTGACAATCTGTTCTCAATGGAGACACAGTACAGTCCACTAGTGAATCATACCAGGTTTCAGAGCTGCTTGACAAATGCTGGCCTTGATGTTTTCCATGTTTTCAATATGTTTAAATGTGTGTGTGTGTTTGTATTCCTATCTTTATGGGGACATTGACATGTTTATACAACCACACCATGGGGACCTCTGACACACTATGGGGACCAAAATTCAGGTCCCTAACAGGGTTAAATATGAATAAAGGTCCCCACTAGTAAAATAGAAATGATGTGGCCCTATAAATGTTTTGTTTCTGGAAGTCCCCATGAAGCATGAGGGAAACAGGTGCAAAGCAGTTTGAAGATCTGTTTATTAAAAAGAAAAATACATTTTTGTCATTATTATTTTTTATTTTAATTAAAAAAAAAGCTTACACTCACTACCCCAAGGGTTGTAATCAAGTGGATTACAAACTTGGTCCTCATCAGACATGGAAACGAGTGTGTGTGTGTGTGTGTGTGTGTGTGTGTGTGTGTGTGTGTGTGTGTGTGTGTGCATGTTGGTAGTAGAGGGTTGTAAGCGGTGGTGCTGTTGCTATGAGCAAATAAAAGTTAAGGCATGAAACTAAGCATGAACAGAGCCTAAAGTACTTTAGATAGAAACAGAATGTGTTGAACCAATGAACCACAGCATGAGGTGAGGAGAGCTGAGATGTATCACCATGGAGACCATGTAGTGAGTCATTCAAGCAAATTGAATAATTGCCATTGAATCTGTCCTTGGTTTTATGTGTCACAGAGAGGAATGAAATTAAACTTGAAAAACAAAACATTATAGGAAATGTTTCGTAGCAGTTTATATTAATACTTTAAACTAAATAGATTTAATCCTGTGCTTTTGCTGTTTCACTTTTTTTTATTTGTTTAATCATAGGCTGATTCTTCATCTGCGAGTAGTGATGGAGCTGTCCATGGTGCTGAATTCTCCCACATGTCTTGCAGCAAATGTCTGGTTTCAACTGTTCAACACACCCTACAGTGATAGATAGATAGATAGATAGATAGATAGATAGATAGATAGATAGATAGATAGATAGATAGATAGATAGATAGATAGATAGATAGATAGATAGATAGATAGATAGATAGATAGATAGATAGATAGATAGATAGATAGATAGATAGATAGATAGATAGATAGATAGATAGATAGATAGATAGATAGATAGATAGATAGATGATGGCACCACAGAACAGGTGTAATGTGAGCGGCTCCTCTGCCTCTGAGCGATACCTAGTAAGGTATGTGGATATTTTAATTAGTTGTCAGTTATCTTTTTAATGGGAGGGGCTGGGGGCTGGTGGAAGTTGTCGGTGAAAATCAAGCTTATGATTATATGATTTAGTGAACTGATGAACAATAATAATATAGATAAATATGAGCTGGGTGAAAACATGCTCAATGATCAGATCTGGATCAACTGAAAGCAGCAGAGCCTCATCACCAGATGGACCAGATCCAAAGGACCATGGACAAACCAACCAACCTCTGACTCATAATGCATTATTTTCTATTACTTTTATATTCTTACTTGAATATTGAGTTGACGAGCAATATATATGATCCAGTGAAAAGATGAAGAACTGTATTTACACTAATTATTGACATGCATTGATCTGATAACATGATCAACATGGATTAAATAGTTTAAATCAGTAGTTGGTTTTAAACTATTTTGCTCAAGCTCACTGTAGAAGGATTTAACACTTTTATAGCATATTTCAAGATTTATTTGTTTAATTTCTTCCTTATTTTTCAAACATTTAGTACATTTTATTCTAGTTTTTCAAGTTTTTGTATGTTTTACCATATAAATAATTAGAATAAAAGTGTGTTTTACACTAATTACTGTGTAATGTATTGGTAGGATGAGTGGATCAACAGGGACAGACAGACAGACAGACAGACAGACAGCACAGAAACAGCATTTGACAGTAAAATCTATAATATAAGAAAATAAATAGAAGACAACTAAATGAATAATTACGTACATAAATGAATGTGTTATGGATACAAGTTAGCTGAATTGCTAAAAACAGCCTAAAAACAGTTTAGAAAACAAGTTACACACAACTGTGCAAAGAGGAGGTGGGAGTCAAAAGGAAAAAACTAAACAACATATACAGGGTCCTAACAGAAACCTTTAGTATTAACTTTTATGATAAATACTAGTCAGGAAATTGCACATGAACACAACCTCCTGTCCAATTTCCCACTCAATAACCGCGACAAAAATTGGTTACACGAGCTGCCAAGCTGAAAATAACCTTTGAACTTTTCAACATGTCAGAAAGGGATGAGTAGTTCATCTGGAATGACAAACAATGCTTCTATTAAGGTTCTGCTGCCGTTCTGATGGCTTTGCACATTTATAGTATATACAATTTATGGAAGAAAAATACAAAAAAAAGAAGAAAAATGCTGTGGCAGATGAATTAACACATCTAAAACTGTTTTTACCCATGTAGCGGGTTACGATAAATGCAGTGTCAGCCTTTTTTTTATTTTTATTTTACTGCGACAACAAAAATGTTTGAACACAACACACTGGCGATTGAATTGGCAATGTGGAAAAAGATTATCTTTCTGATAGCAAGCAAAGGCAATATAATCAGAAGTATCAGGTTGGTTTAGTGAAAAAAAAAGAAAGAAAAAAACACTCATTTGGGTGTGGGTGTAACACCCCTGTGAACCATGTACGTGCACTTTAGATAATAACGCTGCAGTGTTTAATGTATTTAACAACCACTGGGCATAGACATATCACGCTATAACCTAATCAATACTGGATATATTATCATAATATTACACGCACTGACGCATATATAATTATATCAGAATCAGCAATATTGCAAAAGGTCAAAGGTCAAGGTCGCATTTAGCAGAAAGGTCAAAATCACATTATTGGCTCTAATTCCAGAACAGGTTGTCATAGAAACATGAGGCGAGGTTAGGCTGAATACTAGTTTACAGTGTGTTGTTGCTGCTTGATTTCATAACAGATTAAATCCACTGCATCTGCTACATCCAGTTTTAACTAGTCCAACTTGATACACTTTTTAAAATTTCTGTGTTGCTACCCATTTGTATTCATTTTTGTTTTGTCTGAAAGCTGCAGTTGGTGTTTGTTTTATGTGTTGTACAGTATTTACTCAGCCTCCAATGGAAACAATTCTGGGTCAAGTTAGTTGATGTTAGTACCCTGGAGCAGACATGAAGTTTATTCTGATGAAATTATCTCTATTCTGTGAATCTTTTGCTCACAAACACATTCCTTATTTGGTTTTGTTTTTTGTTTTTAAAAGCAGCCACTTAGTTTATGTGCTATTGAAAGCATTTAAGAGGTTTTGAAGTACTCGTACCTACTACGATACAATATACCATCTGAAAAGTACATGTTAAAATCAGTCAGTATGAGTATATTCATATAAACGATAAAAATGACATTAACCATCAAGATGAGACCCAGAGGTCTAACTAACCATCCACCTTGTAGTTTAAATGTGGGCAATGAATTCTGGGTAATAGGAGTGTGCTGGCTCATTACCTGAGCCTCACACTACACAATGAGCCTCATGTTGGCCTCATGACTGCTGCAGAAAATCTACAGGCTGTAATTAATGGAATTCTGAATATTATAGTGAAATGTTGCCATTTTACAGCTGAAATGAATGGAATATATAAAAGGAAAAGAGGAACTCGATGAACTAGCTCATATTTTTTTTTAATTATGGAGTGAGTTCCTCCAAATTTGGATACCCTTTAAAGAGGTCACACTTTTCTAAACCCACTTTTATTAGTCTTTGGTTCATTTATTTATATGTTCGGACCAAAATAGTTCATGAAGTTTGAATTACAACCCTTCAGCTTTTTATATTCATTTAGTTACGTTACAATATTTGCACATATAAGGTCAAGAACATTTCTTAGAATATGCTATAGTTGCTTGTGAGCAGCAGCAGTTGTAGTTAAAACTTCAAATTAGTGATGTCTGATAATATCGATGTAATAATAGCATAATTATATAATATCTGTAAGTATCATTATTGTTTTTTATCCTCTGATAATGAAAACCCGATAGTATAACGGCTGGATTTCACCAAATATTCTAGAATAAATTGCTGTGAGGGCCTGAAATTATTATTATTATTATTGTTGTACTCGTACTCGTCGTCTCCAGCTTCATCCGGGTCCGGGACGCTGGGCAAAGTAGCCCAGACTACCCCAGGGAGGGAAGTCTATTATTATTGTTATTATTAAATAATTTATTCATATAAACAGATTGTAAAATAAAACATGTGCATGTACATTGTGATGATTTTATGAGCAAATAAAATCTAATCCATAATAATAATAATAATAATAATAATAATAATAATAATAATAATAATAATAATAATAATAATAATAATAATAATAATAATAATAATAATAATACTTATTATTATTATTATTATTATTATTATTATTATTATTATTATTATTATTATTATTATTATTATTATTATTATTATTATTATTATTAATAGTCACTCATGTTGAATATTCAGCCTTTCAACTATATCCTAAATCAATTCACAATATCTGAGCAAACAAAATAATTTTTCATCAAATTGTTGTGACTGCTATTCTCAGCTGCATGTTTCCGTTTATGTTCAGATGGTATTTTAAAAGTCTAATGACTTTGGAATATCTTTCACTAATTGCTAATCTGGAAAAATAATGGTAATTTTTTTTTGATTTGAAGTAAATGATTACTAGAGTAGCTTTCTACAATTCACAGATGATAGTGGCCCTTGTTTTTTCTTTTTCTTTATTCGAATAATGACAATAGATAAGTGCAGCAAAAGAGGGGAGTAATTAGGTGGGGAGGGAGTGTAATTAAGAATGTCGTGGGCTTTTCACTAGGCAGTTAAGTTTGTGCAGACAGTAATTATTTCAGATAATGATTTTACATTTTTACTGTCACTAAAAAGTAGCAGTCTGTGTCTAAATGGATGTTCTGATGTGGACAGGGTTTGACTCATACAGATCTTATTCAGACAGCAGTCACTGAAAAAACCTGCCTGTTACAGCCTTGGGGGAAGGGGGGGGGTCCAACAGGTATTAAACACTGACTGTGTTAACATGCCTTAGATATTGTGGAGTTTTGAAATATCCCAACAACGCTGCCTGACCATGCGGATCTCCAAAGACCCCGCCCACCCGCTTTTTTGTCCTCTTTGTCTTCAGGCAGAAGGTATTGCAGCCACAATTGCTGAACAACATTTAAGAGTTATGTCCCAACCACCATCTAGCTGTTAAATAAGTAAGGGTTAATGTATTGCCCACGCGCTACTATCAGAAAAATATGTAATAACTGTTGCCTGTGTATTAATATTTCATTTATGTAGTGCATCTATGAGGTTTTGCTGGAAATGACAAGAAAATCTGTATTTACTGTCAATTAAAATGTTGTCTATGTTAAAGAGGAAAAAAACAACAACAAAAAACTAACAAAAAAGTTTGCAATAAATTAAATTTTACATCTGTCCGAGACATAATTATCACTTGAATTGGTCCAGATCTGTCATGTTACGTATCATGATAATCTTTGCTTGCTCTGGTCACCTATTGTGACCTATGGTACTTACTCCTATCTCTGAAGCTTACAGTATTGTATGATGGGACAAAACCTCCTATTTATGGATTTTCTAATAATTGGTTTTTACTTTGGATGATAAGAACAGTGAAGGACTCCCCGATTCAAAATAATATAGTCCAAAACCAGTGTATTAGTTATCGAATAACCTTGAAATATGCCATTCTTCAAGAAAACAATAGTTTTTTCTTAGTTTTCTCAATAAAATAAAAATTTAACATTTCGGCTATTCTTATACTATTTTATTATTTTATTTTCATCTTCAGTTGCCCCCCTCTTCTTTGGTGAGCCTCAAGGGTCTGTTCTCGGGTCATTTTTTTTTTCACTGTATATGCTGCCGCTTGTTCAACTCATTTAAAATTATAATGTCCACTTTCATTTTTAAGCAGATGACCTCCAGATTTACCTTCCTGTGGTTCTGAGTGATTATTTTTCCACTGGATCCCCTTAATAACTGCCTTCACAGCCTCAAACAATGGCTCTCCCTGAATGTCCTTCAGTTAAATGAAGGAAAAACAGAATACATTCTTTTTAGCCCTGACTCAACCAACAGTTCACCCAACTCTGGCCCATTAACACCTTAGTTTACTCCTTCTGTGAGGAACCTGGGTGTTATTTTTGACACATTTCTTTAAATATGACAAACAAGTCAGTTTAGTGGTAAAGGTGAGCTTCTTCCAACTAAGGCTCAATTTTTAGTCCCATACTGACCTCGAAAAGGCTATACAAACTTTTATTAGCTAGAGGTTGGACTATTGCAATGTCCTTTACACTGGACTAAACCACCGTCTCCTCCATTAATTACAGCTGGTGCAAAATGCAGTTGCTCATCTTTTATCCAACACATCTAAATACTCCTACATCACCCCAGTTCTACAGTTTAATGTTTTATTATATGTCTTCAAGGCCATCAATGGTCTAGCCCCGCCCTACCTCACTGAACTTATTACAATCCATAAACCCATCAGGACACTGCACTCTTCTAATCACACCTCTTTACTTGTCCCCAAATCCAAATATTAAAAAAATATGGTGGTCTTTCATTTGCAGTTTTTGGCCAAAGGCTGTGGAATGTGCTTCCTATTTATTTAGGTGAGGTTGACATGTAGCTTCCTGTCCATGTCTATTTTATGTTGTTGCTATGGTTTTATAACTTGTTTCATCATTGTTTTTATCTTTGTTTTATAATTGCTACTTGTTTTTTATTTTTTTTATCTCATTTTGGAAAGCACCTTGTGTACTTTTTTGGTCTTGTCAGGTGCTATATGAATAAAATTTGATTGATTGTCTATTAAAGTCAAAATCAAGCATTTCCATATGCATTTATAATAAATCCTTCTTTGTTAGATTATTGAGTGATGTGTGTTGGACTCCCAGAGAGTAGGTGGCTCTGCACAACCTTTTGTGTTAGCATGCTTCTAGATGGTGCCATGAGCAGAACAATAACTAAAGAAAAGTGTCAGATTTGAAGTAGATGTAGTAGAAGGAGAAAAGCACCCAGAGAAGATATGGACCACAACGATGTAGCAGCTCAGAATAGTTCATGCGTACTGTTCACGCTGATTTATTACACATTATGTACTTGTTGTCATGCCATGTCTCTGGTCACTTCCTGAAGTCTTTTAGACTGAGCCATCATCTTTTTCCTTGATTTTATTTTTTTTCTTTTACTACTTCTATTCTTTTCTCTCTAGTATATAGATACCATAATATGCATTTATCGTTTGCCAGTTTGATAGTTGCTTATAGTTAACAGATGCTTGCTTCAACTACTCACAAGCCGTGGCTTTGCAGAAAACAATGGGCTCTATACATAGCTCAACTACTTCCAGAACTTAAAGCAGTTCCTTTATTTCCCATCTGTCATAATTGGACACAGTCTTTAGCCCCAGTGTGTTTGCAACTTTTTTGTTGTGACTACTGTAGTCAGACACAACTGAAGTATTCAGTGTGTCCACTAATGAAAGTTGAGGAATAAAGGAGCCACTTTCAGTTTAGGAATTAGTGGCGCATTTGGGCATGTCTTAAAGGGATAGTTCACTATTTTTCACATGAATCTGTATAGAATCAAGCATCTTTACTCTGGTGCACCCACAGTGACTTATCCCCAACAGTGTCCTGTGAGTTGAATTCCAGCCAGGTTTTGGTTAAAAGTAGTCCCGGCAAGTTTCCTGGGGTCACAAAAATGAAATATGTGTCTTCTCAAAACAGTATGTGTTTGAGTGATTTATTTGCATAACAAAACCGTCACTGAACAAAAATTGACACCTTGTAATGTGCGTTGTCACTGCTAACAGGTGTGCACCTGCACGTAGCAGCCATAAACACTACCGAACAACGGATGAAAGTAGTTTGCTAAGGTGCACAGCTGTTATCAGTGACAATGCGCATTGATCACTATTGAGAGAAAGTAGTTCAAAACAATTACGAGGTGTGAGTTTTTGTTCTGTGATGGTTTTATGATGCAAATAAATCACTCATTCAAATGCATATTGTTTCGAGAAGAAATATGCTTTATTTTCATGATGTACATATATTGCTCGTCAACTAAAAATTCCTAAAAAATTTAAATCAAGTACGAATATAAAAGTAATAGAAATAGAAAATAATGCATTTGGAGTCAGAGGTGGTATTTAATGAAAAATAAAAATGCAATGTTGGTTTGTCCATGGTCCTTTGGATCTGGTCCATCTGGTGACGAGGCTCTGCTGCTTCCAGTTGATCCAGATCTGATCATTGAGCATGTTTTCACCCAGCTCATATTTATCTATATTATTATTGTTCATCAGTTCACTAAATCATATAATCACAAGCCACAACTCCCACCAGATCGTCCCCCAGCCCCTCCCATGAAAAAAATAACAGAGAAGTAATTACAGTATCGACATACCTTGCTAGGTATCGCTCAGAGGTAGAGGAGCCACTCACATTACATCTATCTATCTATCTATCTATCTATCTATCTATCTATCTATCTATCTATCTATCTATCTATCTATCTATCTATCTATCTATCTATCTATCTATCTATCTATCTCCAGCATAGATGTGTTTACAGTAAAGTGTATTGGTGTGTAAATTGAGGCTGTGTGCCTCTGTGGCTCAAGCTGGTAGAAGGCTTGGTAGATACCAGATGTGAGTCTCATGCATGTCAGTGGTTTAGTGCATGTAAAACCTTAGAAAATAAAAGTCATTAACCTCTTTGAGTAACGTAGGGTGGTGGAAAGCTTGGTAGGTAGTAGATAGATGTGGCTTCAAATCCCATGTATGTCACATTATTTGAAAGGCCGTTTAACCCCCCAAAATATGTGTGTATTTGTTTTATGTAGATCATTATTTAACTCCAATCCCAAAATTATCCATTTGTGTCTGAAGACTTTACTAGAAGGTTGAGACCTTGAGTCCAGGTGGGATTTGAACCCATAATATCCACATTGTGAATCATCGGATTCACAATGAGCCACTGGAGCAGCTCAAAAGATGTTTTCCATAAAAGGTAATGGTGTAGCTGAAGCATTGTGGTTGTGGCAGTGTGACCTTTGACCTCCAAAGAAGGATTACAGGTGCCTGAAAAGAGCCGTCCTTCAGCTTACATGATAGAGTAGTGTTAATGAAGGTTAGATTTGGTTCAGGTTGTGTGGGGTTCAAGCCTATGAGAGGGTAGAGAGGGTATCTGCTGGGGGTTGAGGAGTGCCATCTTCCTGCCTTGGAGACTTAGTTGGGGGCACAAAACCCCATCAAGTGTGTCTTAAGCAGTTTCCTTTTTTGCTTATAGCAAGAAATGGCTCTGGTTGGGTTAGGGTTAGTCTGCGTTCATGGAGTTGTGACAGTATAAAAAAAAGTGCATGTGATGTGAAAGCTTCAGCTTCAGAAACATGTTTTTCGAATATGCTTGAGTGAGTGAGTGAGTGAGTGAGTGAGTGAGTGAGTGAGTGAGTGAGTGAGTGAGTGAGTGAGTGAGTGAGTGAGTGAGTGAGTGAGTGAGTGAGTGAGTGAGTGAGTGAGTGAGTGAGTGAGAAGTTCAAGGAGTTACACCTGTCTTTAGTCTTCCCTATTTCACAGTCTGTTTATATATGTAATCCTCCTTAGTCAGTAAGCTCCTTTAATAGCCTCAGTAAATTGTAGGTATAATAAGCAAAGAAAAAATCAATTAACCTTTTACCAGCCTGCAACATGAATGACATTATTTTAATAACATATAAACAGCTCCCACATTGATGCACCTCCACTTGTTGAGAATAAAAACCAAGGTGAACAAACCCATCTTTCTAAATATATAAACCATTCTGAAGTCCAACAAAAGGTTGTTTTGCTCACAAATATGAGAAATATGTCTTCTCTTCGTTTTGAAGGCTGTCATCTGATCGATCATCTATCAATCCAGACAGACGTGGTGTTGTTTTCTTCACAACACTCCAGTGAACATAATCCAGTAAAGTATTTAGGACCAAAACACACATCTACAAAGACACAGAAACTGTATGTTGTCCAACATCAGATCTATGTTGGGGATTTAATTTATATACATGTGTGTGTGTGTGTGTGTGTGTGTGTGTGTGTGTGCGTGCGCGTGTGTGTGTGTGTTTCTGTGTGTGTGTGTGTGTGTGTGTGTGTGTGTGTGTGTGTGTGTGTGTCTGTGTGTGTGTGTGTGTGTGTGTGTGTGTCTGTGTGTGTGTGTGTATTTTACACCAAATATATATGAGCAGATTTTTTTTTCTAAAATATGTGTATTTGAAACATTCAACAGTTATTCATTTTCTCCAAAAAAGTCCAAATATAGACATCGTATGAAAACAACCCTACAGGATACTACTATATTTTCACCTGTGCACAGCCATTGGTCTGTAGGTAAATGTTGTGTTTCAGTCCAGACCTACTAAATGCAGACAAACACACCCTGGTTTCACCTAAAACAAATTAAGGTGAGGGGGAAAAATCTAAATGTGTTAGTGTTTTTTGCTTGTTTAAAAAAGCTGCAAAAGTGAGTGTGTTAGTCCAAACTACAGGGTGTTACCTTTACACAGAGCCCATTCTTTTATCTTTACTCCAAATGATTGAAGAACATCAGTCATTTTTATTTGGAGAAATGCTTTTCAGGTGTTTAAAGTAAGATCACCCTGGAATGGTAAGGGGTTAAATCAACTGTGAAGGAGCACTTCTATCTATTTTAAACTACGGTTAATCAATATCCAATGTTGCCATGGGATGCAATGAGGAGGATCAGGGTCCATAGGTTTTCCTGAGAAAGCCAAGTTTTGTGAACAGAAGTTATTGAAGCAGAATGCAACACCAATATTTGATACTAAATGTCTGAAAAACAAGTAGTCTTCTTACACTTACCATCATACACACATATGGTAGAGAACTGTAGGGCTGTGTTTGCTTATAGATCTGTTAGTTGGTAATATGTACATGGGTGAGGTGTGTTTCTAATTTAATTCATAATTTAACCTTTATTTGTTATAGAGGGACAATGTACATTAATAAACATTTTATAGAGAAGAAAAATGTAAATGCATCCATTTTTAGCCAAAAGGTTCATTTCCAATGATAGAAGGATCCTGGCAATAAATTAAAAAATAACAATAAAAACATACAACATAAAATTCAGTATATAAAAACATGACAGTAAAAACATAAAATTCAGTTTGTAAAACTTGACCATAAAATCATGTAGCATAAAATTCAGTGTATAAAACTTGACGTGTGAACATCACTAGTGCTGACAGATTAGATTTTGTAGCAGCCATTTTTTGAGTTGTGTTTTAAATGATCTGTATGAGGTGGACTCTCTTAAATTTTGTGGGATAGTATTCCACTCACCAGCGGCCTTGTAAGTGACGACTAGTTGACCAAAACTAGTCTTCTTATAAGGCACTGTACAATCTCCTCTGGCAGCCCCCTAGTTACCCCAGATGCAGATGACCTAAATTCCATCAGACTACAGAGTGGAAGTGGAGCCAAGTTATGTCGAATTTTATAAACAAGACAACAATTTTTAAAAGTGATCAGGTTGCTCCAGCTTAAATGCCTATATTTATCAAGTATCACACAGTTGGGTTTTTATCTAAGACTTTGAGGCTTTGTTTATATAAGGATTTTATCGGCTGTAATATACTGGAGATAGCTGAGCCCCACGTAGGTAGACAGTAGTTGATATGTGATAATATGAAGGAGAACATGTACATTTTTGCAGCCCCTGTTGACATGTAATTTCTAAGATGCCTAAAATTTGCTAGTGTAAAATTTACCAATTTACTCACCTTTTTTACATGTTGTTTGAAAGTCAGAGTACTGTCTAAGATAATGCCCAGGTATTTATATTCATTTACAGTCTAAATTCTCTGTCCCGAGATAAAAACATCAGATTTTATGTAAAAGCGGTTTTGGTTTTAGTAAAGAACATAGCGACTGTTTTGGAGGTGTTAAGTTGTAAGTGACAGTTATTCAACCAGTTTGAAATATTTTTCATGACATCTGTAAGTTGTGCAGCAACCTTGGAATGGTTGCTACCTTTTGGTAAAAATAATGGTGTCGTCTGCATACATAAGGACCTCACATCCATGGCACACCAATGGTAGGTCATTTATATAGAGACTAAAAAGACCCTAGTCAAAGAAGAAATAATGGAGATAAAGTAAAAAAAAACAAACACCGAGGGTCATTCAGGGGTCATCACAACGTGTATCTGAAATCTCTGCTCTCATGTTTTTGGTGTTGAAGCAGAGACACATCCAAAACCAAGCTCTGGACTTATGTGATATCTGCTGCCAGACTGTGATGTTTAATGAGCGACTACTCCCTGTTTGGGTAACACACACTAGGAAACATTGCACTGTAAACCAGAATAAGACAGCAGAAGTCAAAAAAATTAAGGTCCAACAATGGAAAAAGCAGCACTGCCATCACATCATATCTGAGTCAATGGGCTAGTCCAGTGCTAATTTGTTTCATAATGTAACCTTTTTCTCTCTCTAGCTGGTATTGCTAGACTTTTATTTTGAAAAGTTGTCATCATTCTGTCTTCCACATTCATGAACGGTTCAGTATGAATGTTGAGTCATGTCTCATGACACAGTAATGAATGGTTTATGTATAGTTTATGACAGCTGATATGAATGTGTTATGAACTGACCTGTCAAGTAAAGTCTTACCAGCCTTTGAAAACACATTATTCATATTTTTTGTTTTCTATAGTATTTAAATTTTTGTTGTTCTATAATGCAGATATGACTTTATTACTGTATACTTTCTATTGGCCTATTTATTTTCTGTCCTGTTTACAAGTTTATAGACAGGGGGCTGTATTGATTTTTTTTTTTATATGTGAAGCTACAGATGAGAAATGGAGGTGGGATTACATAAGTTTTTCTTCTTCCCACTCCTTTTCAAGCATAAATGAATGATTTGATTTATTGAACTTGTGTGCATTTTGTTGAATGTCTGCCTTAGATAATGATGTATGCAGTATGTTATATTTATGTTCATTGATTACTTGCTTGAAATAAAAATAAATAAATAAATGAAATGAAATTATGGATTCAGCATTTTGCCATCACATTTATGCTTACTTTATACTCTATTCAGACATGTACTAATAGTTAGTGAGTATGTTAGCAGGTATTATATATTAACTCACAAATTAATTTTCCAATAGATGTCCTATAAACGCTTAATAAGGCAGTAAGTCGTTATTTTAGGTAATTATAAAAGCAGTTGCTACTCATTAATTTAGTATATGGTGTGAGCTCATCAATAGTGTGTACTATCTATACCATATAAAGCATTTACAAATGAGATGTAAAGATTGGTAATGTCTGAAGACTCACAAAAGTCTCATTTATTCTAACAAAGGAAAGACACAGCACATGTCAGAAATAATGATTGTTAATCTGTAACTAACATGCTTATTAACCCTCTGGAATCCAGGTGCACTTTTTACACATAATTTGCACTTCATGTTAAAAAACGTTTTATTATTTTTCAGAATTTAAATAAGTTCACTATTTGAATGTTGTTCATTTTTGGAAGATCTTTACATTTTTGACACCAATGTTATGACACCAATGTTATGTTCCAACGCACCTTTTTTTCCCCCTCTGTTTTTTCGAAGATTCGTAATTTATTTCATTTGATAACTATTGCTATATTTGTGGATGTTTTTGCCTTTGTGGTATTTTTGTGCAGTCTCCTACATTTAATGTTTTATTTATTACCTCAATTATGTGTGCTTTAAAAAAAATAAATAAATAAAAAAAATAAATATATATATATATATATATATATATATATATATATATATATATATATATATATATATATACTTATTTCTACATATATTATTGCATTTCCTGATTTATTTATTTGAAGCAGGATTGTTGTGCTGCTGTCTTCACTGCTCCCATCATATTTCTGGATTTATGTATTTATTACCTCTGCCGAGGAAGTTATGTTTTTGCCAGAGTTTGTTTGTTTGTCTGTCTCTTAGTTAGCAAGATAACTCAAACACTTATGAACAGATTTTCAGGGTATGTTGGTAATAGGGAGATTTGGAAATTATTACATTTTGGTGGTGATCCGGAGGGGGTTGGGGGATGTACCTTGGCAGACGTCTGCACTCTCAGGGTGCTTTTCTAGTTTATAATTTAATCATTTTTTGTCCCTCATAATGGACATCCACAGTAACCTTCACTGCATTTCAAACAGCAGCCATATTTCTTACATTGTTGATCTGGGAAACTGAAGGAACATCCTCAGGCTGTTGGAATAGTTTTGAGTTTGTACATGACAGCAGCACTTAGACCCAGATACAGGTGTAATTTAAAGAGGACACATAGAGTACAAATAAAGCCAGTAGCACCTCAGTATTACAGGTGTTGTAGGCGAACATGTGTGTTTGTGTGACAGTGTGCAGTGTTCACCCTGGTCTGTCCATCTTGGCTTGTTAATAAAAGACAGCTGTGTCTCTTCAGAACAGGGAGACGAGGGACGAGTGGGATCAAATGTGTCTGGAAAGTGCAAAGGCAGAAAACAATAACATGACTAATCCTGTAGGAGACACCCTGTTCTAGCTACACACACACACACACACACACACACACACTGGTTTCCATGTTTCATGAGGACCAAGTTTGTAAAAATAAAATAAAATAAAAAAATAAGAATCCATTTTATTTAGATACATATAGATATTTTTAGATAAAATTCTCAAAGTGCTCCAGCAGAAGACAGTGTAGTTAAAAACAGTTAAAAGATAAATATCAAATAAAATAGAATATGAAAGAGTCAGTAAAAAGCAGATGTGACAAAGGTAAAGTAGCCATTGGGTAGTCAGTGGAAACACATCTTCTTTTCTTCTTCTTCCTTTTCTTTCCTTTAAATTTTTTTTTATCTGAATAATAATAATAATAATAATAATAATAATAATAATAATAATAATAATAATAATAATAATAATAATAATAATAATAATAATAATAATAATGCGAACACATCTTCAAACCTTTGAAAAATACAATTCATCCACTCCCCCCCCCCATATTTTATGGGGATGTCAAGAAAAAAACTAATGAATGTATTTATAAAGCCACATCCGTTGCATACAGTTTTACTAGGTGGGACCTGTATTTATATTAAACCCTTCTGGGGAACTGAATTTGGGTACCCAAGGTGTCGCAGGTCCCCATAATGTGACTATGTAAACAGAAGATGGGAATAAAAGTGCACACACACACACACACACACACACACACAAAGCAAACAAACATGTGCTGTCACCTCCCTGAAGGTAAACCTGCAGTACAAACACACAAACACATCTTTTTTTATTTACTGTATATCCTGTATGGGAGGATATCTATATTCAGAAAGCTAGAGCAGCACACCTCCACACACTGACCCCACTGGGTTATGAACATGGAGGTGGTGGTGGAACAGGAAGTCTCCTACAGGATTAGTCATGAATTCTTTTCTGCCTCTGGACTTTACAGACATTTTATCCCAACGATTTCTCAACTCGTGGCTGTAAAGAGACACTGGTGGCTTTTATTACTATTTTTTTTTTTTTTTTTTTTTTTTTTTGCAGTTGCAGAATTTGGCTCTTTGTGTCAAAAACCAACAAAATATACTGTGCATATAATTGTTTGTTGCAAATTATGTATCAGTCATTTTCTGCCCCTTTTTTTGATAGATTAAACCATACTTGCTATGTTTACATGATGTTTTTTTTTTTTAAATTCCAAATCATTTATTTGCAATTAAATGACTTGGAACAGAGCCCATTCGGACTCAACACTCCCGTCCACCCTCGGGACATAATTGAAGAACTGCCTGACAGGTTCTTCCGTCAGGGATTCTCAGCAGACCTACACTACTCATTTGGGTCTACCAGGTTGGCGCCACCTCATCCAACTCACCACCAGGTACTGTAGTGGTTAGTAGACAGTTCAGCACCTCTCTTCCCCACAGGTGTCTAAAACATATTCCCACATGGTGTTAGTTATGGACACATTGTGACTCGCACAGATATCCAATAACTGAACACCACTCAGGTGCAGGTGCAGATCGGGCAGACTGTTCTTCCCAACCACCCGCTTCCAGGTCATGCTCTCATTGCCCACGTGGACGTTGAAATCCAGTAAGACAGTAGAGTCCACTTTCAGCATGCTTTCCAGCATCCGTCCCAGGGACTCCAGTAAGGGTGGTTGTTCTGTAACTGCTGTTCGGGGCATATGCACCGACAATAGTCAGTACCCGTAAAATACAACACGATAAACTGACTTCTTCAGTTCAGTCCTTATACACACACTGTAATGTTATGGTGAAGAACAGTATGAGAGACACAAAAACAAAACAGGAGATTAGGAAAATATCCAACAAAACCTGAGCTTTTGTACAGGTGTTCGATTTTACGCGTAAGATTCAACCAGTCCCGTATCGCCAGCGGAGTCATGTTCCAGACCTCTGCTCTGTGGTGTACACACTTACCTGTGGACCAGTTTTACTCCTTGACCTCTGACTGACACCTATAAAACAGACTCACCCTCTTGGATGTTTTTCCCCTTTTACTGCTTTTATAAATGGACTCATGGTCAGTATAAATAGGGTATAATATAATACTGTGGACATTTGTGGCTCAGGTGACAGAGCAGATCATCCATGACTGGAGGGTTGGGGGTTTAATCCCTGACCCTTGTTCACATCTTCATGCGTCCTTGAACACAACAGTGAACCTAAGTGCGTGTAAATGACAAAGGATTTGTGTTCCCACAGTGTCAAGTGCTTTGAGTACTGCAAAGGTGCTATATAAGTGGAAGTCTATATAATTTGGCTTTATGACAAGAAGCGCAGTAGTGCAGTGGTTAGCACTGTTGCATCACAGCAAGAAGGTCTTGGGTTAAATGTCCTGTAGGTGTGAATGTGACAGTGAATGGTTGGTAGTCTGTATATGTCAGCCCTGTGATGACATATTCTATGAAAACAGTAGCTTTCCTGTCCCTGCAGGAAAACTATGACATAAAATATACATGTTTTGTTTTAATTGAAGTGTGTTGTTGTTATTAAACCATGTATAACACAGCTATATTGCGCCTTTTTTATATAGATAGTTAGAATTTGGCTCATCTGTTGGGTAATAAGGAGTGATGGTTTAATGCTAAATCTTACATACTAGTAAGATGAATCAGAAAACAAATGACTTTAGTGCTGGTTAGTTCATGTTTTTAATATATATGATGGTGTGTTATTCCACATATATGGTGGTTTATATACATGTACACAATGGATTAGTATATATAATATAATATGGATTAGTATAATATTGTTAATTCTAAGGATTTCACATTTTGACCCAAGACTTATCTTGGAAACTTGAGCCAACCAGCATTTAAGACTTGAGTTTTCATTATCAGTAACACACATATGGTAAAATGCCTATTTTATTCCATTTTACTTGTAGACCAGTGTAATTAGACAGCATCTTGCTTCACAGCTGGATCTCCCCGCAATGCCTTGTCCACATCACAGGCAATATTACCTGTGCTCTTTTTCATAGAGTTTACTTCTTGATTAAACTGGTGAAAATTAACCATTGAGTTGTTTGAATAGGTGGCACATATACTAGTTATTTAGCTGAAGTTGGGTCATGTTTGGAATGCTTTTAAGGCCTGTTGTTATATAAAAAGTCCTATTGTAAATTACAAAGTGTGTGAAAAGCAGAAAATGTCTTTAGAGTTTTTAAGACTTAAAAGGGATTATCTAGAGTAAAATTCATTTTAGCTCAATTTTTAGATGATTGGGATCAAAATCACACCATTCAGATGTACATTGTGAAATTTCGATTTTGCCTAACTGTATTAGCATGAAAGTGATTAGGACATGTCTTTTCGCCGACATGAAACACTATTGTTAGACCTCTTCTAAAGTTCTAAACAACATCATATTTACGCGGTAGTAAGTAGAGGGTCCCTAAAGATAAACCAAAGTGTCCTGAGGTCTTCATGTTTTCTTATATTGTGTCCAGAATAACTTATCTGAAGCCAGTACCTTTCCGGATACAGGAGCCGTCTTTAGGAGGAAGCCCGAAATTGTTAATTGCCGAGTGCAGAGTTACACGCTCTGGAAATTCACGATTTTGTGTCACTCTTTTTTTAAAAACGTAGTCCAGTATTTCATTAGAAATTGAAATAAAGCTGTATGCAACAGCGAAGCTTAGCCTACTAACAGGGTGTCTCGTCTCGTCATCTGAACCCACTTTATCCTCACTAGGCAAGACAAGGCAAATTTATTTGTATAGCACATTTCATGTACAGGACAATTCAAGGTGCTTTACACAAAAACAGAAACAGAACAGAAAAAAATTAAAATGATAACGATGCATTAAAAGACAATTAAAATCGAGACATAAAAACATTTTAAAGCAGATAAGAATCTAAGTAAAAGCTCCAGTGAACAAGCCTGATCAGGCCTGATTTAAATGAGCTGACAGTTTTTCTCAGACCTCAGGTATCCAGGTAGTTTGTTCCACAGTTGAGGAGCAGAACCACTGAATGATGCCTCACTTTGTTTCGTTCTTATCTTTGGAACACACAGTCTGTTCCTGATGACCTCAGGGCTCTGGATGCTTCATAGGGAACCAGTAGGTCTAGGATGTATTTGGGTCCAAGGCCGTTTAGTGGGAGTAAGATTTTGAATTCTATCCTTTGACCCACAGGAAGCCAATGTAAGGATTTGAGGACGGGTGTGATGTGGTCCAGTTTCCTGGTACTGGTCAGGACTCTGGCAGCAGTGTTTTGGATCAGCTGGAGCTGCCTGATTGATTTTTGGTTAGACCAGTGAAGACACTAGGGTCACGGGGGTCTCTGGGGGCCTAATCCAGCTACAATGGGCAAATGCAGGGTACACCCTGTATGAGTCTCCAGTTCATCTCAGGGCTGAACATATATAGACAAACAATCATTGTCACATTCACACCTACGGACAATTTAGATTAACCAATTAACCTATCAGTGCATGTGTTTGGGTGGTGGGAGGAAACTGGAGTACCTGGAGAAAACCCACACAGACACGAGGAGAACATGCAAACTCCACACTCTTTAAAAAAGAATGCAATGAAATTGTGAATACGTCACCCTAAAGATTACACTGATTGGTTGTGGTACCATCCAACTGCATACAGAGGGATTTGAAAGACAACCTTTTAACCTGCCTCCCCTGCCTATGAAGCATTACTAGACCCATACATGAAATAAATGTGGATAGCGCGGCTAGGCTATAAAAAACAGGGATTCATGTGCAAAATGCCGAACTGACCCTTTAAGTGTGATGAGATATTTCGGGTAGAAGTGAGAAAAATACACTTAACAAGATTATATTTTTTTCCAGTGTGCATATTTTAGATATTTCTCTCTTCCATCACATCTGGTTCAATTAATGATGAGCTCTTCATTAAGCTCTGCAAAAGCTTGATAATGATGTAATGGCTTCCAGGTGTGATGGAAGAGGGAAATATCTAAAATATGCAGGATACTGGCCCGCCAGGATTGGAGTTTGACATTTCTGCTCTAGTGCATTAAGCAGATCAGAAATGGATGAATAATGTAAAACAAATGACTGCATGAATACCCCAGGTTCAGCCACTGGTTAATCAGTATGTCAAATAAAGTTAACCATTACTCCATTTATAAAAGAAATAAAAGGGGAGAAGATCCAAGGGCTTGAATACTTTTTATAGACACTGGAAGTGAAGTCATTAACTCAACGTGGCCACATGAATGACACTGAACGGAGGTACAGGCTGATTACAATTTGCCAGAAACATGCCATTAAATTGCAAATTCATCACAGAGCAGAGACCTCCATTCAGTTTGACACAATGGGTAAATGCACAGGCTGTAAGTGCTGATGGTTTTGGAGATAGTACTGGCTCATGTTGTGAATGGTTTGTATTATAAATATTAATAGTTTGTATTCTGTAGGCATACATGGAAATAGTGTTTTTAAAATCACAATGAATCATACATAAAACCCACTGACCTTCTAAACACTATTTTAGTTTTGTCTTCTTTAACAGACCTTTGATGCATAACACACACAAACCCGTATCACCCCTTTGGAATGAACTAAGCATTGATTACATTTTATCATATTCAGCATCCAACAAAGTACTGCATATTTTCTGTTGCATGTTCATCCGCTTTTTTCTGCCTAGTGTGGGTGTAAACAAAGACCCAGAGCAGATCATTTCAACACTGTAGGTTTTCTTTGTCTTGCTCTGTGTTGCCAACTTCTCACTTCCAGCATTGGCAGAAACACATACTGGACTGAGAACTGCCACAGGAAATTCTGTCCAAGATGTCATGTCTGTACAGTTTACAAACCAGAGATGAGCTCAAATCAGCAGCTGTTGGACACAGTTTACAGTGTCACTACTAGTTTGAGGATTAGTGGACAATAAAAATGAGAACTTTTGCAATGTACAAGTCTAGTGTGTAGTTTTGTGCATCCATGACAACTAGGGTGACCAGATGAGGTTGGCTGAAATTCAGGATGGGGGTTGGGGGTGCTAGCGCTGCACTGACATACATAGTCAATAAAAAACACAAGAATTTCTAAGCTTGTCAAATGAATGTTATTCAAGTATTTAATAGTCTATTAATCAATATCAATCAAATATTATTAATAATACAAGTACACATACAAATGTTACCTTTTAATAGGCCTAACATTGCTGAATGTGGAGACGTGGGAAGTTGAACGATAGCACAATAGAATAATAATGAAGCTGCGTTTCTTCAAATCTTCATTAATCTATCGCTATTGTCAATGAATATTTGCGCCGGTGACTGTTCACACTAGTGCTATAATCGAATAGAACCAGAATGTGACAAAGATAACAAATAGATTCATTGTAGCTGGGGCTGAATACAGCCATTTGAAACATTCATGGCTGTGGGAGCAGCCTCAGCTGCAGTCAGGCAGTAGGGAAGTGGTTTAAAATGCTTACCTGGGGATAACAAGTCATTATTTGGTATAAGTTTAATTTTCGGGACACATACAGCCAGATTCAGGATACAGCTTGGAATTCGGGACTGTCCCAAATTTTTCGGGACATCTGGTCACCCTAATGACAACACACAGAATCAGAAGACATTCCTCCAGTGTTGTCCAGGTACACCTCTCCCCGCACCGTGCAGTTGCAGGTCGTTGCTGATCTGCAATATTTAAGCGGTGAAGCTTGCAGTTGCCGGTACGGGACCATTCAGCTTTGTCACCTCCATAACCCGGACATTCTGCCCATTTCCCTTGTCACAATAACCTGGACATTTTTCACCCCCACGTAGTCTGGCTGATCTACCCCCAGGTTTTGTTTGGTCTTGTTTCAGTTTTATCTCTGTCTTTGTCTGCTTTTTGTTCTGTCTGTTATTAAATTAGGTTTCCCTTCAACACTGAGCATCAGAGTCCTCTCTCCACTTCACCCATCCTGACATGCACACATCATCTTGACTGGGATGACAAATCTAGCACCAGGGTAACAGTTACAGAAAAGTTCATTTACTATGGAATATCCATGATGTTCTCATTATGTTAATGGAACAGTCTCATGTTTAACATTAGATTACATAGATTAAACCAGGTACAACAAATCCTGCCCCTCTCAAACATTTTAGCTCTTAATGGACATGTCCCTCTTAAAACGTGACACTATGGCTATGCCCGAAATCACTCACCCACTACCCCCTACATAGGGAAATAAATGTTGTGCACTACATAGTGAACTCAAGTGAAAATTTTTCGGACTCTACTATGACGTTGTTTAATCACCTCATCACCATCGAACAATTAAAACATAACAGTGTCGTCTCTCACAAAATTAAAAGGTTTTTTAATGTTGTTTTACTGTCTGTGCAATAAAATAAAAAAAAAATAATTAGCTCAAGACTGTTTTACTGTTATTAACTGTTAAATGACTCTTACCGTTATTGAACAGCTGTAGCTCTGCCGTGCAATGCATGATGGGATATCGTGCTTTGGTTAGTGACCATCAATGTACACTACATTTCACAATGGATTGTGGGATATATTGAGTGACTATATAGTGATTATTAATAGTTCACTAAAGTTTTAGACACCCCTACAAAATGGCCTGGTCCCTATATAGTGCACTATATAGCGGTTACAGAGTGATTGTGAACACAGCCAGTTTGACCTTTCAAGGTCATAGATCATGATGCCATTTTGGAGCCTACATGTAGTTTCCTATCTGACAAGTGACTTGAGTACCTATCACTACTCTTTTTGGAGTTACAACGATTTTAAATGTTTTACCTTTTAAGGTCACCCAAGGTCAAAGGTCATGACATTACTTTGAAGCCCATGCTGCTGCTTCTGTATTCAGATGCCTGAAACATAAATTGTATTGTCCCACACCACAAGAGTAGGTAAGGGGTATTGTTTTTGATTCAGTGTGGTTTTTTGCTTTTTGTTAACACTCGAGCAACAAAACTATCTGTGAAATTGATACCAAATTGGGTTTATAAATTGCCAGTGACTCAGAAATCATTTAGTTACATTTTGGGAAAGGTTTTTATGAATACTCAAGATCTCTACCTCATCAGTACTCACATAGACATGATGACAGCAGCTGGGTCAATGCCAAAACCAGATTTTCAGGAAACATTTGTTGGCAGGGAACTAAAGATTGTATGTATTTCTCTGAAGTGAATGGAAGTTGCTGTAATTTCCTTTCATATTCAAAACAGTTTCTTCCTTGTCCAGTAAAGATGCAAGTGGTTTTAATCTGAAATTTAACAGCCTTTCATGGCCATGCACGTAATAAACACAGTAAATGATATATAAAACATTCAAAAGCTGTTTTCTCAGGTCATTTGTCTACTTGTCAAAAACAGTTTGAATTGCTTCCATCATTCATTACACGTTGAAAAGTAACTCAGTTTTTCCACATAAAATGAGGAAATGAAACCCTGGAGGAGAGTTAGCTGAGTGCGTTAGCTCTACAGCCTCTGAGTGTGAATGACAACAGGTTTATTATCAATCTGACTGAATATTAGTGACTCAGTCTACCTCATCAGTTAGTTATTAAAATAATTGAACCAAACAGCCTGAAAAGAGGATGGATAACCATGCTCTTGTGTTACCTTGTTTTATGTTTTTACATGCAAGTCATGTAATTGTCTACATTTGTCTGTCAGTCACATCCAAAGGAATGGAGTGTAACAGTTCTCCAACTGGATATGATTAGGCCTACATGAAATGTAAACATATACACACACGCACACACACACATATAAATAAATATATATATATATATATATATATATATATATATATATATATATATATATATATATATATATATATATATTGGCCTGAGGCAGAGCACAGCCAACTCCCAGAACAAGACCCAGTAGTCATCACACTAGCAGACATCCAAACCAGAGTGTCCAAAATGAAGAGCTGGACAGCACCAGGGCCTAACATGATTCATACCTACTGGCTTAAGAAACTGACAGCACTCCATGAACGCCTAGCAGCACAGATGAACCAGCTTCTGATATCGGGAAACCACCCAGAGTGGCTAACCCAGGGCCGGACAGTCCTCATAATGGAGGACCCCCAGAAGGGAACAATACCATCTAACTACCGGCCTCAGCACCACATGGAAGCTACTATCAGGCATCATAGCGACTAAGATGAGTAGGCACATGGAGCAATACATGAGCAGAGCACAGAAAGGAAAAGGTAACAACACCAGGGGAGCCAAACACCAGCTGCTGGTTGACAGGGCAATTGCCCGAGATTGCAAGACGAAGAACACCAACCTGTGCACTGCCTGGATTGACTACAAGAAAGCCTATGACTCAATGCCACATACATGGATACTGGAATGCTTAAAACTGTATAACATCAACAGGACACTAAGAGAGTTCTTCCAGAACTCAATGAGGCTGTGGAAGACAACTCTGGAGGCCAACTCAAAACCAATTGCACAAGTGAGCATCAGATGCGGCATTTACCAAGGAGATGCTCTGTCCCCCCTGCTGTTCTGCATAGGCCTAGACCCCCTCAGCCAGATCATCTCAAAGAGTGGCTTCGGATACCAGTTCCGAAGTGGAACATCCATCAACCACCTCCTCTACATGGATGACATCAAGCTGTATGCCAAGAATGAGCGTGATATTGATTCCCTAATTCACCTCACCCGGATCTACAGCAAAGACATTGGGATGTCATTCGGACTAGATAAATGTGGGCGGATGATATCTAGAAGAGGAAAGGTGATCACAACTGAAGGGGTTGACCTACCTGAAGGGAATATCACAGATGTGCAGGAAAGTTACAAATACCTAGGGATCCCACAGACAAATGGTAATCATGAGGAGGCAGCTCGAAAGTCAGCCACAGCCAAATACCTACAGAGGGTAAGACAGGTCCTGAAAAGTCAGCTGAACGGCAAAAATAAGATCCAGGCCATTAACACCTATGCCCTGCCAGTAATCAGATACCCAGCTGGGATAATATCCTGGCCACTGGAAGAGATACAAGCCACTGATATCAAGACAAGAAAACTCCTTACCATGCATTCCACCCCAAGTCCAGTGTCTTGAGGCTTTACACTAAGCGAAAGGAAGGGGGCCGAGGACTAGTAAGTGTCAGAACTACTGTCCAGGAGGAAACGGCGAACCTCCAGGAATACATCAAGAAAATGGCCCCCAATGACCAACTGCTAAGTGAATGCCTCAGGCAACAAAAGCCCAGTAAGGTTGAGGAACCAGAGGGGCTATCATGGAAGGACAAACCCTTGCATAGCGTGTACCATCGGCAAATTGAGGAAGTGGCTAATATGGAAAAGACATACCAGTGGCTGGAAAAGGCTGGACTAAAGGACAGCACAGAGGCACTACTCATGGCTGCACAAGAACAAGCCCTGAACACCAGAGCAATAGAGGCCGGGGTCTACCACATCAGACAGGACCCCAGGTGTAGGCTGTGTAGAGAAGACCCTGAAACAGTCCAGCACATCACAGCAGGGTGTAAGATGCTGGCTCCGTACATGGAGAGGCATAACCAGGTAGCGGGCATACTGTACAGGAACATCTGTAAAGAGTATGGACTGGAGGTCCCAGGGTCAAGATGGGAGACCCCCCCCAAAGGTGACAGAGAACAAACAGGCCAAGATCCTGTGGGACTTCCAGATCCAGACTGACAAGATGGTGACCGCCCAGGTGGGGCAAGAGGAATAAAAAAAAATAAATGTTCCCCTCGCCCCACGTGGGCGGTGTCTCCTTCAGACTTGGGTCCTCTACCAGAGGCCTGGGAGCCTGAGGATTCTGCGCAGGATCTTAGCTGTTCCTAGTAATGCGCTCTTTTGAACAGAGATCTCTGATGTTGTTCCTGGTATCTGCTGGAGCCATTCTCCCAGCTTGGGGGTCACTGCCCCTAGTGCTCCGATCACTACTGGTACCACTGTTGCCTTCACACTCCACATTTTCTCTAACTCCTCTTTCAGCCCTTGGTATTTCGCAAGCTTCTCATGTTCTTTCTTTCTGATGTTGCTATCACTGGGGACTGCTACATCTATCACCACCACTGTCTTCTCATGTTTATCCACCACCACTATGTCAGGCTGATTGGCCATCACCATCTTGTCAGTCTGGATCTGGAAGTCCCACAGGATCTTGGCCTGTTTGTTCTCTGTCACCTTTGGGGGGGGTCTCCCATCTTGACCCTGGGACCTCCAGTCCATACTCTTTACAGATGTTCCTGTACAGTATGCCTGCTACCTGGTTATGCTTCTCCATGTATGCTTTGCCTGCCAGCATCTTACACCCTGCTGTGATGTGCTGGACTGTTTCAGGGGCTTCTCTACACAGCCTACACCTGGGGTCCTGTCTGATGTGGTAGACCCCAGCCTCTATTGCTCTGGTGTTCAGGGCTTGTTCTTGTGCAGCCATGAGTAGTGCCTCTGTGCTGTCCTTTAGTCCAGCCTTTTCCAGCCACTGGTATGTCTTTTCCATATCATCCACTTCCTCAATTTGCCGATGGTACACGCCATGCAAGGGTTTGTCCTTCCATGATAGCCCCTCTGGTTCCTCGACCTTACTGGGCTTTTGTTGCCTGAGGCATTCACTTAGCAGTTGGTCATTGGGGGCCATTTTCTTGATGTATTCCTGGAGGTTCGCCGTTCCCTCCTGGACAGTAGTTCTGACACTTACTAGTCCTCAGCCCCCTTCCTTTCTCTTAGTGTACAGCCTCAGGACACTGGACTTGGGGTGAAACCCTCCATGCATGGTAAGAAGCTTCCTTGTCTTGATATCAGTGGCTTGTATCTCTTCCCTTGGCCAGGATATTATCCCAGCTGGGTATCTGATCACTGGCAGGGCATAGGTGTTAATAGCCTGGATCTTATTTTTGCCGTTCAGCTGACTTTTCAGGATCTGCCTGACCTTGAAATTCCTCTTTCACACAAGTATTTTGTGTTCACGCCATCAGATAGACTCCCAGACCACAAGATTCGGTGATGCCCAAAACCAGAGGGGGGGGGGGGGGGGGGTGATCTCCCCACCCCCCCTGGCCCACCCAGTATATATATATATAATTATTATTATTATTATTACTTTGTTTCTTCTTTCTTTTCAGTATAAGGGCAGAGTCACCAGCTCACAGTCGATATCATGACAGCTATAGCATCATCACATACAAAGAAGAAAGATGAGCACAGCCACAGAAATCCTATTTTTCCCATATTCAACTGCCTCTTGACTTATTCTGCTTTCTTTCAAGGTTTAGACATATTTTATTCATTTACTGGAAACCAATAAACCAGATAGCCTGTTGTCTTTTATACATTACTTTTTTTATTGTTTCCTATTGAGAACTACATTGTTACACCTCTTCAAACAAATAACCATTTTGTGAATTCTCTGTATCTTACAATGGATTTACATGGATTACAATTCATCTCTTATTTACATGCCTCATAAATATGCAGAGTGTTGATGCCATGGGCATGACAAAGAGTGTCTCCTTCTGTAATTGGGGTATCCTTGTTTATCTCACTTTCTGTGTCAACTCTGCTCACTGTTGATCTGATGCTTCAGCATTGTTAAAACGCTTTGCAGTCGGTGCAATAAGTCACCCTCAAACTCTCACAGGATGGGTTCTTCAAATACATTTCATGTTTTTGTAGAATTCAGAAAATCAGCAGTGCTGCTGTCTAATCATCAGTTCTACAGTGTCCTTGCTTCTCCTATGATAAGGTCTCTCCTGTCATTTAATTGTTACCCATTATGTTTAAAGCACATTATTTCATTAAAAAATGTTGGCAGAATGGCATAAAATGTGCACTTAGACTCAAAGATGAGCTGAACTCAATTTAGTGGCCAAACATCAAAACTACTGCACCCTAATTTTGGTCAAGTCTAAGGACTCTGATACACAAATTAAATACCTCAAGGCAATATTTTCAAATTAGACACAAACATTCACTCCTAATAAAGGATGAACATACATTTGCCACCAAAGATTAAAGGTCAAGGTCATTAAAATAAAAGTAAACTAACAAAACAAAATAAAGTTACTAATGTCAATAATTGTAGGATAATATTTGAGAGAATTGCACAGGCAGTTTATGCTGCAAGACTAATAGATGCAGCTGAATGAAATTAATTGAAACTGTTAATAACAGTAAAGGAAACTTAAAAGTTTCTATTTGAGGTTTGCTATTCTTTCTCAGTTGGTAAATGTTTACCCTGCCTATTTGGACATCAAATGGAAATTAGCCATTGTGCTATAATCTGGCGCATTTACATATATGTATGTATGTATGTATGTTCATTTATGTGCAATGTCATGAAACATAAAGAATTAAATAAAAACGAAGAATTACATTATAGAGTATAGGTTATTCTAGTTAAATGCATATTCAGTTTAGGAAACAGTTTTCAGAACACTGGGATCCAAATGCAGACTCTTAAGACAGAGGTAGAATTAAACAAGAGTTTATTGAAATCATTAACGGGGGAAATGTAGTGTGTAGCTGTCTGTGAGCTGATCAGCTGGGCTGTGCCAATAACAGGGACTAGGGAGCAGGACAGAGGAAAAGGCAGGGGACGGAACCGGGTCAACACCAGAAAACCAGCAGAGCAGTCCAGAAAACATTACCAGATTTCAGAGAAGGGTCTGAGCCATGGTTCGAGAAGCCAGAGAGGTCCAAACAAGGCGCATGAAGTCAGGGGCAGAAATAGGGTCCATGAACTGGGAGATCAGATAAAGTGACACAACAGATGAGAGGCAGAAAACAGAGAGAGAACCAAATATCCAGAACCAGGTCATACACAGGGGAATACCAAGATGCTCAGCTGATGCATGAAGGCAAACAATCTGGAGTCTAATCCCAGGGAGAGACTGATATTTATACATCAGACGCCAGGTGAAACACATTAAGATTAAATTAATGGAGTGTGACAAATCACTGGTGATAGGAAGTAAAACGAGACAAAGTGAACATGAACCAACGTGACAAAATAAAAGCCCAGACCCTAACAATGACAGAAAGAACAGGAAGACGTAGAAAAAACTAACATTACAAGTCAAGTTGACTGTTTTTATTTTATTTACTGAATATATTTTAAAGTATGTATTGTGCTTGTGAACTTTGTAATAATAATATTACGTTTTATTTGTAAGGTACTTTACATTGTGCACATTTTTCAAAGTGCACAGTGAAAGATAAAATCCCAAAAAATAAATCAACAAGATGAAAGAAAACCAACATCAAACAGTGAAAACTTTTCCAAAAAGGAAAAAGCATCCCTCTGTGGAGCTCTGAGATGGTCTGGGAGGGTGTTCCACAGATGGGGGGCAGCAACCTCAAAGGCCCTGTCGCCCATGGTTTTGAGCCCAGTCCTGGGGTGGAGATGGTGCAGTTGGCCAGACCGGGTTCTGTCTGAGGGTTGTGGGGTGAGGAGTTGGGTGAGGTAGATGGGGGCCACACCGTGAAAACAGTGGTGGGTGTGGAGGAGGATTTACAATACAAAGGTGAATGGGGAGCGAGTACAGACAGTGAAGGAGAGTTGTGTTCATGATTGCGCACCCTCATCAATAATTATCTATATACAGTATACAGTGTATATATATATATATATATATATATATATATATATATATATATATATATATATATACTGTATATATGTGTGTGTGTGTGTGTAAATAGTATTTACAGAACACTTCAGATTTATTCTATAATAGTGAAAAATCATTATGAAAATAGTGACCTCTGTGTTGAATATTAAATGGGGGAAAAATTTCACATTTAATTTCATTTATCTTCTATCCCTGGTGGACCCATTCATATACAACATTTCTTTGGAGAATTCATGGTCAAATTTAACAAATTAACAATTTTACATAAAAACTAAATGTTACAATACAAATAAAAATCCTCTGTGAGAGTTTGGACCTGATCCAACATAAAACAAATCTTGTACCCATGCCTTATGCTCATATTGTATAACTTGTTGTTTGAAATATGCATTTTTCCCACTTTTTGCTATTCTCAGTCTTTCCTACAGACAGGGAAAGACAGGAAATATGACATGGTAGTAAGAACCCAATCATGTCTGTTTGCATCCCTAATTGTGATTATAACAACAAAACCCAGACAGAAGCATGGGTAGGACATGTTTGTGCACCACTTGGACAAGTTGTGCCCTAAACTTTTTCATATACTAGTTACTTTAAAACAAAATGAGTAATTCTGAATGTTGTAGTGGTGAAAACTTGATCACAGAAATAAGGAAAACTGTGACTCATCAAATTCAGGCATATTTTTCCCCATTGAATAGATAAACAATTGGGCCACATTTCTGAATGACAGCTATGAAAAACACTTCATTATGCTAACATCCTGTATCTTCGTAAAGACATGACACAGGCCAGGAACTGAATGAATTAAATAAGGTTTAATTTAATTAAACTATAATTAAATTATGACAGTATAATAGAAAAATTATGAGCAGCAGTGAATGTCCGGCACTGATACATGACAAATCTCAACATGAGCATAATGTGCAGCTATTAACAATAACAAAGTTAATTGTGGATTGGGCTGAGGGAAGTAATATGAGCCACTCAGAAAAGTATATTTACTCTTGTGTTAATCAGATTATAAAGAAGAAAATATGTATCATTTCGGAATTAAAACACCTAAAAATGACTGGGTATCTTATTCATTTCCTTGTAATTATATTTATCAGGTGCACTGGACACCACTTGAGCGTCATGGCAAGAAGGTCCTGGGTTCCAACACCCATTGATGGGGTTATAAAGCATTTATGTTATCTCTCTGTACTGTAGCTTCCTCACATCATGGTGGCTAAAATTAGTTGCGTTCCTAAATCACTGACAAAAGTAATGAAATAACAGTTACCCCCAACACTGACCACTGAGGTGCTTTTATTGTTGGTATTTTGTGCATTTCTGCTCTGGCTGTCATGGTTAACTATTACATGTGTCCGATACAAAGCCTTTGCATAATTTGCGACCTAATATTTCAGTCACACCCTGTTTTATTCACATCGTTCAAACAGAAATAGCTTAAATTGCTGGATGCGCAAACAATCCCTTCTTTACGTGACCTCCTTACATCCCACATAAAGTACTTCCTCTGCCGTGGAACACGACCCACAGTTGGAGAATCCCCCCCCCTTTATTTATTTATTTCACAGCACCCCCTTTTGAAAACTACTTCCCATAGCTCTGCTCACAACAAAAACAAAAGCCATAACATAACACAGAAAGCCGCAACGGAAGTGACCGTATTTTCTGACGAACCACCAGAAGCAGAATCACCATAGTCGCCGTTAAACACTTACAAAGTCAGCGGCAAACCTGATGTTTAGGGGTGGA
This sequence comes from Siphamia tubifer, assembly GCA_020466265.1. Taxonomy (NCBI): domain Eukaryota; kingdom Metazoa; phylum Chordata; class Actinopteri; order Kurtiformes; family Apogonidae; genus Siphamia; species Siphamia tubifer. The sequence continues at coordinate 22,139,932 of CM035794.1, read as the reverse complement.
AAAAGAATGCTAAAAACATATCAATACTTTTGCTTTTCTGACCTTTTCACTTCTACGTTCCTTTTACATTTTAAAAGAAAGGACTGCTTAACGGCAACTATCCTAATTCTGCTTCTGATGGTCCGTCAGAAAATATGGTCACTTCCGTTGCGGCTTTCTGTGTTGTGTTGTGGCTTTTGTTTTTGTTGTGAGCCTTCCCGGCCACTGTACTCCCACCATGTAATGGTGGGAGTACTGTAATTTGTCTTTCACTTCAGGGATATTTCCAGATCGTATGAAGATAGCCAAAGTTATTCCACTTTTCAAAAAAGGGAATGAGTACGATTTCTCGAATTATAGACCCATATCACTACTTCCACAATTTTCTAAAATTCTAGAAAAATTGTTTGTCATCAGACTGAATAAATTTGTTGATAAATATAAAATTTTAAGTAATAGCCAATATGGATTTCGCTGCAATCACTCAACCGCTACTGCAATTATGGAACTGGCCGAGGAAATTACCAATGCCATGGACAAAAAACATTACTTTGTTAGTGTATTTGTAGACCTACAAAAAGCCTTTATATAAGAAATGGAAAGATGCTAAGAAGATGTAGTTGAACCCAGTAGACAAAAGAATACAGAGCAAAAGCAGCAAAGGTGAAATGCACTGACACCCACAGTGTTCCAGTTTAGAATAATTAACTGTTGTTATTTTACATTTATTGTTACACTTTTGTTTATTATTCCTTTGATGTTAAATAATTTAATGCTAACAAGTTAAATTTGATACTTTGCCCTTTAAGCATATTGAGCCAGGTGTTAAAATAAAAATGCAGTCAATGAATCTCATGTTGACCTTCTCACTAACATTTATTTTTCTCCACACATTATTCCATGTCATCAATATTATTCTCTTGAAGTGAAAAGTATCACAGAATCACTTTATCTTGACACCATTGCTATCACGGATAAAATTGTTTTAAGAACTACACTATGTTCTTAAAGGTGTTATTCCGCTGAAAAACATGTTTCCACGCTCCTTTTGGAATCTGATGGGTCACCCTGAGTTACCAACATATGTTGCGTTTGCTGTGTGGTGTGTCCCCTCCACTAGGCTGTATTTACCATTCATACAAAACAACACAGAGAAATGAGCCACTACACAACACAAGGACATTGGCGTCACCCATGTGGGGTTAAGCCTGTCCCCAAATGCAGCAAATCTGAAGTAGCATTAGCATTAGCATCTACAAGAGAAGACGGCCCCACAGTAGCTGCTGCACAAACTTAAAAAAATGGCAGATCAAACTGGTTCATGTGCTCTCTGTGGAAATAAAGCCTCGTTTGTTCCCTGCACATTTTGAAAACAAGCAACGGTATGAAACCTAGCTGGATGTTATGGTAAACACACACAGAGCGAGAGGGGAGTGTTCCTTCACGCATTCTGAGCCAATGAGAGACACCTCATCACCGTGTCATGGACATGTATGAGGAAGTACTGGTAAACACTGTTGTTCGACCTCAAGTCAAAACAGCTGGAAACAAAACAATCATGATGTTTTTTTTAAATAGAACCAACACACAATGTATTCAATAATAATGGAGAACACAGTAATACTAATGAAATAACTATGGAATGACAGTTTTAAATTGTTGTGATTATTCAAATTTCAGTAAATTCGACAAAGCATCCTCCTTTTTGGTGTTGTGGAAATGGCCACCCTAACAGTTATGTCTACTAGGGGCATAAGGAGGGAGGTGAATAGCAGCTTTGGGTTAATATAAAAAATGGGTAAGAGCTCTCGTGCCAGTGGTTGTACTAATAGATTCAAAATTCTGTTGGAGCTATATTTGTACAAAGAAAAGAGAAACAGATGGATCACTGCAATTCATAAAAAAACAAATGACATCCAGGCAAAGAAAACTAGATTTGTGGTTGTGCTCTGACATAACAGCAAACCTCAAGACTACTGCTTGTGAACACATCTGTCCTAGTCCTACTGCACACGTGCAGTAAGCAGGCAGAACTGCCCCTGTCTTCTCCACAGTAAATCAAGGTTCCAAAGAGGTCCATTCATTCTTTTGTTCTAATTCTGTACAATGAGTGAAAGGCAGTGTTAGCTATAAACAAAGCATGCCTGACAATAGTGTGTATATATATATATATATATATATATATATATATATATATATATATATATATATATATATATATAAAAACCCTTGCATGGCGTGTACCATCGGCAAATTGAGGAAGTGGCTGATATGGAAAGGACATACTAGTGGCTGGAAAAGGCTGGACTAAAGGACAGCACAGAGGCACTACCCATGGCTGCACAAGAACAAGCCCTGAACACCAGAGCAATAGAGGCTGGGGTCTACCACATCAGACAGGACCCCAGGTGTAGGCTGTGTAGAGAAGCCCCTGAGACAGTCCAGCACATCACAGCAGGGTGTAAGATGCTGGCAGGCAAGGCATACATGGAGAGGCATAACCAGGTAGCAGGCATACTGTACAGGAACATCTGTAAAGAGTATGGACTGGAGGTCCCAGAGTCAAGATGGGAGACCCCCCCAAAGGTGACAGAGAACAAACAGATCCAGACTGACAAGATGGTGATGGCCAATCAGCTTGACATAGTGGTGGTGGATAAACATGAGAAGACAGTGGTGGTGATAGATGTAGCAGTCCCCAGTGATAGCAACATCAGAAAGAAAGAACATGAGAAGCTTGAGAAATACCAAGGGCTGAAAGAGGAGTTAGAGAAAATGTGGAGTGTGAAGGCAACAGTGGTACCAGTAGTGATCGGAGCACTAGGGGCAGTGACCCCCAAGCTGGGAGAATGGCTCCAGCAGATACCAGGAACAACATCAGAGATCTCTGTACAAAAGAGCGCATTGCTAGGAACAGCTAAGATTCTGCGCAGAATCCTCAGGCTCCCAGGCCTCTGGTAGAGGACCCGAGTCTGAAGGAGACACCGCCCACGTGGGGCGAGAGGAATATATATATATATATATATATATATATATAGTCTATGTAGATGCAATTTACTTTCATCAACAAATGTACGTCCTTGAACTCCTTGAAGTATGACCACACATCCAGGCTTTTGTTTGTTTTCAAGTTATGTACTGTATTGTATATTTTCGCAGAATTGAAATCAGGTTCATATAAATATCAGGACACGTGATGATGTATGGATCTGTGCCTGTAAATACCCATGCCTCAACTCTACATCCTTCTTAACCTAATAATACCTATATTGACACTGTATATATCTTTGTAATCCATGGCATTAATATAATTTTGTATTCCTTCACTGTTCCTCTAATTTAAGTCTTGTTGATGTTTTAATCAGTTTAGTTCCCAGATTTGTCTAGATATGACAAAATCTTTCCCATTTTCTTGGTGTTTTCCTGTTGAGCCAAAAGCCTTTCTCTTTTTGGGGCCATGTTTTTCCTGATGCAATGACTTCTGGGACTTACATGGCGGAAACTACCAAACACTGCTGAGCTACTTGTCCCACTGGCTTCAAAAGTGACCAAATATAACATTGTTAAATGAAGAATGCCCTTATTTAGTTGTTGTGACCTTCTGTCTCATGGTTGGTATTATGCAAATATTGTTCACCTTTGACCCTATATGGCCTTATATGGACATGGATTATCAGATGGAAAATGCCACCAGATTTTATTGTGTCGCTGTCGACTTGTTAAATTGTGAACTATTGAATCCCAAGCCAGATTTTTTTATTCTGAAAAATTGCAAGTTATGACATTTTTCTTCTGCAATCTTGAAAATATTTCTGCAAATTGCAGAATGTAGATGGGTATTCGAACACTGATGTCTATGCATGGCCTATATATTGCCTAATTATACGTGCCAAGTTTGAAGTACATGTAAATAAAACTGATGTTTTTGTAGAGATGTGAAATATTGACCATTATAAGTAAAAAATAAAAAACTTTTTTTTTTTTTTAACTTTGATCTACTTTTCCCAAAATGTAATCAAATCTGTTCTGTGTCACTGGGAATCTGTAAACTCAGTTTGGTATGAATTCTACCAGTAGTTTTGCTGCTAGAGTGTGAACAAACAAACAACCAGAACCAAAATCAATACTTCTTGCCTGTCTTTTGGGATAATAAGTTTAGTCAAAAAATCGAGATTAATGCTCACTCTTCTGCCCCATGTCGGCCATAGCTTTTTTAAAGTTATAGTATTTTTGATTGGAGCTGACATATCTGTGTGTGTATATGTATATATATATATATATATATATATATATATATATATATATATATATATATAAACATTTCAAAACAGGGGGAAAGAATCCATATAAATTTAACTGCTTTTTCTTTCCAATACAAATGAAATTCAGGGTAAAATCAAACCTATTGTGTACACTAACTATGTTACCCAAATATAAGTGTCAGAGATACCCACTGGCTAATCTCACCCCACTCTCCCCTACACAGTGTACACAGTGTACTGCCTGGATGCACACTGACAAAAGCATCCAAATTGAGTCTTTGAATATCCAGGGAATACAGTAAATAATACACAATGCACGATAACACTATTACAAAGAGCAGCTGAGCTAGCGGCTGTGTCCACATTGTACTGGAGATATTTCAAATGCTGCAGCTGAAGAGGGTTGTTATGACAACACGCCTGTTATTGAATGCTTTGGATAAAGGTCACAATGTGAACATTTCTGTGGAACAGCAAAGTGTTCATCTCCACTTAACTGCTGTGCTAAGTGTGACACCCCTGGGCTAATACAACATGATGAGAGCATTAGCATGTGTCAGCTTCCTGGAACTGTGTTTTAGAAGATTTGAACTTTATATTTCTAGTGATTTCATAGAAGGTACCAGGAAGGCAGATCACTAAATAGACACATTGATTTAGTTGTCATCCTTGGTTTTGTACGGGTGTTGAGTAGAGGATTTTTAAATTTTTTTTATCAAGACTCAAGACCACAGCTGCAAGGACAGCAAATACATGTTCCATTCTCTGATTTATTCGGAAAACCTACAGGGAACAATTAAAACATGTCTCTGCAACTCTTGCTTCTCAGTACGAAACAAAAGGCTAAATATAAATATAGATTGTCCTAATAGAAAGCAACACGGTGGTGCAGTGGTTAGCACTTGTGCTTCACAGCAAGAAGGTCCTGGGTTCGATTCTGACACCAGTTGGTGGGACCTTTCTCTGTGGAGTTTAAATGTTCTCCCAATGTCTCCGTGGGTTCTCTCTAGGTACTCCAGCTTCCTCCCACCATCCAAAGACATGCACTGATAGGTTACTAATTAGTTACTCTGAAATTGCCTATAGGTGTGAATGTGAGAGTGATTGTCTCTAGAGTATACGTCAACCCTGACATGAACTGGTGACTTGTCCAGGGTGAAAGTAGAAGTTTGCAGGGACACTAAAATAAAAAGTTTCTCTCTCTCACATCATGTGAACCCACTTTATCCTCACTAGCGTCACAGAAGTCTGTGGGGGCCTAACCCAGCTACAATGGGTGACGACGGGGTACACCCTGTATGAGTCTTATATATATAGACAAACAAAATTAGATTCCCTAAAGGCCTGAAGTATAACAAGATGCATTGTCAGTAAAAAGTTTTGGAAAACTGTTCCTGCAGCTATATTTTGAAAGTAGACACAGCCATGGCTCTTCATCAGCCCACCCCTTGAAACCACACCTTCAAAAATACATCAATGCACATGTTGTCTGGAGTGATCACAGAGGTTCAGGAGCATTCACGAGAACTCAACGTCAATTATCATCTTAAATAACAAAACAATAATCAACATTTATCAGTTTGTGTCACATGAAGCTTAGCTAACAAAAGGTTTAGAAGCATGAAATAAACACCATGAGAAAACTAATGGATAAGGACAATAGTTTATGTTGTTACAGCAGTAGTTTACACACAGTGTTGGTAACTTAACAAAACCTGCTGGAACATTATGTCACTGACGGGGTGAATACCATACCCAAAACCCATTAGTATGTCCAAATATTATAGAATCATAACAGTATCATCTTACCTATCCAGTAGAAACATGGTCACCTTAGCATCAGATTTGAGCCTCTTTTCCTTTTTCAGTTGACGCCAGCGCTGGAAAGTCGTAGTGATTACCACCCTTGTCCTGTTCTGTTCTTCACTCAGCTTCCTCATGGTCGTAGCTTTTTACTTTTTATGTTGGTTTTGTTGCCGGTTGTCATCACTAATCAGATCAATGCATGTCAATAGTTGGCGTAAATACAGTTCATCTTATCACTGGATCGTTCCACATCCATATCAGTGATGCGCGGGCTGACCCGAAGTGAGCAGGTGCCCGCAGTCGTCCGCGGTTACGGGTCATTAAAAAATATATTCAATGATATCCGGTTTGTCGTCGGTCGGGCTGTTTGTCATTTGAGATAAACATTAAAATAACATGGTAAATACGCTTCATTAACTGAATGTCCGTGTAGGTGACATACGTCGTCATCAGTATCCTACGGTTTGGAGGGAGCAAGAAAGAAAGTGAAGTTAGGAGAGTGGAAGCTCCGAAATAAACAAAAAAAGTTAAGGTTTGGGACACATTCACTGAGATTTTTAAAGAGTGGCTCCCAGTGTTTTCCTTTCCTTTGAAACCGGGTTCAAATGTCTGTTTGGATGGTACAGTTTGTCGACCCCAATGACATCGGATTTTAACACAGAAATAAATGTAAGTATGCGAGTGAGATAAAAAAATAGGTTTAATATCAATGAGCTTAAACACAGTTCAGAGGAAAAAAGCAAAAAGGGGTAAACAGTCCAGTCCAGGGTTCGTAACCATAAATCCAGCAGAGATAGGCAGAAAGACAGGTCGGGATCCAAAGGGCAGGTCAGGTTCCGGGAAGAGAAGACAGAGACGTGGTCGTACCGAAAACAGGCTCAGATCCAAGGGACAAAGACAGAAGACGAAGACAGGCGGAAGCAGGTTGAGGTAGGGAGGAAGCAGAAACAGGTCAAAACCAACAGAAGAAAGTAAAAAAAACAACAAAAAAAAAAACATGAAAGCTGGCAGAGAAAAATGCTGGAAGGTCTTGTAAGGACAAAAACAATCTGGCAACAGGCAGACAGAAGGAGCAGGTTTAAATAGAGCCACCTGATTACCCACAGGTGTGGTTACTCTGGTTGTTGTATTGGAATCAGGGCAGAGGTCACAGACAGAGGAAAGACAGAGAAAGAAAAAAAAAACAGAGCAGAAAGAATCCAGACATGACAGTTTGATGTTCATAAAGACCATGCGGGTCGAGAAGTGGGTCGGATTTGTTCTTTTCAAATATATTTATTGCGGTTCGAGCTGCTGACAAACACTTGGCCTCATGGAAGGCATGCTCCTGGGGTGTTACGCCATGAGGAAGATGGCCTGGTCATCCACTTCTATTGATCACTGCTTCTGTTCTGTTGCAATGTTAACATGTAAAATGTGATGAGTGGATGGAATGGAGGAAAGTCACATTGCAAGTGCATAAAATGTGACTATGTTATATTGGCTCACTTTTATCCATAAGACACTTATTTATTTGCTGTGTGTATGTGTTGTGTGTCTATCTATCTATCTATCTATCTATCTATCTATCTATCTATCTATCTATCTATCTATCTATCTATCTATCTATCTATCTATCTATCTATCTATCTATCTATCTATCTATCTATCTATCTATCTGTCTGTCTGTCTATCTATCTAATCATGTCTTTGTGTAATTGTTCATAAAACTTAGTTCTCATGTCCTTGACTTCAACGCTCCATCACACTAAGTTATACATCATAATGCATCATCAATATTAAAAATCTCTTTAGTGCATGGGTGTGAACCTTTTTGCCTCACCCTCTACAGCGTCTTCAGAGCAGCTTGGCTCCCCTCCTCAGTTTTATGTTGTGTAAATCTGAGTCAAATGCAGTCTGACATATAGAGATTGTCAGATGTTTTAGACAGTGAGGGGCATGGACGAGCGATGTTATATGTGTTCCCCCAGCTGTCGGATGCACTTACTGCCGACTCACAGTCCATCTCATGTCATCCCCATACTCCCCCAGTGCTGCTCTCTGCACACACAGCCAGGCTTCAGAGCTGTAAGTAAGCACACAGTAAATGGCCAGGCTGCTCAACAATTCTCAGGTGGCCCTCTGGAAATGAACTGAGTGGCCACCTGTCAGATGGACTCAGACTGGACCAGAGTACAGTACTGTTCACCACTTGTTCCCAGAAAACTGCCTTTTCTTCTCTGGTTAGTGCAAAAAGAAAACCTGGAAGCCATTGACTCAGATCCCCAGTGCACTTTATAAGATCATGAAGAGAACAGTTCCTACACTTGAACAGTTTTTCAGAAGCTACCAGAGGTGGAAGTAACTAAGTACAAGTACTTCGTTACAGTTTTTAGGTATCTGTACTTCACTTGAGTATTTATTTTTTTTCCAACTTTTGACTTTTACTCCCTATATTGTTGTATAAATATCTGCACTTTATACTCTTTACATTTTCAGAAAAGACTCATTACTTTTTCAAACGTGACAGTATGAAAATTAAGTCATAAATCAGAAATTGTGACTTACTATATCATCATTTTGAACTTTATTTCATAATTATCCATTTGCTGTTTCATAATTGACATTTTTTCATAATTTTGTCTTTTATGTCATAATTTAGATTTTTTTTAAATCTCATAATTAGGTTTTTTTTTAATCTTCTATTTATGACTTGAATTTCTCCTAAATGTCCCGTCCATACTCACTACCATAACCTAACACGTCATCTCCACAGTAATTAAAGTAAGTAAAGGCTTTACTTTTGTATAATTTAGAATCGTTTTCTGTTTTTTTCATCCATAGCAAAAACATTATACTTCATTTTAGTTTATTTCAACTAAGTTAAGTTACTATTTTGTAAATATTTATAATTTTTTTGGTAATTTTGTTCCTTATTTTGTTTTATATTTCTCTGTCTTTTATTATTTTTCTTCACTTTTGTGCGACGTGTGTCTCATTTTATTCATGTTACTTATTATTTTATTGCTTTATTATACATTTTTGGCTGTTATTGTCCATTTTGTTGCTTATTTTATTACGTTTTGACTGGAACTGCTGAAGTCTCAGGGGTTAAAGGGTTAACCATGTGTGTAACCATGTGTTTTATAAAATTGCATTGTCCCCTTTCAAATAAACTAAATAAAAAAATAAAAAGGAAAGCTTTATCCAGTAAGGTTCTCATAATTCATGCACCAAAGGGTTAATAAAACTGCAGGAGAAAAATTACAACAGAAATCTATGCTGTGAATGTCCCTTCATATTTATAGCTCATATCATATTAGCCTGAACTCTAAAGGCAAATATATGGTACTGGTATCATCTGTGTCTGTCTGTGTGTAACCACTATAAGTCACCAGTGAATGTGGTATGTATACAGACTGCAGGAGCCAAAATCAGAAAGAAAAACAGGAAAACTTCAAAATAGACATCTTGCATTTGCTCATGTCATGTCACACCATTTTGGAAAAAAGTGATTGGTAATTACATCTAGCCCTCCTACCCGTCTGAAAACATATGTATTTACTCAAAACTAAGGTGTCACAGGATGAATTATTTTTCACCCTGAAAACCAGGAGTTGATACCATGTCCTCCTACATCAGTTAAATTCTAATACGCTGAAAGGTAATTATGGTATTTCAGCCCAGTGTTCCTAAAAACATAAAAAAAACAAAACTTTCACAGTCTGTAAATTAAATGAATAAACAACAATACTGAGTTTAAACCATAAAGATCTAAATATTCACCACTGGCCAAAACCATCTACTGATGCTTAATTCCTGTTCATGCACTAATCCTATAAAATCATCAAAATAATTAATGTAAAATACAGTTTGCCATCTTTTCATGGTCACTAGATAGGACCCATTGGGATGTTCAGAGGCTCTGTAGTTACCATGGAAACACTCATCTTCTAAAACATTGATTCACCAGTAAAACCCATGAAGTTGGATCAATGACAGTGGATGAAAATATGTATTGTATGTACAGTTAATGATATATATATATATATATTTTCGTCAGGTTTATTTGTTTTTTTTATATATTAACCCTCAGTTTTAATTTGAAGTTCAATGAACACCTATATAATCAATAAATCACAAACAGGAAAATACATACTTTTCAATTAAAGTGCAAAACACAGCATAATATTGAGTAAATTGTGATAAGTGTTAAGTGTTTTGCAGATCCATTGTATACATGTGCATAAACCAGCATATATGTGGAATAACACACCATCATATATATAAAAAACATGAACTAATCAGTGCTCTTGTCATTTGTTTTATGATTCATCTTATTAAAGTATGTACGATTTAACACATTTAATATGTGAACAATATTGTAGAGCAGTGTAATGACTACTGGGTAACACTTTATAATACCTACACATATTCCACCACGTAGTAATCATTTGTTACTCATGTGTAAATGGTTTGTTTATGATGTATTAACCATTTGTTACCCATTTGTTAATGTTTATTAATGTATTGCTAATACACAATTAATCATAAGACATTTGTTCACACGGCTACAAATGGTTTATTCATAGAAAAGAAGAACAAATTATTTGTTTTCCATAAATTGTATATGAATAAACCATTAACAAATAGGTAACAAATGGTTAATACATAATGAACAAACAGTTAATAAATGGTTAAAACATAGTGAATTGTGTGTAGGTATTATAAAGTGTTACCAACTACAGAAGTTATGGCCTGAACATCTGTTAACTATTACTCAATTCACCTGTACTTCAGTGAACAAACAAGGTCACATGCATCGTCAAATTCTTCACCTTTATAAACTCAGATTAACATTTTGGCTTTGTCTTTATTGAGGAAAGTTTCACAACCGTGTGACTGTAAAAGTAATTATCTTTTGCCAGCGCCTGGAGACATCAACCTTTAGCTTTTGTTTAGTTTTTTATTGTGATATTAATTAAATGTGACATCTTGTTATAGTGAATTATCATTTTCAATATACATCCATAGCTGTAATTCTCCAACATGATATTCTATGACCACAACTACTTAACAAGTCACTTTACAGACAACTTCTTTTAATTTTCATGCAAAAAGGTTATTGATTTTTGAAGCAATTTTGTTAATAATTGTTACTTTATTAACACTGTGTCTATGTATATAAAAAAACAACATGAATATCAATGACTCTATTGATATTCATGATACTTGGTGAGTTCATCTACTTTAAAAACTAACTAAATCATGTGTCAAAGCTGATTGTATCCATTATAGCAGATGTACTTTTGCAGGGTTTACTTTTCTTCCACATTAGAAATTGTTCACTTTCCAGGGATATAGTTTGAGCTGAGTTCTTTTTGAAAGATTATGTAAATGTCTGGATAAACTGAGGTAAAAGTGTCTTCTCTGTTACAGGGGATTATTTAAGGTCTTAAAGTTGAATCGTGTATTAATACTCTGAGTTAACATTTCTAGCGCCAAGCACACTCGGTTCTTTTTCCTTTTTCTCTGAACAACAGAAATCATTCAAAGCAAATAGTAATAAAACAGTGTATTTATCTGAAGCAAATTGAGCAGAATATTCAAACTTTATTATTGTTGTAGGATAGTATCAACGCACAGTGTCAGTGTGACACAAAATAGTGTGTGTGCACATGCTTTTATTCCTGTCTTTATGGGGACATTCATATGTTTACACAGTCACCCCATGGGGAGATCTGACACAAAGAGGACCAAAATTCATACATTGATTTTTTGCTTTTTTTTCAGAAGTCCCTATAAAGCATGAGGGACACAAGTGCAAAGTGAAGCATGCATTACAAAGTTTTGGAGATGTGCTAACTTTTTATTATTTTATTATTTTAAACTAGATTTTTACACTTTTTAAGTTTTGCCATTTCTTCCATTTTATTATTATTATTTTTATTTTAATATTATTTAGAATTTTATTTAAATTTTTGAAATGTGTTTTATATTTGTCTATATTATTTTTATTTATTTGAAAAAAAAAAAGACGTGTTTACACTCACTACCCAATGGATACTTTACCTCTAAGTGATGATTACAAACTTGGTCTTCATGAGACATGGAAACGTGTGTGTGTGTGCTTGTATTACTATCTTTATGGGGACATTGATATGTTTACACAGTCACACCATGGGGACCTCTGACACAATGGGGACCAAAATTCAGGTCCCCATAGTATAGGTTTAATATAAACAAAGTTCCCCAAAAGTAAAATAGAAATGAAAAGCGAAAAACATGTATTTTTCAAAGGTTTGAAAATGTGTTTATTAATAAAAAAAAAAAGATCTAATGTACTTTTTAATGTTCTATTTATTTTATATATATATATATATATATATATATATATATATATATATATATATATATATATATATATATATATATATATATATATATATATATATATGATTTTTTTTGTATTTATTCATTCATTTTTATACTTAATTTATTTCATTTTAAAGGTTTTGTCATTATTATTATTATTATTATTATTATTATTATTATTATTATTATTATTATTATTATTATTATTATTATTACACTCCCTACACAATGCACAATGACTACTTGATTACAAACTTGGTCCTCATGAGAAATGGAAATAAGTATGTGTGTGTGTGTGTGTGTGTGTGTGTGTGTGTGTGTGTGTGTGTGTGTGTGTGTGTGTTCTCTCAGCAGTTCATGTGTTCAGGCTGCTCTTGGTTCCGTGTTCTTGGAGCAGTGAGCTGCAGTCCACACACAGATTTGGCTCTGCAGCGACAGACTGCAGTGGAGCAGGTGATTTATTCCACCTGTCAGCACAGCAGATGCTCCAGTAGGATGCTCCAGTGTTTTCAGCTCCAGCAGATGCCTCCTTTCATATATGGTGACTCAGAGACCGAAGCCAGAAGGCTCTCTGACAATTATATCCACTCCAATCAATACTGGCTCCCAACAGGAAGGAGCTGCGATGTGTTCCCTCCTCGTTTTGCATGTCTGATTGCCCTTGAGATTGTTTTGAACACAGGGTTTAGCATATGTGTTCAAATATGGCATGAACTGTATGTGAGTTATAATCAAACAGTCAAGTGTTTCCAAGAGGTATGAGATATACGTATATATTATATAATGACAACATTGACTGGCATTCCATGTATTTCTATACACTAGATATACATTTAAAACTATTTCTATCTATCTATCTATCTATCTATCTATCTATCTATCTATCTATCTATCTATCTATCTATCTATCTATCTATCTATCTATCTATCTATCTATCTATCTATCTATCTATCTATCTATCTATCTATCTATCTATCTATCTATCTATCTATCTATCTATCTATCTATCTATCTATCTATCTATATGTATCTATTAATCTGTACTTTTACTTTACATTTTAGTTATTTTAACTAAGATAAATTATTATTTTGTTAATATTTAGTAGTTTTTTGGTAATTGTGTTTCCCTATTTCATTTTATATTTCTACATTTAATATTGTATTTCATAATTTTTCTTCACTTTTTTGCCATGTGTGTCTTATTTTATTCATATTACTTGTTGCTTTATGATACATTTTTGGCTGTTATCTATCTATCTATTGCCCGCCCACCCACCTTTCCATCCGTCCATCCAGCTAGCTAAGAGAAAGAGACTACGAGAAAGCTCTATGTTCACTGTAGATGGAACTGAATGAACCACGTCTGCCCAATGACTTGATACAACAGTGCAACAGAATGATGGATTTAAGTTCCCACTTGATCACAGTCACACAGAGAGAAATCACATTAAAATGATTGAATGATTTCTCCATGTTCCTTCTTAGTCTAGACGAGTCAACAGAACATGCTAATCAAGGAACATTTAAAAATCCTACAATCATTTTAATGTCAGTCACATTCAGAATTGTACCAATGCAGATCCTCTGCAGATCATCGTATTACGTCATCCAAACTGTAAAGGGCAGGGTTAGGTGCCACTGATTTCTCTGTGTGTGACTGTGACTCATTTTCTGGCATATAAATGAAACCACTGTGTGTTACTTGCATTTTACTTATTCATATATATGTTAAATTTCATCACATTTTCAGAATAAATCACTAAAATCAAACCAAATGCTTTTCAGCCCTATGTGAAAATATTGGAGAGGTTTTTTTTTTTTTTATAGGTTGAGTAGAATAGAATAGAATAGAATAGAATAGAATAGAATAGAATAGGTGTTTATTATAATTGCTACAGGAACAATGACAAACTGTTTAGCAGAAAATACTTTGTGTTACCCTTGTGTTTTATGTGTAGATGTATTATTGTTCTGTGTTGGAAAAATAAAATAAAATAAAATAAAACAAAATAAACATTTCTGTGTTGCAATATTTATGTCACTGGGGTTATTGCATTATGTAATGTTTTGGTATAATACTCTGTACTTCATGTGTCCAATGTTGGTTACGTGATGTTTAATCTTCTTATTGATTGTCTTGTTGTGCATTTTGATAAAAAATTATGAATATATATATATATATATATATATATATATATATATATATATATATATATATATATATATATATATATATATATATATATATATATATATATATATATAAAAATGTTCCTCTCGCCCCACGTGGGCGGTGTCTCCTTCAGACTCGGGTCCTCTACCAGAGGCCTGGGAGCCTGAGGGTTCTGCGCAGGATCTTAGCTGTTCCTAGTAATGTGCTCTTTTGTACAGAGATCTCTGATGTTGTTCCTGGTATCTGCTGGAGCCATTCTCCCAGCTTGGGGGTCACTGCCCCTAGTGCTCCGAACACTACTGGTACCACTGTTGCCTTCACACTCCACATTTTCTCTAACTCCTCTTTCAGCCCTTGGTATTTCTCAAGCTTCTCATGTTCTTTCTTTCTGATGTTGCTATCACTGGGGACTGCTACATCTATCACCACCACTGTCTTCTCATGTTTATCCACCACCACTATGTCAGGCTGATTGGCCATCACCATCTTGTCAGTCTGGATCTGGAAGTCCCACAGGATCTTGGCCTGTTTGTTCTCTGTCACCTTTGGGGGGTTCTCCCATCTTGACCCTGGGACCTCCAGTCCATACTCTTTACAGATGTTCCTGTACAGTATGCCCGCTACCTGGTTATGCCTCTCCATGTATGGAGCCAGCATCTTACACCCTGCTGTGATGTGCTGGACTGTTTCAGGGGCTTCTCTACACAGCCTACACCTGGGGTCCTGTCTGATGTGGTAGACCCCGGCCTCTATTGCTCTGGTGTTCAGGGCTTGTTCTTGTGCAGCCATGAGTAGCGCCTCTGTGCTGTCCTTTAGTCCAGCCTTTTCCAGCCACTGGTATGTCTTTTCCATATCAGCCACTTCCTCAATTTGTCGATGGTACACGCCATGCAAGGGTTTGTCCTTCCATGATAGCCCCTCTGGTTCCTCGACCTTACTGGGCTTTTGTTGCCTGAGGCATTCACTTAGCATTTGGTCATTGGGGGCCATTTTCTTGATGTATTCCTGGAGGTTCGCCGTTTCCTCCTGGACAGTAGTTCTGACACTTACTAGTCCTCGGCCCCCTTCCTTTCGCTTAGTGTACAGCCTCAGGACACTGGACTTGGGGTGGAACCCTCCATGCATGGTAAGGAGTTTCCTTGTCTTGATATCAGTGGCCAGGATATTATCCCAGCTGGGTATCTGATTACTGGCAGGGCATAGGTGTTAATGGCCTGGATCTTATTTTTGCCTGTCTTACCCTCTGTAGGTATTTGGCTGTGGCTGACTTCCGAGCTGCCTCCTCATGATTACCATTTGTCTGTGGGATCCCTAGGTATTTGTAACTTTCCTGCACATCTGTGATATTCTCTTCAGGTAGGTCAACCCCTTCAGTTGTGATCACCTTTCCTCTTCTAGATATCATCCGCCCACATTTATCTAGTCCGAATGACATCTCAATGTCTTTGCTGTAGATCCGGGTGAGGTGAATTAGGGAATCAATGTCACGCTCATTCTTGGCATACAGCTTGATGTCATCCATGTAGAGGAGGTGGTTGATGGATGTTCCACTTCGGAACTGGTATCCGAAGCCACTCTTTGAGATGATCTGGCTGAGGGGGTTTAGGCCTATGCAGAACAGCAGGGGGGACAGAGCATCTCTTTGGTAAATGCCGCATCTGATGCTCACTTGTGCAATTGGCTATATATATTTTTTTAAATGACATATATTTAACTCATGTGAGCAAATACTGCAACAAATACAAATAAAATGGTAACACTTTACAATAAGGGTACATGAGTCATGATGGAATCATGTTGGAGTCATGGTCTGATTCATGATGAATTAACATATGACTCATGTATGTACTAATGATTAATATATCATGAGTCATGAAAGGATTCCTATTGGAATCATGATGACTCATGATGAGTCACTATTAATATATCATGAATTAACACTGCAGGCGTGCTGTTATATTATTTTTACCCTGATCAAGGGAAGTAGACGAGGGAATGGGATGATAGTAGTAGTTCAAAAGAATTTATTTTAAATAGTTGGACTCTATGTGGACATTTTTAATTTTAGGATTCTGTGGGCACTTTGTGTTGTGTGCATTTTGTGTTTTTGAATCATTTTAATTGTTGTTTAAATGTCTTTATTCTCATGTTGTGGGCTGTATAATGGGACAGAAAAATGGTTTCACTGAACTGCTAACATTCCCGTTTTTCCCAGGACTCTCCCATATTTCAGACCCATCTCCCGCCCCCTCCCACTTTGTAATTTGTGCCGGTAATCTCTCGTAATTTATTACTTCTAAACGTAAAAAAAACGCTGTAGACATATCATTTGGCTGATGCTCTCCAGTTGCTAGATATCATGTATGGAATGTATACACGTAATTTGTTGACTATCTGACGCCTCATAGATGCGTGGTTGATCTCTGCGCAGGTTGTAACTTTTAATGAAGTAACTTGTACTCAAGTTATATTTTAAATGAAGTAATTTTGTATATTTTTAGATGTATACTTTTACTCTGAGTAGAATTTAAACAAAGTAAAGATAATTTTATTCAACTATATTTTTTCAGTAGTTTTTCCACATCTGACAATTTTCCCCGAAACACTGTTGTTCTTACAGCAATGTGAAAATAATAACTTAGTTTTATATGGTGCCTTTCATGGAACCCAAGGTGGCTAAAATAGTGGAATATTTGCATGATGAAACTGAACCAGAGGCAGTATTTTGGTGGGATAGGGCAGGGGTGTCAAACTGAAATTCACAGTGGGGCAAAATTTTAATCTGGGATGAAATCAAGGGCCAAACTTTGTCTTTTTTTATTATTATTTTACAAAACAGCTAAAATTTTGCATGCACTCATTTACTACTCAAAGGCAAATTTCACAAGCACTTTTATTATTTTAAATGAGGTCAGCATTGGTGACATAAAAAGACAAGTCTATTATTATTATTATTATTATTATTATTATTATTATTATTATTATTATTATTATTATTATTATACACAGTGTCCTGTCAGTGAAGGTTTTGTTCTTGTGGTGCAAAAGGTGGCTGTGGAGACCATCTCTAATCCACATATTTAGTTTAGTGTGGGCATGGGACAGTAGAGGGGGGTGGGTGCTGCTGGAGCTTGTTCCATGTGATCACTTTGGCGTTGTTTGGCATACACTAACGTGGTAGTTCTCAAACTTTTTTTTGAACAAACTCCCCCTTGTCCTCATCATGAGTCTGCCATCTTTGCTTTTTGTGTTTTACAGTATCACCGCGGAAGGGCTGCAGCAACATGCCGACAGAAAAAGTGGGTTTTCGGCATATTAGGAGTGCGTGACCGCCAGAAACGGCTGGTTGCAGAGAAGGCGGCGGGAAAACCCCCTTCTGGTTGTCTCTCTGAACAAGGCAGATTTTGACTTGACTTTTGGGCACTTTTTAACTTTTTTCATGCAGGACAATGCATCCGTGTACTGTGGAGAATTACTTTTCGTTTCTCTCTCTCTCTCTCTCTCTCTGTGATCTGCCTTTGGATATTTTTGGTTATTAAAATGTTGTTGTACACAATCTGGTATTTTGGTTGTATTGATGACAATCGGAAAATACACAATGCTGTGATTTCACTTGGTTTATATAAATCATTTGTATTGTAATAGTATATTACACACTGGTTAATAGTATAGTTATGATTGTGATGTCATGACTTTACAATAAGAGGCAAAGAAAACTTTAATCATAATTTTTCTCTAAGTATATATTAACACATTCTGAATATCGCATCTTAATACATTAATTAATGGTATGTTAATCATTAATATACCATGACTCATATGGTGACTCAAAAGATTTTGCTAAGTAATATGTTAATTCATCATGAATATCTCTTGTTCATACATTAACTCATCATGAATATGCTTGTTCATACATTAACTCATGGTGTAGTAATCATTATAATGTCATGACTGCAGAATAAGGGGCAACCTATCATGAGTCAGATTCAGATTCAGTCTGATTCGTATATAATTTGATTGATAGCTGTCAGCAGTGTTAATACATGATATATTAACAGCATGAATTAACAGCAATGTTAATTCATGATATATTAACAACATGAATTAACAATTCATGATATATTAACAACATGAGTTAACAGCAGTGTTAATTCATGATATATTAATAGTGACTCATCATGAGTCATCATGATTCCAACAGGAATCCTTTCATGACTCATGATATATTAATCATTAGTACATACATGAGTCATATGTTAATTCATCATGAATCAGACCATGACTCCAACATGATTCCATCATGATTCATGTACCCTTATTGTAAAGTGTTACCAATAAAACAATGCAAAATACAATGTGAAATAAGGTTATTTCAGGCACTGAACATGGACGAGGAGGAAAACAAAATGTGCTGGACACATGTTAGCAGCCGCAGTTGCAACAATTCAGTCTGGGATGAGTTCTACTGCTCCTAAACTGAACCACAACATACACGTAAATACATATTTCATGAAACACTGAAAAACAAACACTGACATTGCAGGATAAATGAGTAATAGTCATCAGATAGCCAATGGTATGCTTAGTTGGCTTTGTCCTGTTTAACCTGAAGGACTTATATTCAACAGTAATGATGCTTTTCTGAACGTTTTCTCTTCACTTCTATGAAGTTCTTGGTGCTGATGTGAGCTGCCAAATCACGGCACTGCACCATGGGAACACTAGCTGTTTTAGCTGAGTTCACTACCATGCAGTTAACACATGGATCATTTCCCCTCAAATCTGTGCGTAGGGAAGGCTGTTTGACACGGCGTGCAGGGCAAAGCGAGGCAGATGGCTGAAAATCTTGGTTTAAAGTTCAAGGGAGATAAGAATGAATTATTTTTTCTCGACAGAGCAGCAGCCCTCTGGCCAGAGCATATTTACTGTGATCACAAAGATTATCTTCTAGTGCGTTCTTGTATTTTGTGAGGTTCTATGTCCACATACACATACTATTTTACATGGAGCCTTATGACCAGGAATGAGGAACACAGATTTATATAGTTTAAATAAATATGAGCTAAAAAAAAATATATATATATATTACTTTAAGAATATATATTATTACTTACAGATTAAAGATTATGGATCATAGATTAAAGATATGTCATATTTTATACATTGTATTTCATGTGTTATACATTATACTCCTATATATTCTAGGTTTTAGGTTTTACTTCATAGATTATAGGTCACATGTGATGGCAATTTAAATGATAATTTTCTTATAAAGCTGCAGTTTGGTGTCAAATTGCTAAACTATCAATCTGTGAAAATCTGTAAATAGAAAGAATACACACCGGAGAGTCATGTAAATGGTATCTTCATTTTAAATGAAGGGTGCTGTGAGGATTATGCCACAAGGGATGCAAAATCAATTAGCTTTTTCAATTGATGAAAATACATCATTCAACTATAAATGCAATGTTACTGGTGTAAGATGAATAACTAGAAAAACAGTCTGAGAGCACAAACCTCCACCAAGGCAGACCCCCCCCCCCCTTCAAATGAAGAGAGGTCCACTGAGGAGGTTATATTTTTAACAGTTTGTTAAAAAAGTTATGGACGGATTTTGATGATGTGGTGAACATGTATATATATATATATATTTTATTTTTTTTTTTTTTTGTTCATCTATATGTTATATATTGCATGTACCCGCAGCCATAGGAGTTTAGTGTCTTCCCTCATGAATTTATGTCTTGCATATTTTGCACTAGTTTGCACACTGTGTACAATTAAGATTAAAATGGATTTTATTTTATATACTGATATATTGAATAACTTTCTATGAAATTAATGGTGATTATAATAAGACTCTGATGTAATTTATTTTAATGTTAATATTGTAATCTATTGGACAGACTTCGTTTCCCATGATGCATGTGTCACTGTCACTTCCTGTGAAATGTTTGGGAAACTATGAATGAGCTTGTCAGGCTACATGTGTGAAGCTCCCACTTTGATGCGCTGCAGCATTATGGTCTAATGCTCACAAAGGCAATCGCAAGTTTATTGTCTTTTAATCAACAACCACAAGCTGGAAACATCCTCTCTTAGTCCACAAGCCGGCAAAAGTGGTATGTTATGTTTGTTGGTTATTATTTTAATAACTCTTAAGGTTGTGTTTGCGTTTATGAATTTGTGACTGATTATGGTGTATTTGTCTTGTTTAGTTCTACGTTGTTTGTATATTTCTTCGTTTGCCAAATAAACATCAGTGTGAGAACCTGAGCCTCGGATTTATGACTAAGTGGGCGGAACATTGCATGTTATTGTATTTTTAACTTTTTCTGTAATGAATAACTGGTAATGTATGTAGGAAATGTAGGGAAATAAACAAAAAAAGTGTATTAAATAGACATATATGTGTAAATGACAGTACAGTTCACATGGGATCAACAAAACAAAATTGGACCACGGTTCATGTTTTTTTGTTGTTTTGTTTTCAAGGCTAGAGCCTGTGGGGAACATTAGAGAGGGCAACTCAAGGGCAAGATCACTGTGACCACAAAGGGTGTGTTTTTAGTCTCGATTCAGTATTTTAGATTAGGATTCAAGGGCATTCATTTGATTGACTTTACAGTTTGACTTGTACCAAACCAAACCTTTACCATAGCTTCATCACGGCTTAAATTAAACAGATAGATAGATAGATAGATAGATAGATAGATAGATAGATAGATAGATAGATAGATAGATAGATAGATAGATAGATAGATAGATAGATAGATAGATAGATAGATAGATAGATAGATAGATAGATAGATATACACTAAACAACATGTTTAATGTATTTTGTGGGAAAAAACAAAGTGTTTTGATCATGATAAATTGAAAGTAATCCAAAGTGACCTTGTGATTAACCTGATTAAAAATTGTAATAATTTGACAGCACTATAAAACAGACAACATAGAAACACACACTTTCGTCAGACCAGAGGTTTAGTTATATATAGTTTTTATATTAACACATACTCATAGTACATACAATAGATTCATTAGTAAAGTTCTAATATCAACACATATTTAATTCTTAGTTTCAGTGAAGTACGTAGAGGAATAAAAATAAAAGTTTCATGGGAAAAACATTGCTTCTATAAACTAAAGTGCTTGTATTTTCTGTGACCTCTTTTTACACTTCATGTCTAATCCCTCTGTTCAGAAAATATGAGATTTATTTCTGTACCAGTTTTCATTCAATACACATCATCTGCTTCTAACTGTTTGTGCTGTTTCTTATAATGGGGCCAGGGGTCAAACTAAATAATGATTTAACCTTTAAAACTCATGTAGTTCATTTCTTGTGTATCTTTTAAGGCTGTGTATTTTCTTGTTATATCCAAAGAAACTCAAATGAGAACATTTGGAATAACTTCAATAAAACATTACAATTATGCCTCTCTTTTGCTGTTTTCAAAAGTCATACTAAATCTGCTTTTATAAATACCCCCACATTTCCCTAACTTTTGTTGAAGTTTCCTTGTTTATTATTTCTCTTTAAAACAGAGGTTTCAAACATGTGGCCTCCGGCACAAAACTAGACCACCAATGGATCCGATCTGGCCCCTGGGATGAATTTGTGAAATATAAAAATTACACAGAAGATGTTACTAATTAAGGAAGATAAAATAATTTGACAACAATTCAATGTAAAATGGATCAGACCATAATCATAATAAACAAACAATTATTTAAAAAAACACATTTTCTTCTTGTTTTAGTGTAAAAAAGGGAAGTCATTCATTCATTCATAAAGTAATAAAAAAAACTAGAATGTTACAAGAAAATGTAAAAAAACTGAAATGTATGTAGAATTTTCCAATATTTTGAATGTTACTAAATGTTGTGTGTATTTGTAAACCCACTGTTTTCTTTAACCCATTGTTGGTCACACTACAAAGATCACAATCAAAAATATATTTTTTGGGCTTTTTCTACCTCAGAGGGACTTTTTTTTTTTTTTTTACTGACCTTAAATGTAACTAAAGTATTAAAACTCAAACATTACTCCTTCACCAATCTTACCAACATAATTTGTGACTTAGTTCACATTACATGTATTAACTCTTTGCATTTGTATCGTTAGTGATTAGCATTAACTATTAACATTAGCATTTCATGACCCTTTTGCTATCATCTCTACCGTTTGGTTCAGCATGTTTTCAAATAATTATTAGATGAATACCAAAGTTTTTCTTTATGTAAAATACTCTGTAAAAGTTAATAACATGAAAAATGTAACTTGCCTGCAATTTCATGTCCAAAAGAAAAGATCATATCAGAGGTGTTGTCACGGTTACCATCGTCTTACTTGGTGTGTTTGTGGATTACATGCTTCTTACAAAGGGGGGAGACTGCCCAAGAAGTTTGGTGTCAAAGGACTTAAACTTAGATTAGACATCAGGGTTCAAAGTTACCTCTACCAAATGGTTGAGATGACCAACAAAGGGATAAATTATGATGGCGAAGTTATGACTAAACTACAATATGTTAATATTGCACTTATTTTTCTTAAGAATTTTCAGGTTGTTAATATCCATTCATGTTACATTCAATACAGTTTGTAGACATAAACATTGTCATTTCATTCAACAATTTGACTATTTTTGCTCAAAAACAGAGAAAACTTCAGAGTTGATATTATTTGTACATTTTTATCTTGTTATTTCTAATAATTGACTGGTGCAGACAACTTTGTGGCCCCTGAACTGAAATGACTTTGACACTGGCGCTATATTTAAACCATATCCAGGTGCCATTCTAAGTAATGGTAAATTCTTTCTGGTATTGTTCATTGTTCATTTGAAATGTAAAGTTGAAGGGATGCCTCTATATAAGCATATTGAGCTTTTCACCTCCCTTGCATTGTTATATTTCACTTATATTCATACTTCCTTATCTATTTATCTTTTTAAAGTGCAAAGTCAAGTAAGGATGAATATGCATGCTCAGTTCATCCCTACAAAAAAACAACACACCTATAGGTGACTTTTGCACAGGAGTGTACATATCATTTTAGTAGTGATTGGTGCTATACCTATTCTGCCATTTAGGTATAAGGATGTATTGGAAAACGTCTGTTCTATAAGTAATTGCACATGTCTTCGTAAGTGACATTAATGTGGAAATCAGTGTTCGAGGCATCCGGCCAAACACTACAATACAATGGAATGGAAAACCCAAATTCAATCAACACCTTATCATCATTGAGGTTGCAGTACAAAACAGAACAAAGGCATGTTTTACAAATGGCCCCGGGATGGCTTTTCTATTGTACGCCTGGATATCTTCTCCTCCCCTGCCATTTACACGACAGCTCACATTCCTCTTACGCCAAAACTCCAGACCAGAGAAAAGGAGGAACTCAACTGGTCTGTGCACCTGAAATGACAGATGGTATCATTGCAGAAAGCCATATATCTCACACCACTGATCAATACGTGTAATAAGAGCGATAACACCTCCTCATTTTCCCCTTGCTGCTTTACCCCATGCTAAGAGCTGCCTCTGATCAATGGTTCTTCAACGTACAACACTGTAATGGTCTTCATCCTTCGTGGATAGGGCTATGGTTGCTCTCAGTAGAGCTAGAATGGAGTAAAACTAAGTTTACCATGTAACTGGATGAATGGGTTTTAAAGATAACCACTTCTTCACTCTGGTCTTTGTGAGGTAAAAGGCTCTGGCTGTCTGTGTGATTGAGTGACAGCTGGTATTGACCCGATGATGGCTGAAAACCCTGAGGCCTGAAATGTACCCACAGTAGAACCTCAAGCAGGCAATAGTAAGTGAAGTGAACTGTGGAGACAATTAAAATGGATACAGCCTGTTTCACAGTATATACTCATCCTGGAGTAGTCAGGTGGGATAACGTCAAAATCAAGACATTTCCTTTTTTATTTGTTTTTCCATTTTTGCCCAAGTTGTAATTTTTCTACAGCATGATGACATTCATACACTCCATGCATCAACACAGCCTCAGATAGTTATTTATTTCACTTTTTCAAATATCTGCAGATAATATAATACGGACTATTAGCCCAAAATGCAACAATGAAGGAGGGTAGTTTATGTATTCTTTATCAGTGATGTGCAATACGTCAGGCAACAGTGCACAGGGACAAGACAAAAGTTTGTACTGTAAGCAGGGAATAGTCAAACACAAGATGGCTAGGTCGGAAAGCAATGGTACTAGTGATGGGAGTTCCAGCTCTTTTTAGAGAACTGGCTCTTTTGGCTCAGGTCACTAAAAAGAGTCTGCTCTTTAGGCTCCTAAGTGGCTCTTCAAATTTTTCAGGTGCAATATAAATTACTAATGTGAGGAACATCCACTATATCAAATGTTTATTATATAAATAAACCTATATTTATAGACTCTACAGTTATTAAAATTAATAAATGGATAGAAGTGCCTGCAAGTGCCTGCACAGGTGATTAGTGGAGCCAGGGCTGGACTATAGGGGGTCTGGGACATGGGGCCAGGAGTTTGCAAAGCCCCCTCTTGCGGTTACGATTCAATAAATGAATTTAACAATATTGGCTTTTCACTTAAACTTCCAAATTTTGAATCTGATTGCTCTACTCCAGACCCCAGGGCCCCTCTGATTTCCATCCCTGACCCCCCCCCCCCCCCCCCCCCCCCCCCCTCTTGACATCGCAATTGGCATCCTCATCTGCATCACTTAGGGCTCCTGAACCCTTGGGCCCCTGGGTGCCGAGTCCAATGACCCAGTCTATAATACGGCCCTGATTGGAGCCAGCTTGATATGAATCTTTGTTTTGCACACTCTGCATTTGGCCTTCATTTGGTTAATGTCATTGAAATTAGTCCAAATTATGCTGCACTTCCTGTTGTCACTCATCGTATCAACCATTTTCATTGCAGTCTCTCTGCTCTCTCATTTCCCTCCCTCCTGTGTGTGTGTGCTACAGTATGTGTGTAACTCCACCCCTTTGTGTGTAACTCGGCCCTTCTCCCCTCTGCTCTGCGCAGAAACAGACATTGCTTCACACTGATCAATGTGTGGCTTTAAAAGAGAAAGAGAGAAAATGGCTAAATGGCTCCTGTTGTGCACGTTAATGAGTCGCCTCTTAGAGCCATTTTGTTTGTGACTGACACATCACTTGAAGGTACAGATAGGGTGAAGATGGAGTTCAGAGTCCAGAGATAGAAACAGTAACAGGCAATAACAGGCAAATAGACAAACAAGGGAAAGGCAGATATTCAAGTGTGGGGTCCAAAACGGGTCGGCAACAGGCAATCACACAGACAGGTAACACAGTTAAGTAACTCACAAAGGAAGACGACAAACTGGTAGACACATAAGGGAAACACACACATACATATATATATATATATATATATATATATATATATATATATATATATATATATATATATATATATATATATATATATATATATAGCCGTATGCAAAAGTTTGGGCACCCCTGATTATTTTCAAGATTTTCTTTTATAAATTATTGGTTGTTTGGATCAGGATTTTCAGTTAAATATATCATATAGCAGACAAACACAGTGATATTTGAGAGGTGAAATGAAGTTTGTAGGATTTACAAAAAGTGTGCAATAATTACTTGAGCAGAAGTAGGCAGGTGCATAAATGTGGGCACCCTTGTTGTTTTATTGATTTGAATAACTTTAGTACTAATTATTGGAACACAGAAATTGTTTGGTCAGCTCATTGACCCTTGACCTACATATACAGGTGAAACCAATCATGAGAAAGGGTATTTAAGTTAACCAGTTGCAAGTTGCTCTCCTCTTTGCATCTTCTCTGAAGAATGGCAACATTGGAGCCTCAAAACAACTGTCAAATGACCTGAAAACAAAGATTGTTCAACATCATGGTTTAGGGGAAGGACACAAAAAGCTAGCTCAAAGATTTCAGCTGTCAGTTTCTACTGTGAGAAACCTAGTGAGGAAATGGAAGACCACAGGCACAGTTCTAGTTAAGGCCCGGAGTGGCAAACCAAGAAAAGTATTGGATAAGCAGAGGCAAAGGATGGTGAGAACAGTCCAACTCAACCCACAGACCAGCTCCAAAGACCTACAACATGATCTTGCTGCAGAAGGTGTCACTGTGCATCATTCAACTATTCAGTGCACTTTGCACAAAGAGATACTGTATGGGAGAGTAATGCGGCAGAAGCCTTTTCTGTGCACATGCCACAAATGGAGTCGCTTTAGGTATGCTAAAGCACATTTGGACAAGCCCAGTTCATTTTGGAATAAGGTGCTGTGGACTGATGAAACTAAAATTGAGTTATTTGGACATAACAAGGGACGGTATGCATGCCGAAGAAGAACACAGCATTCCAAGACAAACACTTGCTACCCACAGTAAAATCTAGTGGTGGTTCTATCCTGCTGTGGGGGGAGTGCAGGTACTGGCAATCTGGTTAAAGTTAAAGGTCGCATGGATTCCAATCAGTATGAGCAGATTCTTGCAAACAATGTTCAAGAATCTGTGACAAAGTTGAAGTTGCGCCAGGGCTGGTTACTTCAACAAGACAACTACCCTAAACACTGCTCCAATTCTACTGAGGCATTCATGCGGAAGAACAAATACAACATTCTGGAATGGCCATCTCAGTCCCCAGACATGAATGTTATTGAGAATGTGTTTTGTGATTTAAAGCAGGCTGTCCATGCTCGGAAACCATCAAACCTGACTGAACTGGAGATGTTTTGTAAAGAAAAATGGTCAAAAATACCTCCAACCAGAATCCAGACCCTCATTGGAAGCTATAGGAAGTGTGTAGAGGCTGTTATTTCTGCAAAAGTAGGTTCTACTAAATATCGATATAATTTTTCTGTTGGGGTGCCCAAATGTATGCACCTGCCTGCTAATTATTAAGTAATTATTGCACACTTTTTGTAAATCTTACAAATATCACTGTGTTTGTCTGCTATATGATATATTTAACTGAAATTGCTGATCCAAACAACCAATGATTTATAAAAGAAAATCTTGAAAATAATCAGGGGTGCCCAAACTTTTGCACACAACATATATATATATATATATATATATATATATATATATATATATATATATATATATATATATATATATATATATATATATATATATATATATATATATATATATGTAGGGGAGACAATAAACTCAGACACAGGAGGTGATATATTTAGACTAGACACAAGCCATCAAGACTGCATGAGCAAATTTACCAAAATAAAACAGGGCATGACAGACAAACATAAAAACAATACAGGGACTAAAGACAAATGTGACACTTACAAAGTACCTCAAATCAACAAATCAGTATTCATTTACGATAATACATAACATAATTTGGTTACAATGACAATATAGTTCTATAATGGCCCTCTAGAACTTTGCGGCAGCTCCTGTTCACTTTGAATGACGTCAGCGACCGATTCGTTTTCGACAACCGCCCGCTGTGCCGTTAACGCCTGCTGCCCATGTCAATGGGTTTTGTCACTTCAGATTCACTGTACAATATCACTGCGCAGGTAGTTCGGACAATTTTAAAGTAAATATTCGTTTCATTGTAACGGCTAGTTTATCCAATGTTAACCTATCCTGATGTTATCCTGACCGTAGTCAGGAAATCAGGGCAAATTGCTCTCGTACAGAATCACCAGGGCCAAAGTAAGTATTTTACCCCAGGGTTAACTCCTCTATGCTGGTTTTTAGAAAACAAGGAGCGGTTTCAGTGAGCTTTGTTTTCAGTATTCATTTGCAAGATCGGGACAACACCTGCTCCGGTCGCCAACCTGACTGTGTACATCCGTCTCCACCTAAAACTCTCTGCACCCCCCGTTCTCTCTGCCCCGCCTAACCCGCATCTTATTGGATATTTCACAACACTAGTCTGTTAGAGTAGTGACAGTAATAAAGTGTAATAACCCATAGAATAAGCGGGATAATGCATGGCCCACGAGTTACTATCGAAAAATATTCCCCAACGGGGCGAACAGCACCCTGAAGGCAGAGGGGTGTTGTTCCACCCCGAAGGGGAATATTTTGCTAAACTACCCTTTCTCATGATAGACAGACAGACAGTAAATAAATTATGGATAAAAGTGAGCCAATATATCATAGTCACATTTTATGCCCTTGCACTGTGACTTTCCTCCAATCCATCCACTCATCACCTTTTACATGTTAACATTGCAACAGAACAGAAGCAGTGATCAATAGAACTGGATGACCAGGCCATCTTCCTCATGGCGTAACACCCCAGGAGCATGCCTTCCATGAGGCCAAGTGTTTGTCAGCGCTCTTACTCAAAAAGAAAAGGCCATTTTTTATTCAGTGCTATGCTGAAGGTCATGCAGTACAGAAGCGTCTCTGTGGAAACCTACAGCAACCTTCAGCGAAACTGTTTTCTCACATGAGTACAGAAAGTATAAAGCAGAGAAAAAATGTTTTCGAAGTCAGAAACTTTACATGCTAGCAGTCATGTGGATGAATCTTTTTCACTGAATGCCTTTGTTCCGAAGGTCACAAGAGAAAAAGAAACATCCCACTTTAGATATAACTCTCTCCACTCGTTAGTACAACACACCTTAAATTCAATTCAAACTGCATGCCAAACATTTCATGCATTTATTATAAAATATGTTCTACCGTGTATGAATGAAACTGAAGGAATAATAGAACCATAGCCTCTCTTTGAGACATCCTGCTTCTTTAGAGATCTAGCAGTATTATATGTTCCACGGCTGAAAAGAAAATACTTTAGTACTTGCTTCAATGTCAGAAAAACAGAAAAATATGTGAACTACAATTTTTTTTTTAATATAACTTTTTCTCATGTAAAATTAAAAGTAGGAAAGTACAGGCTTCGAAAAGCTCAGAAAGTAAAGAAAGATCATTTCTACAGGGTTTTTGTGTTTCTGGTTTATTAAAGCAAATCAAACCTTACAACAAACTACTACTACTACTGAAAATAATGACCATTAACTTCACTCCAATGTCAGTAGAAGTTAAAGCATTACAACACCTTTTCTACACAATAAAGTCTCCATTTCACATCTATTCTGTCTGTTTCACTTTTATTTTCCTGTTTCCTGATCTTCCTCTTGCCTAGTTAATGTAATTTTCTTTATGCCCATTACATGACTTTCATATTGTGTCTGACTTATTACATCTTATCTTATTTTGTTTCCTGTTAAAGTGACTTTTTTTGTATCCTGTTAAAGTTTTGTATCCTGTTAAAGTGGGGGCGGGTCGTCCAATGATCAAAGGGTTGGCGGTTCGCGTCCAGCCTCTGGCTGTCCACAGGCCAAAGTGTCCTTGGGCAAGACACTGAACTCTAAGTTGCTCCCCGGTAGGGTCAGGCAGCAGCCGTCTACTGGTTTATGAGTGTGTGTGTGTGCATGGCTGTCAAATCTCCGTCCACAGACGGAAATCCGTCAAAAAGAAATTTCTGTTCCGTCAAATTCCGTCAAATCTATCCGCTGACCGAAAAAAAAAAACATTTTCAAGCTTTATTTTGGTCGAAAACCACCACAAAACCCTTTCCTTTTTCTGGTTTATTTTATTTTATTTGGACCTGAAGAAGACCTATTTAGGTCAAAACGTCGTCCACTTTTTTTTATTTTTATTTAACTTTCATGGGAGCTTTCCGCCCGGCTTCGGCGGAGATTTCCGTGTTAGCTAGCTTCTTTTTCTTTTCTTTTTGTCTCTGTTTTCTTTGTTAAAATTAAAATACGCACACTCACACACACAACACGGGACACACACACAACACGGGACACACAGACACATACATATATAAAATAAAATACAGAATTTTACGGACGGAGAAGGGCTGGACGGTGGTCCGCAGGGGACGCCGGCCAGGTCGCTTCGCGCCCGGGGAGTGGGAAGGGGGACGCCGCGGTGGGGATGATTTTCTCCGGGGGACGGACAGTGCATTTAGGGCTCCGGGGTTTCACAACACCGGGGTCCGCAACCACTATAACCCCAACCTTGAGCCAGTGCCACCCCGGAGGATTATCCCCCACCGGTCGCCCCCAACCCCTCATCCAGATTTATGCACAGGCGGTGCGGGGCACACGGGGAGGATTTCGCTGTGCGCCTGGGCTGCAACGCGGGGAGATGCGGGGTCCAAAAAACATGGCGGACTACATTAAACCTACGGCCCGGTTTAAACAAATTACACATACCTTTCATGATTTAATTAGAGCTGTTCACACACGGGGCCAATGTGAGGGTTTCTGAGGATGAAAAAAGACCTAGAACAATCATTAACATGGAAGATATGTTGGCTAATTTAATTAAACCTGCTTTGCCATCACAGAAAACACGTTATGACATTATAGGTAATGCTAAAAACTGGGCTCACACCACGATGTTAATTTTAAAACAGCATTATGAAGACATTGTGGAGGAATTAATGACCAAAGTTGAGGAATTTCATGGGGATGAATGGGAAGAGCCATTTAATGTAGCACTGAGATGGTGTAAAAGGACATTTCCCAGACTAAGAGAGGATGTTGTGGATGAGATTAGGGGGACTGTTTTAGCCACAGTAAGGGACAGACCCACTGAGGAGAACAATGTGACCCCTAATCCCCAAAATAACATACCTACTTCCACTCCAAGAGGTCACAGCACACAGACCTTTGCTCCCCAGGCCACAAGAGACCAGGGGACGGATCCCCCAACAGATTTGGGGGTTCCACCTGTTACCACCAACGTAAATAGGGGGTCTCCACCTGTTACCACCAACGTAAATAGGGGGTCTCCACCTGTTACCACCAATGTTAATAGGGGGTCTCCACCTGTTTCCACCAATGTAAATAGATGGTCTTCACCTGTGAACCCGGGTATTACTAATGCAGATTGGGGGGTTTCACCAATTACCACCCATATAGATGGGGGGGGGGGTTCCACTGCTTACCACCAATGTAAACCCGTCCATTAAGGAACAGAGGGTACAGAGACATGGGGTATCCAGAGGGGTCCACACCACAATAGTAACCAGACCCCCACTAGACTCCATTCCAGATCCTATTCCACAATCTGTACCACAGATCATGGATGCACCCGTACCTGAACCCGGGACAGACCACCTAGTTTTGGGGAACATTCAAAGTACTTCGGGGGATAGTATTCTGACTCCTACAACACTGGAATTGATCCAGGCGTTGGAGGAGACAGAACGGAACCTGAATATGATTATAGATTCACTCTAATATATGATATTTCTGATCAGGAAAGTTTATTTTCTTAATGATTAATATTTGCAAAAGAAAACTCAGGACAATAATTATTAGTAGACAGTGCTACTAAATTAAGTATCTTCTTGACATCACAGTGAAAGACACTAGATTTTACTAGATTTAATGACATTTTTTATTATTTATTATTGGAATTATTTTGTTTGATAGTGAAATCAAAAGCTTTAATTGTAAACATGGTAAGGTAATCTTTATGGAAGCATCCCATGCTAGTCTTTTGTATATTATCCATTGTTTATTTAGTGAAATTATACAATACATTTGAACAAACATATATAGTATTTTCATTTTCCTAGATGAGTTATAAGTAAATTTGAAAATTTTATGATCATATGAGCCAGATTTTTCTCAAATGTAAGTACAAATTTCACATCCTGTAATGTTAAATCATGGCCTATAATGCTCTCAGAATGCACCAAAATGATGCAATTTTTAAAAAACGCCCGCCAGGCTCCACATACGCATAAATGTTCAGTCAAAAATTTTTCAGTTACTTTCAGCCATGGTGTGTGTGTGAATGGTAAAGCACTTTGGGCATCAAGTGGTGTATAAAATGTGCTATATAAGTACACTCCATTTACTATTAATTAATGTATGCAGTGGTTGTGGAAATCAAGTCAATTATTTCCAAAAATTAATATAAAGAGAGCTTTGATTCAAATTCAAACTTTGTCAACTATTAGGATCCAAATTCACAAATAAATAAAAGTGGCTGTAGAAAAATATAACCCCTTTAACGTCTTTCAAGCAACGTCTTTCATGTCAAGTTACATGTTCTTGTATTGTTTTTGTTCCATTTCTTTCATTGAATGTGATGTGTAGCAGTATTGCACCAAAGAATTGTCTTTTTTGCATTATTGTCTCATGCATTTTGGTAGAAATCACTGATGACATTGTGAAGACATGCAATAATGTAAAGTTACAAAAATAAGATAAAATAAAAATTCCCTCAAACTCAACGTAACCAATAAACACCCAAACATCCACTGGCAACACAAAAAAACAACTCCATATGTAAAATATTTAATAACTGTTGACCAATACAATCAATCAATGCATGTAAATAATTGGTTTAAAATGCAGTTTATTGTCTTTTCATGATATGTCAGAGGCTTCATAATTACCATGGAAATATTGTCATCAATATTCTGCAACACTGATTCACCAGTAAAACACTACATGGACAAATTGGTATTATGTTCATTTAATGACATTTAATGACACATTTATTTTGATATAGTAACTTTTGATTTGATTTACTTTAAAGTATAAATATAGGAACTGAAATAAATAATTTAGAGTGAAAAACACAAAATAGAAAATATGGAGTGATACAAGCTTCCTGATTACAAAACATTGAAAGGACAATTCCAGGAAGCAAACAATTGCAGTACACATAAAGAACAAAAGAAAGACTTTTTTGTCTAAACCAGCAATGTGTGTGTGTGTGTGTGTATATATTGGGTGCGATTTTCCAGAGTGGATGGGGAGGAATCCCCCCCCCCACTGGTTTTGAACATCACCACTATTGTCTGTTAGGGTCCACTGATTTTACTGCCAGCGTGCATCCGGGGCCGGCATCCCACCTCACCTGGCGCACACCTGTCATCACGTTCATTGGTCCATTGGTGCAGCGAGTCTACGGCCCTTGGGAAATGGTGAAGTCTGGGCGGAGGCGAAAGGCGAGCTACCTTCCCCCCCTGAGCCTTCATGGTACACTGCCGCAGAGCAAATGCACCTGGTGAGGACATAAGCCAGACTCAGGGGGAGGTGGACTTCATGTACCCCACCTGTTTACTCTCTCTTCAAAGTTTCAACTTTTCCTTCAGGTACTTGTTGAGTATCGGTCTGGTGTCAATATTTAGCCTTAGAACGAGTTTATCACTCGCTGTTGCATTCACTAACAACCCGACTCTGAGAAGACCGGACCCTGGCAAGACAACAATTGGGCAAGCAGTCTTCTGTATGCCACATTTCCCACGCACGAGGGGGGGGGGGGTTAAATTTCCTACAGTATATTTTATTTATTCTTATTTTACTAGTTATGTCTGCCAGGGAGGTTATGTTTTCATCTGGGTGTGTCTGTTTGTTTCTTTGTTTGTTTGTTTGTCTGTTAGCAAGGTAACTCACAATGTTATGAAAGTTGTTGGATGGAATTTTCAGAAAATGTTGAAACTGGCACTAGTAACAAATGTTTATATTTTGGCTGTTCTGCCTTGGTGGAGGTCTGTACTCTCCAGTTGCTTTTCTAGTTTTGAATGTATCTTGCATTTGAACCTGCACTTTGGGCTAAATACACTTGACCATGACCTTATGGCATTAAAGGTGGATTCTGTAATTACTCTTCATATTATTAGAGGACACCAGACTTCTTCAACCTTCTTTTTAACAGCCTGCAGAAAATCTACATCATTCCATAAGCTTCTTTTGTCAGACAGAACAGTTTTTTTTTCCTTTCGTATTCCTTCACCCTGCAGCTTTAGTACTGAAACAAAACAAATGTTGTTTTTTTTTGTTTAGTTTTTTTATGTCTGCATTCTTTTTGCTTTGATGAATACTGCATTTAGATTAACAATCCTTTCCACTGAGCAGGCATGAGGCCAAAGGCTAATGTCCATATTTCACAATAATCCTATAATCTTACAAGCCTGTAAGATTATTCTCATTCCAAATCCAATCCAGCATCTGCTCCTTATCTTCAGTCATCCATTTAGCAGGTCCAGCCCTCTCAACTGCCTGCCGCTCTGATGCTTTGTTCTTCCGTCTTTCATCTGCTTTCAACAAAGCTGCCTGCCTTCATTTATTCCCATCACACACAGCAGGTGGATGAGTCACACCACAATGACCTTTTCACTAGATAATGGTCAGCGAGAGGCAGAGGTTCTGGAGCTGGAGTCTGAGGCTGTGGTCAGGAAGATGTGGTCAGGAGTCAGGAGCCAAAGCTTAAGTCACAAACATTAAAGGCGACAGACAGCAAAAAATAAAAAGCTTATAGACCACAGGTGTCAAACATGCAGTGCGGGGACCAAATCTGGCCCGTCAAAGGACCTGTTGAGCCGTATTTTGTAATAATGGTGCATTTTGTAATAAACATCCAAAATGTAATAACTTTTTCATTTCATTTTGTAATACATTTTGCCAGATTATGTAATAACTTTTTACATTTTGCAGCAGCAGGGCGCTTTGGTGGTGGGGTATTAAAACTCAAGGAGGTGTTTGGGAAACATTCCAAGTTGTTTATGGCTTGGCTAGTAATTAGACATATTAGACATGGACAATTTGAAATATATTTTGGAAATAGAAATGCGGCAACATTTATTACAAAACGCATTATGGTAGTTTTTTTTATAAAATGCAGCTTTATTACAAAATGAAATGAAAAAGTTTTTACATTTTGGATGTTTATTACAAAATGTGGCTCAACATGGTCCAGTCTGGGTGAATTTGTGAAAAATTATACTAAAAATTACACAGTTTACACATTCCGACCAGTTCACTCTAATAAAATAACCTATAAATGCTCACAAGTCAAACCTTTTCTCTTTGTAATTGCAAATGTTTTCATTTAGTTCCACTAAAACCAGAGCAGCAGAGTGGTGCAGTGGTTAGCACTTGTGCCTCACAGGCAGAAGGTCCCTGGTTCTATTCCCACACCAGACCTTTCTGTGTGGAGTTTGCATGTTCTCCTCGTGTCTGTGTGGGTTTTCTCCAGGTACTCCAGTTTCCTCCCATCATCCAAACACATGCACTGATTAGTTAATCTAAATTGTCCATAGGTGTGAATGTGAGAGTGATTGTTTGTCTATATATGTTCAGCCCTGAGATGAACTGGAGACTCATACCTTCACCCACTGCAGCTGGATTAGGCCCTCAGTGACCCCTGTGACCCTAGTGAGGATGAAGCGGATTCAGATGACAAGACAAGAGAGACACTAAAACAAAGTATAATTTTGAAATAAATAAATAAATATATATATATATAAATAACCTGAAAAAACAATTTTAATTATATTCCAGCTCTAGTTTTTATGCTCTTCAGCCCAGGTGCCGCATTGGAACATTTGGTGGGTCACATTTGGCCCCCGGGCTGCATGTCTGAGACTCCTGCTCTATAACATTGATCGTTGTTGATTATTTATATATTTTTATTTTATTGGTTTGATTTGATTTGAATGCTTTATTTTGAACATGTGCAGAATACAACAATAATAATTAATAATTAATAATAATAATAATAATAATAATAATATACATTTGGCCCACTTCTGATCAAATTTTGCTGAATGTGGCCCCTGAACTAAAATGAGTGTGACACCCCTGTTATAGACTGTACGTACAGTAAGTCATCGAAGTGCTTACACTCTTTGCACTTTGGATATAATTTTACCCTAATTCTCCCAGCTGGTGTGTTCAAGTACTGGACATTCCCTAATTTGTTTGCACACACAGTCCTGGCCAAACACTTTGGCAGGAACACAAATTGACTGAATGATTTATTTGCCAGTAAACGTCTCTTAAAAGTGCTCATAGATGTTCTTTAGTGTACTTCAGAACCACATTGAAAAATATCTAACAAACACAGCTGAAGCACCCACATGTGTGTCACTGCCAAAATGTGTTGAAAACTGTTCACTCCTGTTCCACAAAACTCATCAAACACACAGTGGAGAAAGTGAGAACCCAACAAGATACACTTTTTCCTTGGAATCAAGTGGGTAGAGTTGGGAAGGAGTGAGGTGTGAAAGAGTTTCTGAAGTGTTGGATTTTATGGATGACATTATGAGCCTGTCGAAAGTTCAGAAACACACACTCCTACATTGTAACAGTGGGTGAAAGGTCCAACAAACTACGAAACTGAATGCTATGAATGCATTCCTTACTAACAGCAGACTGTAGTTAAAATACATAAAATTTTCTGTAACAGCATACTATGTTCTTTCATTTACTAATATTAATTTAACAATTTAAACTCTTCCATGAACATAATCTGGTTATCTACTAACACTGTAATTATTTATAGAGAAAGAGGGTGGATATCATTTAAGGGGAGGTTTAAAGTTTGTGTATGTAGGTGTGTGTGTGTGTGTGTGTGTGTGTGTGTGTGTGTGTATGGTATATGCATGTATTTATATTATGTTATTATATATTATGCAACATCATAATACAACTTTATTTGTATTATATATATGTATATATATATATATATATATATATATATATATATATATATATATATATATATATATATATATATATATATGTATATGTATGTATGTATGTATATATGTATGTATGTATGTATGTATATATATATTTTTTGAGTGTGGTTGTTTTTATTTGTTGCATATTAGAAATTAATTCAATTGAATTGTAGGGTAATTTTGATTTCATTTCATGATAATAATGCCTTTTTTACTGTTTATTACAATCAATTCCCATGGTAGTCACTAAATAAATGAGTGAAAATAAGTGATATTGGATTGTACGGCTCTGATGCTGTGTCATTTCCAAAAACAATAAGTAAATCTTGAACTCATCATTTCAATAACGACAGATTAATTTCAAATAATTACCATTTTATTATAATTGAAATAGAAGCTGTTTATATTGCTTATTACAGTACCTACAGACAGCAGAATAACTGCACTGGAAACTGCATTGAAATTACTTGATATAAATGGTTAAAAAAATATTATTACCATGAAATTGCATAAAATTACCATTTAATTACCACGTTTTTAGTGATCCACAATATAAAGTGTTACATCAACATTCTGTTTTATAATGTTAATGTGTTTGCTGTTCGTCAATTAGTTGGTCTGTGTTTGTCCTTTACCTTCTGGTTTATTCTTCCCATTACTGGTCTGTGTTGTTCTCTAACATTAGTGGTGTAGTAGTTTTATTTTTAACAGTGTTGGTATGTAATTATTGTAATTTAAGTTAGCTGCCTGTGGAATGTATGAATGTACATTGTTTCTATTTTCCACACACATTTTGGCTCCATAATGTAAACACTGTTGAATGAGTTGATTGTAAAGTGGTTTAGTCCTGTTTTGTTCATTTGTTCTGGTTTGAAGTTGATGGACATGAGTGAATATTTAAAACTTTAATATGTAAGTTATTGATGAGAATGGGGGTGGGATTAAATAAGTTATATATAAAAGTATATAAACATTTTCTGCTTCCCACTCCTTTTCAGGTGTAAATTAATTTTTTTATCTTTTTTTTTTCTTTTTTACAAAGAAATCAATAAATCAATCAATCAACATAAAAAATAATAATAAAAAGGCAAACATTGAACCTATTACTTGACTAAATAGTAAATCAGTGGTACATACAGACAGGGTTTAATGTAATATGTCAACATGGGTCTGTAGGTTTTCTATGTTTCTTATATTTTTCTTTTTGACTTATATGCTCAGAATAAACAAATCAATCAATCAACTAATGGACAGTTATAGACCAAGGACAGTGGTGCGGTGAAGAGCACTTGCACCTTACATTAGGAAGATCCTCAATTCAATTCCAAAACCTATTGAGACCTTTCTGTGTGGAGTTTACATGTTGTCTGTGGGTTTTCTCTGGGTACTCCAGTTTCCTCCCACCATCCAAACACATGCACTGATAGGTTCATTGATTACTCTGAAATCACCCATAGGTGTGAAAGTAAGAGTGATTGTTTGTCTCTATATGTTCATCTCTGTGATGAACTGACCACATGTCCAGGGTGTTACCTGCTTTCACCCATGTGTAGCTGGGATAGACACCATCTTCCCTAGTGAGGATAAAGCAGGTTCAGAAAATGAATGAGGTAGTGGTGGCTGCTGGTCTTTTGAAGAGGGGAAGCTCATGGTTGCCTTACATCATATAATTTGTCAATATATTTATATGTAAATTCTACCTCTGTTGCTTTAAAAAAAAAAAAAAAAATAGACCCTATCGTACCATGTCGGCGTCTTTTCCAGGGACTTGTCCAGTGTTCTCTTAATGACTGGCACAGCTAAGCTGCTTAGAAATTATATTAAAATTGAAAATGTTGAAATTATGTTAACGCTTTGATGCATGAAGTATGAGAACCTTAGTCAAGATTTTTTTTTTCCTAAGTGTTTTTATTCCTCTTTAGGCATGAAAAAAACAATTACAAAATTGTCCACTCAGCTGGACAACATGTGTTTAAGCTTTGAACAAAAGAAACATGTATTTAAAACACAATATCAGAACACTATGAAATAAAAAATTTTTATTGCAGTTTTTGTTTAATTACAGTCTAATAACAAACAATTAATTTACACATAAACATGTCAGTGCAGATCAGGTATTAAGAACAGACCAGTTACAGTAAAGATATGAACTGACTGATATGGAACTAAAACAACAAAACCATGAATATACAAGAGAACAACTGTAGAAGAACCGTCCACTGTAGTGACCAGGATGCATCAAAGGGTTAAACTGAAACAAGAAAATACATACTATGAGTGTGTTTTAGTGACAAGTGTCATTTTGCCAATCAAATGCATTGCACTTTGTCTTCCAACTTTGTAAAAATTATTTTAATTCAGGGTCTACATACAGATTAATTCCATTTTAATTATATCAGACAAGTAAAACATGATAATAATGACCTATAAATAATGAAAACTGCAGATGTTAATGTAAAAAAAGTCAAACTACATGAACTGTATATTACTGTAACAAACCATTATTTTACAAAAACCTGAATAAATACCTTAACAAGTATTTAGAGAATGCCTAATCTTGCTCCCATTTTGTGCCAATCTCAAATTTCTATGACGTGTTCTTGAATTAAAGCCAATAATGTGATTTTGACTTTTCTGCAAAATGTGACCTTTGACCTTTTGCATTATTGATAATTTCATTATATGTATATATGCATTTCGTGTGTGTAATCTTATGATAACATATCCAGTATTGATTAAGTTATAGTGTGACATGTCTATGTTTGACACACAAACAGCATTACAGAAGTTAATTTTGCAACATATCACCTTTGACCTCCAGAGATCTCAAAAACTATTGGTTTTAGGTGACAACACCAATTATGAGAATTGTAGCTAGCTAGCTAGGTACAATAAAAAAAAAAAAAACTAGAGGTGTTAAAATTAACCCATTACCACAGATTAAATCCATGATCATGATTAATCCCATTAAAATGTTTAATATATTTAAAAGGAACAGTTGTTTTGTTGAAACTATTAAAGGTGTTGATTGCATTTATATTCATATATTTTTGCTCCTTTGGATATTTTAATACATGGATTTTAGCACGTTTTATAATTTTTTTCCCCCTTAATTATAAATGAAAATAGGACATGATTTCAGCAGAAACCATATTTTCAGGTGACTTAGTTCATGTTTTTCTCATCAACATTACAGTTTATATAATATAATTGTGTTTTTAACCAAATGAAAAAAGACATTGAATATAATTACAGTTGCTTCTCTGACCTATATTTCATCTCACAGCTCAAATGTCACAGCATGGTGTTTTGCCAGGATCTTGCTGCTTTTCATGAGGTACCATATCCAGAGTATGAAATGTTTTGTACAAATAAACCCTGCCTTTCCTTGCCTTTCACTGGCTTCCTGGAAACAAACCACTGAGAAGGAGAAAAAAAACCAAGTTGTTTAGCTTTGTGTTCTCAGCTCTAACAGCAGAAGATTATATATGTGTGTGCTTTGACTTGAAGGCTGCCATTATTAAATAAACCAACCACGGAGAATGTGTTCTTTATGCGTCCTTGTTCTGTGACACATCCCCCTCTAGAATATCATATCAAGCATGTCTTTTTTGTATGCCGCTCAAATGATGCTGGGAGAGACAAATTTGTGCTGACTGTTAGGTCAAACTATAGACACCATATGTGTGAACAGGTTCAGAATGTAAATGAAAGTGAAGCTACATTTACAAACCTCAAGGATTAGAGCAGTAGCATCATGTCTTACAGAATCTGATCAGTAATTTCAGGCATCGGTCACATATTCAATCCCTCTACTCATTTTAAAACTCCTATGAAGGACGACTGAATTAGTGGGACTGGTGGGACCCAGGTCTGATCTACTTTAGAATACTAAACATAAACAAGTGGTGCCAGGCACAACAAACCCATTTCCTGCATGAATTGTATCTTATTTTTCAGCTGATGTCATCATATCTATGTGTCTGATGTTGTCAGCATATCAATTGCACCTCTCTCTCTCTCTCTCTCCCTCTCCCTCTCTCCCTCTCTCTCTCTGAATATATATATATATATATATATATATATATATATATAAATATATATATATATATATATATATACAAGTTAGAAGTGAAGTGAATTGAAACAAAAGTAATGTTATACATATTTCAAATTTCTCTTAATATAAAAAACAAAAAAGAAAACCATATGGGTGGCCATGGCTCAGCTGGTAGACCAGGTTGTCCAATAACGAAGGGTTGGCAGTTAGAATCCAGCTCTGTCCTAGTAAGTCCATTGTCATTTTTGGGGAAGACACTTCACCCTCCTTGCCTCCAGTGTCAGT
Organism: Siphamia tubifer; assembly: GCA_020466265.1. NCBI lineage: Eukaryota > Metazoa > Chordata > Actinopteri > Kurtiformes > Apogonidae > Siphamia > Siphamia tubifer. The sequence goes on along the minus strand of CM035794.1, from coordinate 22,098,500 downwards.
GTATGAATGTGTATGTAGTATTCTGCCCTACAGCACAAAGCAAAAAGGCAGTAACTGCATTTTTTGGCAAAAATTAGTTACTGTGTTTTTTTTCAAGAATCAAATCATTCTTTGTCATGTAATAAAATATCTCATCACAAAATTGGTGAGTGTTTGTATAGTAAGTGCAAAAAGTACTAGTAAAACAAAGCAAAAAGACACTAAAGACCATTACTGTGTTCTTACCAATGTCCATTTCGGACCCTGCCCTAATAGTTTACAGTCAATCACTGTATTAGACTGAAACAGATTATGGAATTAATGTATTTTCTGCACTATAATGTGCACTGGACTATAAGGCGCACTGGCAATGAATGGTTTTTATGAAGACTTTTCATATTTAACCCTTGTGCCGTCCTCCGTACAAGGCACACAGTCTGGGTCCTACGATCAGGTCTTAAAAACCCACATTCCAAAGTTCAGTTCCAATGAATTATCACCGCACCCCACGAAAATATGTTTCTGTTTTCAGTAGTAAGCAATGTAGTACATATGAAAAGACACATTTGTGGACCACCGGGTCACTTTGACCTGGAGGACTGCACAAGGGATAAATTAAGTCAAAATCATGAGATAAAAAGTCAAAATTATGCAGTAAAAGTTACAATTATGAGATAAAAAGTCTAAATTCCCAGTCACTCAGCACTACCAGAATTAATCCACATACAGTAATAGGCACACTGTGGTTTTTGTAGAACTAGGTACAGTAATATGCAGTAACAATACTGCCTCATGTCCAATAATCTACCTACAACTACTGGGGCTGAATAACAAGAGACCTTAAATATCATCAGGGGGGTCATTTTAGGGTCAGCCATTAGGTTAGGTTAACTACCAACTTCCCACTTCCTCTGGTCTGGCAGCTCCAGTGACTGTTGTAATAATAATAATAATAATAATAATAATAATAATAATAATAATAATAATAATAATAATAATAATAATAATAATAATAATAATAATAATAATAATAATAATAATAATAATAATAATAATAATATATTTTATACAAACAGTGCTTCACATTGATTAAAATTTAAAATACAATTTTAAGACAGGGTGAAATAAAAAGAGTACATTTGAAATAAAAAAGGATACATTAAAATTCGATTGCACAAAATTATAAAATTACAAAAGTACAAGATTTCAATGAATAAAATTACAAGAGTGCAGATAAACTGATTATATATACATAAAAAAAAAACATTAAAGATCTAAGTCCAAACAACCAGACAATCCAACTGTTGTCATAGGTACAAAACATTAGATTCAACACAGAACAAGTTCAGCCACAGTAGTTCAAAGTATTCCCCAGGTCAACATTATGTCACACAAGAGCAAAAATGTCAGTTTTGTAAAGTTCCACAATCTGTGTTGAGTAAAAGCAGCAGGCTTCTTCCAAGATTGTAATTCTAGAAAAATAAAGTGTGTTCTTTTGGTTAACATGAAAGTAGTATTCATCCCAGTAACTGATGGTGTCTCAGTTCGACAACTAAACAACTGCAGTGATGCCAAGTGGTTGTCATGACGATACCCTCCATTATTTACCTCATGGGTCACGGCATGGTGTCACTGTTTGAAAGAGTAGAATGTCTATAAATTGTTAGAATTACATGCTTAGGGCTGAACTGAAATTGTGGTTAGCTGACAGACAGCACATAAACCAAGAGATAATCAATGAGCTGATCAATTGAGTGTCTCATTCTGTGCTATTGCAGTTTGGCCTATTCATGGGGAGTTCTGTGGAATGATGAGACCAGGATCAATGAAGAATTAGCCGGTGGTTCAGTTCCATTAGCTTAATAAAAACAGCGATGATATCATTGGGTTTGTTTCTCATCTCTTTCAACAGGTACATTATGGGCTGCAAATACATCTGACCTTTTCCATGTGTTTGTGGGAAGTTTTAAACAGGTCAGTCCTGCATCCATTTATTACGATCACAATGAGAACTGTGTGTAAGTAAACAGGGTTCAGTCACTATTGTTTTAACCTTTTGGTGCCAGTAAGAAGCATGCAGTAAAAAATAAAATACAATTAATTTTTACTTTTTAATAGACATTATAAATTGCATCCATTATAAGTAAATGGGAGAGGAAAAACCATTCTTTAAAAAGTTACATATAGTATAACCTCCTGAGACCCAGAATAACATGTTTTTCCCTTGTAGGGGACAAAAGTTTTACTTAGAAATTCTGTTCATTGTAAATTACATTCCATTAAAAAGTAAATTAAGAAGAAATAAAAGTATTTGTAAAAATGTAACTGTTTATATATATGAATTTACATGAAAAACAGGATTATACAAAAAGTGATAGCACTTGTTTCCATTGTGGTCCTAGATTACATATGTTCAATAAAACAGGCAATACAGATTAGTGCATTGACCCCTTTCCTTAAACAGAAATGAATGAAGAACCACACAGGAATGCTTCTTAAATATATTGTACTGATTTTTATTGTACCTTGGGTTGAAGTGTCTTCTTCCCATTCAGTAATGTCAATAATTGTGTACAATCTAACTGTAATTTAAGATATTATTATAGGATACACACTCTTGTTTGTTTCAAAGAAAGAAAGAAAGAAAGAAAGAAAGAAAGAAAGAAAGAAAGAAAGAAAGAAAGAAAGAAAGAAAGAAAGAAAGAAAGAAAGAAAGAAAGAAAGAAAGAAACAAAATAAGATTCTGAGGAGTTCCAAAAAAAAAAGCTTGACTACCAGGGAGACAGATGCCCCTGTGTTGCCTAGGCAACAAAAACAGCATGTATGACTGGATGCTGAAGAGCCCACAGAAACATTCCAGATCCCTGTGGATTTCAGGAGACGATGCTTTGAAGTTTTGGATCTACCTGGTGGAGAGTTGGAACAATGTTTTGAGCTGAGAGCTGCATGTGGCGGCTGACCTGGAGTGTCCGATTGTATCTGCAACTCAAAGGGACTTGATCAGTTTTGCATCTTCTTCAATGGCACTCCGTAAGAGGGATTTTGACAGTCCGAGTGCGCAGTTTGATACGGTGCCAGATACATTACAGGCTTTTGAAGCAGGTCAAAGGCTATCAGTGACATCGGTAGTGAATGCACCACCTGTGGCACAGCTGCACTGCTGGAGGAGATCAAAGTGTTTTACATCAACAGTCAGTTGTAAAAGATTTTCTTCATCCTTTTGTCATAGAAAAACATGTCTCAGGTCAAAACTATTCAAACCAAAAAAAGACTCAACAGTTTGTTGTGTACCCATGCAGACAAACATGTACTGGTAGCAGAGGGTGTTTGGTTGACTTTTAAAGACTTAACCCAGAAACATGACAGATGGGGACACATCTTTGGTAGTTATATAAAGAACAGTAGTGACTTTGACTTACTTTTCAGAGGATTGTTGAGCCGCATTTTGTAATAAACGTCCGAAATTTAATATTTTTTCATTTCATTTTGTAATAAATCTGCATTTTTTAGTAAATGCATAATTTTATTATGTTTTTAAATCAGTACATATTTATTGATTTAATTTTCTGTGGGTATTTTAGATATTTTATATTTTTACATTTATATATATATATATATATATATTAAGTAAGAAGAAGCATGCAGTAAAAAATAAAATATAAATAAATACAATAAAATAAATAAATGTGTATGTGTGTATATATATATATATATATATATATATATATATATATATATATATATATATATATATACTTGGTTTTAGTGTCTCATGCTTCAATGCAAATGAGCCACACTTGACTCCGCCCCTTTCTTCCGCATGCTACTGAGAGGAGGAAGAGAAAGAAATGGAACCTGGAAAAGTTAAGGCAGAGGAACACAGACCAAGACGCAGATTAATAAAATCAGCTGGAGAGAATCAAAGTGGACTGAGCCACAACATCACGGTTGCGATGAGACCCACGAACCAGCCCGCCTGATCAACCCGGGTCAGACCAACTTCAGATGCACAGAGACCAGGGGTCAGACTTCAACGTACTTTACGCCCAGTGGGGTATGATAGAAAATAATGGCAGATCTGTGAGTCTGAGCAGAGGTCACTGTGACCAATAGGAGGGGTTAGCTGAGCTGGTGGGGTGGGATAGGGTGGGGTATTCAAATGAATCTATGCATGTGATGTACGAAGCATAGAAAATCCAAAAGGGAGCATTTTCATCCCCCTCCAAATGGATCAGGAGATAAGGAGAGTGGACGGATTTTATTCATAATTTAAGGGTCTCCTCACACACAGACAACACATATTTGTGTTATAAAAAGTAAAAAAAAAAAAAAAAAAAAAATGCCCCCTTTAATATAGGTACAATTAAATGTCTTGCCAAGAGCTATGGATAGTACCATTTTTCCAGTCGTGCTAAAATATTAACAATAACGTTTAGTATTTGTGAAATAATAACAAAAAGCAGTGTCACAGTAGCATAAGGCACTGGATAAATGCTCTTCTGAGAACTAATGCATACATTAGGAGTGTATGCACAGTGAAAACAGTGGTGTGTGCAATGTTTTTGTGTGAGGGGGTATGAATGTGTCTTATGTTTTGGCTACTTTTTTATGATATCATATAATTTTTTAACGTTTTTCTTTTTTTTTCATATTTATTGAAAATGTATATAATGGTAATAAAGAATCATTGACAAACAAAAGTTGAAATCCTGATCTGATCAAAATTAAAATGATAATTTCCTTCAGTAACATTGAGTGCCCCATTTGTAAAACTGAAAAACACTGCTATTTTTGATCAAAAACTTTTCTCTTACATTTAATTTTTACTTATAATTATAGTATCTCTGCAAAAGAAGTTGATTGCCTTAAAGTGGTGGAAGTCTTATTTCCTGAAATAATGACAGAATTAAAAAAAATAAATAAACAAATAAACTTGTTTTGTTGTCACAATGAAGGCTTCTGGATCTATTTGTAGATTCATTTTACGTGGATGAAATGGTTTCATTTATAGAGAATGAGATGCCTCCACAGAGAATGTAGTGCTGCATTGTAATTTCATACAGAAACTCAAAATCTATTTCTTCAATTAGTTTTTTAAGTAAATAACTTAATTCCTCTGCCTCCAATTAGTAAACTTAATGCAACGAAATTAACATCCGAAATAAGTTCTCCATTTACAACAATTATACTTAGACCAAATCGATTCATTACTTAGTCATTTCATTTATTTTCTTTTATGAATAAACTTCGTCCTAACTTTCCTTCTTTAATCTTCTTCTTTATTCCACAACAGACTTAAAGCATAAAATGCTGCCGTTGCAAAGAATTTATCTTTTTGATGGAGCTGCTTTTTAACTCAAAATGTCAAAATGAAACGTCTGTAACACACACACATACACACACACACACACACACACACACACACACACACACACACACACACACACACTGCCTTTGACTGAAAGCTGCCATTAATCTAAGCCTGGGGTAATGCAGACAGAGCGAGGAGGAATAATCGAACTGAGACTCAACCAAAGGTAAGTAGTATTGGCGTTGACGTTCATCAACTGCACTGAGATCAGTGCTGAGCTCCATCGAGGAGCTGATTCATCATCTCTATGTTCTGATGACAGAAATCAGAGAAGACAAGAGTGCAAATTACATTTTATTTGATGTGCTACTGTGTTTCAGTGTGTGTTTGTCTGGTGTAGGATGATGTAAAACTGGTTCATGAAACGTAGGTCAATAAAAGATTGTCTCTTGAACTCAGATTTTGTATTTATTTTTGGTGCAATTTTGCATGGTGTTTTTTTTTTTTTTAGAGCATATGAATGTACTTTTTATTCTTCATCCCAATTGGGCCTGATCCATCCTGGCATAGCGGTGCCCAGGTTCCAAGCAATACTAAAAGGCGACGTATAAACCATCCAGACACTTGTTTGGTTCCAGTTGTCTCTGTGATCCACCACTTTACAACACACAGATGTGGAACTTAAAGGTAAATATACCAGTACATTAATAACAGCCCATAATACGACACCATGGTCGGTCCAGGAGATTCAGTACCTTGGTGACCAATGTAAAAATTCAGACAAGACAAATGTAACAAGCACATTTCAACCATAGGACTATATGTTAATGTTAGTTTTGATAACTGAAAGTCGAAGTGCGCAGTGTGTTGTCATTCATCCATAGCGACCTCTAGGGCGGCTGTGGCTCAGCTGGTAGAGCGGGTCGTCCAATGACTGACGGGTCAGTGCTTCACGTCCTGGCTCTGGCTGTCCATATGTCAATGTATCCTTGAACAAGACACTGAACCCTGAATTAGTCTCTCAGTAGGTCTGGCCTACTCACTCTCACTCTTTCTCTTGTCTGTATTTGTAATTTCTTAAACCTATATTACATACCAAGTCTGTTCATGACTAGTCACCTGGTGTCCCCGTTCCCTACCCCACCCTCTGGGGGGAGGGGCAACTCTCTTAGCAGTATCCGCATTAGGAGCCATAGACAACAGGATCTGCAGTGACTCGCTTGTGTCCTGTGTTGACCTATGACCCCAGACCTTCTCCCTTACCTGCCGATAGATGGACCTGCCCCCCCCTCTCCCTTCATCTACAAATGGACGTTCATCTATAGTCTGTCCGTCCATGGGAGTGGATCTGTCCTTCAGTGTGGTTCCTCAAGATTTCTTCTTTTTTCTCACAGGGTTTTGAGGTTTCTTTCTTGCAGAGAAGGAGGGTCCAACGACCGGGCATGTGTGGGACTTTTTTTTTTCTGTGATTGATTGTTCTCTCCAATCAACCCTGTGAGTTGACGTTGTTGTGATGTGGGGCTCTATAAATAAAATTGAATTGAATTTTTGGACGTTTTGAGTCACTGTTAGTGTATGAATGTTAATGCTGTGTACAAAAGGAACATAATGAGTCCCCGTTAATAAATACAATCTTTGTCTAAACATTAAGTTACATTAAGAAACACACTACATTAAGAAACACTAGAGGACTTTTAATTTGGAACAATTACGGCAAGTATTGAGTTTTCTGTTGGAGCTGAATGCAGTAAGTTTGTTTTGAGGATTTCTATGTCATTACTTCTGGACCTAACTAGGACACTATGCTATCAACTTTGTAATTGGTGCAGTTTCTTTAAGGAAATTATCTATTATAGTTGTTACACATAGAATAGAAGTACTTTATTGATCTCACCATTAGAAATTGCTTCGTGACAACAGCAGTGTTCAACATATGAGTAAAACAGACAAACAGTGGGGTGTAAAAAGGTAAGATGCAGTGTCATTAAAGTGTCCATACTATTGCACCTTCCCAACATTAGATCCAAGTTCAACCAAAATGAATCAAACAATAACCACCTCTCACTGTAACTATGATGTAAATCACTGATCATAGATGTAAGAGTGGAAAAATCAGGTAAAAGATGTAACAAGATGAAAACAAATATTCAAAGTGAGAGTCTTAACACGGCAAAAATGATGTAAAAGATGCAACAGAAAAAAATAATACAAAAATAATATGAAATATTTGCTTCATGATGCCATGTTTCTGATTTATTAAGTTGTATGTGATCATTTTGCTATTTAAGTCAGTCTACTTATTCATTTATTCATCCATTCATTTATGTGAATCCCACCATCCTGTCCTCCTGCAGTCAACCTCAGCCTAAATTCCATCTCCTGGCAGCTCTCAACCCGCTGGCAGATTTACACTCTACTGTAAAAGTTGACTATTAAAGTGATTTCTTGAGTTAGCGAATATGTTATTGCTACTTTTATCATAAGTACGTGAAAAATGTATCGCTATGCACATTTTTCGGTCAGTTTTAAGGGTATACTGTACTTGCTCTTAGACGCTAAATAAATGTGGGCCCACATCCTGCTGACGAATCTCTCCACTTCACTTTTAATCTCTCCTTTTCTTCCAGAATATGACTCATAGGAGGTCTCAGGCAATTAGTGTGTAATTAGCTGCTGCTAATTACATTGGTTTTACAGCCAGTCCAAAAGCAAACTGTAAATCATTGGTCATTCAGCATTAATTACAACCAGCACTGTAACTCAAACCCAGGGAGCCTTCCACATTCTAGTGTTAAAATTATGAGCCTTAGGTACCCTGTACAAAAAGAGTTTTACGGATGAACAAAAGAAAGAAGCTAATAATTTAGATCTAATACAAATTTCAAAAGTTGTAATTTTATATGAATACACAGTTCTGCCTCAGGGTACAGAAGTTAATAAAAATATTAAATATATTTGTAAGGCTCTTTTCATTAGAAGTAACCAAGTGCCTATTAAAAGTCAATATAAAACAACATGATAGGAAGCACGCCTAAAAGAAAATATGAATCAGCACAGCATTAAAATTACATATAATCTAATGTCTTATTATTCCCTCTGAGAACATAGTCACCATCATTATGTACAACCTAATATGTAGAATTAAAAAAAGATTATATATATATATATATATATATATATATATATATATATATATATATATATAAGCGTATTTGAAGGCCTAGTTGTTTTCAGGCCAAGCTCAAACTACTATGCTTTGTTTCCTGAGGATATGAGTTAGTCTTTTCAATTCCAAGTAAAGTTGATAACTTTAGCATTTATGTTGTCAGGTGATAGGGAATTTGGGAGCTTCATTCCCTCATGTGGTTACTTAAAGGTGATTATCACTTGCCATCTTGTCTTTTTACTCAGTCAATTATTTCTTTCATTGGTGGAAAACAGGTACAGTATTTTACATACTTTAATAAGAGGAATCAAAACAAATGACTTTAGTGCTGGTTAGTTCATGTTTTTAATATATATGATGGTGTGTTATTCCACATATATGGTGGTTTATGTACATGTATACAATGGATTAGTAAATATTCCACTAGAAAGAACCTGTAAAGTGAATGGATCATAATGTGCAGACAGTGTTTGGAAGTAGATCTGAGACTAATATTCATTTGGACTAAAACATATTCTACTGTTCATTCTAAGAATTTCACATTTTAACCCCAGATTTATGTTGGAAACTTGAGCTAAACAGCATTTAAGACTTGAGTTTTCTTTATCAGTAACACACATGTGGTAAAATGTCATTTGTTTTATTCTGGAAGCATTTTATTTGTAGACCAGTGTAATATTTCCCCTATAATATTTACTGTTCATTGTGTGTTATGTAGACTTGTGTTGCACCATCATACCATTCAGCTGTTTCAGAACAAGCAAGAGTAACAAGCTGTGAAAAGATTTATGGTTCTGTCCATCACTGTACGTCATATTCAGTCTTTCCTGGCAAGACATTTGTTGTACACTTTAGTGGACAGCGGCTGAGGGAGCAGGAAGCTGTGACTGTAGCCTGACACTATTATCAGGAGTGTTAATGAGGTGGAGAGGCTGTGCTCCTTCATAGGATCCAACACTTCAGCACCACAAGGCTGAGGAGGAGGGGGAGGCAAGGAAACGACAGCTGATTTATCGACCATCAGCAGAGGTGTCAAGTAACAAAGTATTCCTACTTTGTTTACTTACTTAAGTATACATTTTGGTTATCTATACTTTACTGCAGTATTTCTTTTTCAGCCAACATTTTCATTTAAGCCCATCCATAACTTTTTGAGTTATGTTGCTAACAGACAAACAGAAAGACAAACCCTGATGAAAACATAACCTATGTTGTTATTTGGTGCAGAGAACAATGATGTGTAAAGTATAAAAGCACAAGTCAAATGTTGACTTGTGCTATTACTTTAATTGTTTAATTGTGCTATGACTAATTACCCACTGACTCCATTCGACTCCTTTGTTTTAATGTTCATGTGTGACTGTTTGCTAGTGCTAATTAGTTATTGTATCAATATAACAGCTATATAAATATAACTGGGTTTTTATAACTGCAACATCACAATTGTACTGTCATACTAAAAATGATCATTTTCAGATCTTGACCAAGCTGATTTTGAGCTAAAGCTGATTAAACCTTAACAGAATACCGATTCTCACTTTTGCTTGAGTTATTTTGAACTTCATATTACCTCAGATCTACACTAACAAACAAGGTTAATGATCAAGGTTTAATTTGTCAAGATGCAGCTTGGGAATGGGTGCAACAGCAAATTAAGGTGAACTCTGATGTCCTATTCATGAGCCATTTGCAATTTTCTAACTTTGATCTAAAGAACCTTGACCAGGATTTTTCTGTAATGCTAATTGATGTGAATTTACGCCCACGGCTAACGACAACTGCCCTAAACATGGCCATTTTCTAATCCTAACTATGTTTACTTTGTGCCATTTGGTCAGTCTTTACAAGAGAGTCTGATATGTGAGACAAGACAATTTATTCACAATTACAATTGATAGTTTTGTTTTGTTGGTTTTACCTCTGCCAAAGAACAGCAGATGTTATGTTTTCACCAGGGTTTGTCTGTTGAGCCTCAAGTAGAAGGCTCTAAAAAGGAGTCAGGAAGTCAGCCCAGAGCATCATGGGAGCACAGCTGCCCTCTCTGTCAGACATCTATGACATCAGATGTCTGCATAGGGCCAGAAGCAGCACCTCCCTGGACACAGGCTGTTCTCACTGTCTCCATCAGAGAGGAGGTAAAGATCCACCCAGGTCTGTACCTACAGATTTAAAAACATTTTATCCCAGTGGAATATGGTTACTGAACACAAACATGTAAGGATGGATGTTAACGTGTTAGCATACATTCTTTGTGTTCAGCCAGGGCCCAGTGCAATAGAATTTATTTATTTATCTCTGCTATCTTGTTGGTTGTCAGGTTTGTTTTTATAAATGTGTGTGTATGTGTGTATTTGGCCATTAACAACTTCAGTTTTTTTCAAGTCGACTTATCCGTCAAAAAGTCACCGGAGGAACAACACGGACACACGTCTGTGCAACAATGAGCAACTTGTATTAAAGTTCACTGCAATGTAACAATGTCCACTGACAAGACACAAGCATCAGCATTTTAACCTCAACAAGACAAAGACTAACACCTTGAGTTTTCTTATAAATGTAACTGTACAACATAAAGTGCAAAAAGTTTAAGGCAGCGGTCACCAAGACGTACATTACGCTTGTGCACATGATGTTTGGAAAAAAAGAGCGAGTTGTCTTAATGCGTGTTGGCTGCACTGCTGCTCATATCACTCAGGTTAGCTAGCGGATGCTGTTCATATCACTCAGGTTAGCTAGCGGATGCTGTTCATATCACTCAGGTTAGCTAGGGGATGCTGCTCATATCACTCAGGTTAGCTAGTGTATGCTGTTCGTATCACTCAGGTTAGCTAGGGGATGCTGTTCATATCACTCAGGTTAGCTAGCGGATGCTGTTCATATCACTCAGGTTAGCTAGCGTATGCTGTTCGTATCACTCAGGTTAGCTAGGGGATGCTGTTCATATCACTCAGGTTAGCTAGCGTATGCTGTTCGTATCACTCAGGTTAGCTAGGGGATCCCTCTTCAGATGCCGTGCATGACGCTTGTGTGATTGTCGGATTTTAAATTGGATTTGCATATTGTTCAGGTCACTGTGCCGTTTTGTCAGACCGACCACCCCCTGTGTTACCTGCAGCAGCCATGTCTCCTCTGGTTTACGTATGACTGACTGGTCTGTGTTTACAGAAAGAATAACATGCGACTTGTCGACTCCTCCAAATTCAAGTCGACTTGTGCTACTGGTGTCGACTAGTCAACGTTTCTGGTAATGCCGAAGTGTGTGTGTGTTTTATTTATTTATCATGTTTTTAAACTACATATATGTAGTATTTATGTCCTTTTCTCTTGATCTTTTAACTTGTTCCATGCAGCACAGAAAGTTGTTTTTTAATTTCATTGTACATTTGTATGATGACAATAAAGTATTCTATTCTATTCTATTCTATTCTATTCTATTCTATTCTATTCTATTCTATTCTATTCTATTCTATTTGCAAGACAACTCAAAAAGTTACAGACAAATTTAGATGAAATTTTCAGGATATGTTGATACTGACAGAAGGAAGAAATTATTACATTTTAGTGGTGTTTGGTGGAGGGGGGGGGGGTTGGGTGGGCATGCATGTGTGTTATGTTCAGTAGGTCGCCACTCGCAGAAGTTAAAGTGAAACCTATTGCTCATTTTTCTTTTCTCTACCTTCTGAAGCATAGCAAATGTTCATTTGAGGGGGCAGGACATGTCACAGCAAAATCGTACTCCATAGTTTTTCAAGGTCCAGGAATTATTCATAAATGAATCATTGTGTGGGGTGGGGAGACTGATCTGTCTTGGTGGAGATCTGTGCTGTCCAAATACTTTTGTAGTTTTTTTTTTGTTTTATTTTATCTCTTACAGAATGAATATTACAGATACGTACTTTAAGCTGAACCCTGTGGTTTCTGCATCCATCTTTTTGATCCTTCCCCTTTGCTACCAGTTTCTTGACAGATGTCCCGCTGCTGCCACCGCTGACCTTTTCAATGTTACATATAAGGAGATGGATGACTTTTATCACCACATGAACTAGATGAGTTGATGAAGCTGCAATCCACCGCTCACATCCTGAGCCTCTGTACTTCAGTACGTTAGCCTCTGGTCATTGCCATACGTCAAACATCTGATTTTTCAGCAGAAATCAAGCATTTTATTTAACTTGGGACCATTCTATTCAGTAAGAGATAAATGACATAATCAACAAGAACTGCAGCAAAAGCTCTGCCTGTATTATATGATTCCTATTTAAATGTAGAGAGAGAGCGCAAGTGGACAGCACTACATTATTCTTTACCTCAATATAGGCATTTAATTATGACCACAATGTTCGGTGTGTGAATACATTAGTTGAGCGAGTGCTATGAAAATCCCCTTATGTGGGTTTCAAGTCTGTAATTAAAAATAAATATGATTCTGTGCCTCTCTGTCTTTCTCACCTTCATTATTACAAATGTATTTCTGGAGGCTTGTGCAGAGATAGAGAGTGAACACTTATTTCACTAATAGAAAAATAACAGTGCCAGTAAGTAATCACTTTTATCCCTAAAGACGAGTCTTCTGAAGCTTCTGTTGTCCATCCCACCCTGAAATGTGCCTAAAATGAATACGGATATGGTAATGTCATGAACCATTGAACTGAGCATGTTGGTTTGAGTTTGTGGCTAAAACAGTTTTATCAGAAAGGACTGCGTTGATTACTGGCAACAGGAAGAGCAAACGGTGCCATGGAGAGCTTAGTCTCTCTTTTTTTTTTTTTTTAGTCTCTCTAAGACAAAAGGAGAACATTTATAGTAAGTGCTGAGCACCCAAATCCTTTTTGACCTGCCACCCACTTCTCTGGATTGTTATTAATCCTGCATTCTGCCAGACTGCTTTGTTGAATGCAGCACAGTGCCAAAAGAAGATGTCTGCTGCCAAATATTTTCCAGTTGTTCTGTCTCAGTCCCCACTTTATATATACTTCTCAGGCTTTCTTGCTAAAACCAGAAAGGTCAGCTTCACCATTTTTCTGAATTGTGACTCAAATGTGAAGCACAGCTGAAGGTGTGTCAACATTAGAACAGAACAATCATGTTTGGGGATTAATATAATTGTTTGGTTTACAATGTTTATGCTTCTGATGATTTTTAATCATGTTTTATTTCTGAAATGTGCATTATTTCTGTGAGATAAAATCAACAGAAAACTTTATGGATCCCAGGAGACCAATTCATTTCTGGGTCTATCGAGCTTATTTCATCACAGGCAACATCATCATATGTCAAAGACGAAGCAACAATAATCACTAATGAATACAACTTGTCTTTCCTTACTGTGGGTTGAAACCTAAATATAAAATACATTACAGTGATATGACAGGTGATTTTGTAAATGTAGGTTAGTGTTATGAAGCAGTCCCAAGGCCGAGCTAGCATTAGCATCCAGCAGACTTTAAACAGCAGTTAGCATCACCCAAATAAATTCCTGAGGGAGGTAAAATGATGCTATTTCACTCTATTTCACCTTATTTCTCTCAGACTCTCGCCTGCAGAGAGTAGTGAAGCCCACCGCAAAGATCACCGGCACCACTATTGAGAACATCACCCACAGGATTTTAAAAGACCCCACCCATCCCTGCTACAGGCTGTTCACTCGTCTGCCCTCCGGCAGAAGGTTCCAATCCATAAGAAGTAGAACATCAAGGTTCACAAAAGGTTTCTTCACTGCAATTAGACTCCTGGACTCACCCCACCCCCCAACTCAGATGTAAATGGACTGTACTCCCTCATATTTGCACTTTCAATACATTTTGCACTTGGACTTGAAAATGGACTTTGTTCGGGTTTTTAATGCACTGTTTTTATTTGACTTAATTTTTTTATTTAACTGTAGATATATAATGTATGTGTATAAACTCTCGCACTCATGTACATATTTTATTTCAAGAAAGTTGTTTTTATAAGTTAAGCCAGACATAAACAAAATTTCATTCGGCTGAGTACCTCTCTGGTATAATGTCTGAATGAAAATAAAATAATATTATCTTAAATATTCCAAGTCTGGAGGAAAATGGCTAGATACGGTCTCTGTGTTGCTAAACCAGTTGTTGTTTATGTACATGCACAAACCTCATCCTTTTCTCTTACCAGAGCTGCTATCAAAGCAGCATGTTGTGAAGCATGCTAGCTCATTAGCCGAGTCCAGCACCTGTTGCCTTCTTGGAAACGCTAAAGGTCGATCAAGTCCCACGCCAGCAGACTTGACAGACAGTTGATTCCCCATACGCACAGTAAATGGCCGAGGACTATGCACTGACCAAAGATAACATAACCTGCACTTCACACTTTTTAAACACAACTGGCATTTCTACCTCCTGAACATAGTGTAGCGACCCTGAAGTTATAATGTTGTTATAATGATTTCCTGTTATATCATTTATGTGATTATTGTTAGTTTAAGAATGTGTGTGCATGTCTGGAGAAAAAGGAGGAGGGTCAGGCGTAAGCAGGAAGGAGGAAGTTCACTATACTGTGTGGATGTGTGGGCTATAGCAAACCATCAGCACCAGAAATACACCATCTTACTCATATCTCCTTTGGGGCAAAGATTGCTCCAAGGTAACTGCATTGTAGTTTCACAGAGGCTGATATTTGGGGCTGGGGGATCTGTGCTCAACTATTTTGGTCTGCCTGTCTTAAACAGCGATTGGTCACAAGTATTTTTAGTTCATTGGTGGCCAAAATATAAGGAGGGACATTATTAGCATATCTGAAAACGTGCATATTTTACCCGCACCAATGAGCATAAAATACACACGTCTAGATGTGCAAAATACAGGTTGGGTGAAAAAAGCAGTGTAATGTCAGACAAAACAGTGTTTTTAATGGTATTTTTAACCTGCAAAGTTGTATTTTAGCGCAAGTAAAGGCGGCATATTTCTGGCTCTGATGGCTAGCCATATGGCCTGGAAGCTAACATTGGAGAACATGCTCAGTTCTTACATAGAGGAGTATTTATGTCCGACAGTAACTGTTATTAATAATAAAATAACACGACGGCTTGTTTGAAGACATCCTGGTTGTGTTACTTACCTCTGGCAGACGTTACAATATGTTACCCCTCAGACTTTGAAAGCTTATGGTATTGTTTTAACCTGCCATTGGTTGTTTATTGTGTTTTCTTTTTCTCATCTACCTCTTTTTAGAGTGGCGCTACCAAGTGTAACTTTGTTGTAACTCATGTGAAATGACAATAAATTGTATTGTATTGTATTGTATTTTATTTTATTTTATTTTATTTTATTCTATGAATGTTGACAGGTTTCAGTGATGAGTAGAACACAGCAGTCTCTTGTGAAATAATTTAAAGCCACCCGGCGCCTCAGCTCATCTATTTTGTTAATGACAGATCTTACATTTGCGAGGGTTTATAGGGCCGCTTCTGTAACCTAGCTAACCCACCTGGTCTGCATCCCTGCTTATCTGTTTGCACTCCCTGCGTCGCCTCCACTTCCTCCTTGTGGGTTATAATCCATGGAGAGCCGGCTTCCCTCGTTACAGACTCCAGGATGTTGTAAGATCACAGGGACTCAGCTGTAATAATCATCTCACACACAGCTTCAAATTTATTTGTAAATGTTGACCTCAGTGAAGAAATGAGAAATAAAGAGGAGAGTTCTCTGCAATAGAAGATGTAACAGACGGAGAACAGCATAAAAGATTGAAGGCAAAAGTGATGTACGAGATGTGAAAAGGTAAACATAACTAGTAAGAAACAACAGGATACAAACAACATAAAAAGAAGAAACTTGTATTATTAAAAAAAATCAGAAACACAGACCTTGGATGGAAAACGAAGCAGAAGTGGAATCAGATTAAAGTTGTAAAGTCAGCAGCTGGGGTTGGATTAAAAACCACATGGCTCCCATTGATTTACATCTAACTACTTTCTAAAAATTATTAAGGCAATATGAAGAGGTTGGTTCCAAAATGCTATATATCCAATTTCACTGTTTTGAGAAAAATCACTTTTTTATTTTGGAGGAATTCAATGAATGCAATTCAATGCTATCCTGTTTCAAACTGTATTAATATTGTATGATTCATGGAAAAAAAAAATTGTTTTACTTTTCACTTTTTTATTTTATTACAATCAGGACGCACTTTTTTATTTTAACAAAAGTAAAGGAGCTGAATCAATACTTCTACTTTTAAAAGAGTATTTTTCTCAGTACTTCTACTTAAGTACAGAATGTGAGTACTTGAAGCAAACAGTCAGATCTCTGCTGTTTGTTAACATTATCCTGCTATTGCAGAAATGTGTGCTCAATTCAATAGTATTCAACAATAAAAAAAAAACAACATAGAAATTATTTGCACACATGAACTAAACACACATAATTTTTTTTGTTCCTCTTCAGCTAAAACGACTGCAGACTCGTACTGATCTGAATACATACAGTAACTACTATAAACAAATAAGTATTAATAAACAAGCATGTCATGATTATTTAAAATGCCAAATATCAGCATTTACTTCCCTGGGCGAAGAAGGAATTAAGGCTTTTGAGAAATGTTTTGTTCTGGCCAGGTGCATACAATACCAGCAGCCTGAGGGCAGTACAGTGTGTTCACAGGACACAGCATGGTCAGATCACTTAGTAATTCCTTTATCTTTCTGAACCTTGCTCCTAAACAGGTCCCTTCACTGGCCTCCCAATTATCTTTGAGGAAAACTCTGACAATAGCATTTAAACCATGTGTCTACATTAATATTATACAAAAGACACAACACTTTTATTTGTGGTTAACCCTCTTTTCCACATATAAATCCTGTTTTTAGATGACTAGAATCTAATGGAATGGATATTTTTTTTACAATGATTTTAGAATGAAATGAAGATTTGAATGCGCTTTGTGTGTATCCATGTGGAAAATGAAGAGATTAAAAAACAATGGTGCTTCGTGCACCTAGAACATCAACCATAGCTCATGGCGATATGCAAGCCTGTTTTACCTGCAGTGGATTATTGTCAGTATATGTAATATTCATTAAATTTCTAAGCCCGCTTTATCCTCACTAGGTTTGCTGGAGTCTATCCCAGCTATTTATATGTGAAGGCAGGGTTCACCCTGGACATATAGAGACAAACAATCACTGTCATGTTCACACCTATGGGAAATTAATATGAACCAATTAACCTGGTGGCATTGGTTGGATGGTGGGAGGAAGCCGGAGTACCTGGAGAGAACTCACGCAGACACAGGGAAAACATGCAAACTCCACACATAAAGGTCTCACCCTGGTGTTGGAATCAAACTCAGGACCTTCTTGCTGTGACATTTCCTTAGGGCAGCAGGTTTTGATGAATAGACATGTCAGGAATCTACCCCTCAGATACAAACTTACCTCAGGAGTATGTCCTGTCCGCTTTGTTTTTTATTTATTTACATCCACTCTACCACTGTGTGTCGCCTCTATTTAATATAAAATAAAATGAAAAGACACATTAACAAGTGGTGCTAGACACAACAGGTTTAACTTAATTTATTTAACTTTATGGACATCTCTCTCTCAAAACATGATACTATGAGTTTTGACCTGTCTGTTAACTATAGTAACTCAGTACTTATCACCACTCTTTTTGAAGTTACAAACATTTAACATCATGTGGAATGATGATTATACCCTTTCAAGGTCACTCAAGGTAAAAGGTAATGCCAAGTTTGTCTGTTTGTCAGTAACAGTAAATATGACTTTCTCCACCAATTACCTCTGCCAAGGAGGTTATGTTTTTGTCTGTCTGTCTGTTAGTTAACAAGATAACTCAAAAAGTTATGGACAAATCTTCATTTTGTTACTAAGGCTGTAATTCATAGATATAATACTCAACTAAATCAACATTTTCACTTCCCCAAATATGTAACATCAAGGCTCAGTTTTCTGTCAGGCTCAGGGGATGTAAACTCTGGAGCAGATTTTCACATTCTTAGAAACAGCACATCAAAGATATCCTTCAAGAAATGTTTAAGAACATCAATTATGATAACACTTTGATGTGGATGAAAGCATGAATTTATTGAGTATGTAAATATATGTATGTATATGTATATCTGTATGTAGTTATGTATGAGTTTGTATGTGTATATGTATATGTGTATTTGCCTCGTCTCATCTTCTGAACCTGTTTTTATCATGTCACTAGGGTCACTGGGGGTCTAATCCAGCTACAATGGGTGAAGGCGGGGTACAACCTGTATGAGTCTCCAGTTCATTTCAGGGCTGAACATATATAGACAAACAATCACTCTCACATTCACACTTATGGACAAATTAGATTAACCAATTAACCTATCAGTGCATGTGTTTGGATGGTGGGAGGAAACTGGAGAAAACCCACGCAGCCCACCCATGCAAATTCCACACAGAAAGGTCTGGTGTGGGAATAGAACCAGGGACTTTCTTGCTGTCATATATATATATATATATATATATATATATATATATATATATATATATATATATATATATATATATATATATACAATTTTGGTTTGACCTTTGACCTACATTCACTAAAATTTAGTGAGCTTTATTCTGGATGACCTATAGTTACTGGACCTCCTCTAATACTAAGTCTCTGTGTCCAATGTTTTTTTCATCATAGTCCATTTGACTTTTTTACTGTAGGTACTAATTGAATGACCCCTGACCTCTAACTCAAAATCTATACACACAACATGCAAGATTGAAAGACCAGCATTTTGATGCTAATTTGGAAATCTGTAAAATGAAGAGTTCAAAAGTTATATCCAAAATTTTATTTGAACTTATGTGACCTTGACTTTTGACCTGTACGAGAGTTTTTAAATTTGACTTTTAAGTTTCTGATGTCAATGCACATCAACAGTGAGAGGACAAACAGAATAAAAATGAACCAAAGACAATACCCCTTGCCCTTTGGTGGGCGGGGTAACAACATAAACCTAGACCATCAAATGAATGTGGATTTCTGTTGTAACTTGTCATTGCTGCTCATTTTCATGACAGACTGAAGCTTATTTGTCTTTTATGTTCATTAATATTGATCATCTGTGTATCTACACTGTGTTCAACTTGACGTCTGCCAGAAACAATGTTTTTTTTTAGGGTTTGCATCAGGTTATGATTGTCTTTGCACTCAACAGTTATATTATGTAAAATAAACCAACTGACCAAAACACAGGTGAAAAGTACCTGCTTAAAAACACATCTGTATTTGTGTGAGCATTTTGCTGCCCCCCACCAAATGAACACATACGATACAATTTAAAAACCCTTCAGAAATTACACGAAAATGACATTATTTCATTCATTCATTGACAACATTGAAAATCAGTTAGTCACTCCTCAGTTTTTTAATACACTGAGGTCAAGAAGGTTAGCCCCACAACATTTAACAAAGGTACAACCATCATAGTATTCCAAGCCTCGGGGAAGAGACAATAGAAAAATGTCATCCGAGAATTGCACAAGATAAGTGCCCTCTTGAGAAGTCCTGCAGCTGTTTGTGTACAGAATAAAAAACAAGGCAGACTGGACACAACCCTGAAGTAAGTCTGCATCTGAGGTGTTGGTTCCAGACATATGTTCTTTCACCCAAAACATGCTAGACTAAGGAAAATCTAACTGCAATATTAACCCTTAATGCCTACTGTCAATTAATTATCTCCACTTAATTTAACATTTCCTCTTTTTTGGGCTGTCAAATAATTACAATGTTAAATCAGATTAATCACAGGGTTGATTTGGCTTAATGTCAGTCAAAAAAATGTGAAGAAAAAATATACAAAACATGTTAAAATCGACAAACATTTCACCCCCCCCCCCAAAAAAAAACAAAGAGATGAAAAATCCAAAACATAGAGAAAAACTCTTCTAAAAAACAGGGGAAAAAATGTGATAAAATATCTAAAGCATAATCAAAGATATGTATTGTGTTATAATTTTTAAGCAGATTAATCATGATGGATTAATCCAATCCATCTTAATCCATGTTAATGTGTCATACACACACACACACACACACACACATATATATATATATATATATACATAACAGATCTGCATGGTCAGTAATAAATATAGGAAATTGACTGACTTTTGCATAATGCACAATTCTCAGGTTAATATTATAATTAATGATGAGAAATTACATATTAATGGTGAAAGTTTAAACCTGGTAAAAAATTAATTTGGAAGTCATCCCAAAGGTCTTTATGGGTTTAAATAATGAGAAATGGTTCGAATTAAAGGAAGAAACTGAACAAAACATAGTTATGATCATGAATGGGACAAAAATAAGATATTTTCATGACATTAGGAATGGTATTAATAATAACATTTTCTGTGTTTTCAGCTTAATGATCAATTATATTGCTGTTATTTTACATGGCTAAGTCAGTAAATAAATTGGTAGGTATGACTTTATTTATATAAACAAATGAATACAAAATGATTCTGACTTACAGTATCAGATAAAAAGGCTAAATAATAAGATAAAAAGTTTTGAAAAATTAGATAACAAATGCAAAATTATGAGAAAAACAGTTGTAATAATGAGATACAATGGCACACTTGATATAAAGTCATAATTATGAGAAATGTGACATAAGAAATACAGAAGTTGAGATCATGAGACAAAAGTCATAATTACCCCCCCCCACCACCACCACCACCTCAAGGAGAGGGGTATTGTGTTTGAGTTGGTTTGTCTGTCTGTTTCATTTTTTTTGCGAATACACATTTTTGATGACTGTGACCTTTGACCTACATTCACCCACTTTGAGTGGGATCTATTCTCGATCACTTTGCACCTTTCCTGAAAATGTCATGGAAATTGGTCTGTTATTTGTTTTGCATAAACCAGAAAAAAAAAAAACAGACTCAAACACAATACTGTACCTGTCTCCCCTTTTGGGGGGGCGGGGCAATTATGACTTTTATCTCATCATCTCAACTCTATCTCATAATTCTGTATTTCTTATGTAATATTTCTGACTTTTTATCTCATAATTATGACTTTATATCAAGTGTGCTATTGTATCTCATAACACAATGTCCCTCTCTCCCCTTCAGAGGGTGTGGTAAAAAGCCAAAACTTGTACTTCCCTGGGTGTCAAGAGGTTAAGTACAGTAAAAAAGTGCTTTTACTTAGTTATTTAAGAGAAAAGTAAATAACACAGAAGACATAATACATAGAAAAAGTCCAAATTACATTGATGAACACTCATAGCTGCATTTCTTTTTCTCTAACAAAACTAACAGCAGAGGTGGGAAGGAACTAAGTGAAAGCACTCTGAGTATAAAACAGAAGAATATGTGGAACCTTCCCAGAGAAATAATACGTCCTTGCACAAACAAATGAAAAAAATCAAGGCAACAAATGATGTTGTTCTAATGTGAGGCATGTAAGCTGTTGGACAAACCTCACTGTGAAAAGCAGGTTGAGAGAGTAACAGGGTTGACCAGGTATTCTGGGAGGAAGTGTATACACTTCTATAAATCATCAAAGACCTTATCCAAGGTCGTATCTTCAGTGTGTTTTCTGTAATTGAAATTTGGAGTTGCTCTCATCTCTTATTACTGAAGAAGCCTCACATGCCTCACTGTGCCCTTTCTTAATTATACTGTTAGTGATTAAAACATGATGGTGAGCCAAGCTATTGAGCTGGGTTGGTGCTCTTCTAATTAATTTGTCTTCCTTCTCTGGGCATATTACGCTATTCTCTCTCCTTCTCATTCTCCGTCTGTGAGCCTAAACTTTAGATCCCAAATCTCCCAAGCACTCCCAGACTGTTGTCTTTGTTGTTAAATGTTTAATGTTTCGAAGTTTTCACCGTGAAATCAGACCCAAACACTGACTTCAAATGACAAGTTAATTAGAAAACAAACACCAGACTTCATAAGAGATGATATTCAAGTCCTTCGTGTCAACCAAGGAAAACAGTGAGCTTCTTTACTGTCTCAGCAAACTGTACGATGACGTCCCAGAGGTGGAAGTTTACTCATTCTTCTTGTCAGGAGGCTGGGAGGGGTACGGTGGAATGAGGACCGGAGTGTTGAAAGCAGCCAGGGAGGACAATAAATCATGCAGGAGAAGCAATGCCTGAGGGCCAGGGCAGCAAAGCAAGCACTGTGGATGGAATACGTGATGAGAGGAGGGGTGGGTGTACGGTGGGGGTGAATGAGTGGGCTCACAGAACATGAGAGAAACTCAGAAAGGTGTGTGTTAGAGATGCGTAAATAAAAGATAGACGAGGGTGGAGCCAAGTACCAAGAGATATGACAAAAGGAGAAGACGGTACAGGTGGAGAGATTCTGCTCTGAGACAGTGTCAGTCAGAGGAAATGCCTTTTTCCTCTGCACACACATCCACGTGTTGAACAAAGCATTCAATCAAAGGTCTTGACATGAAAAACTGGAGCAAACAAAACAAACGGAGAACGCTCCAGCTCGGCAAACCAAGCCAAGACGAACCACCAAAACAGATATCAATATATGAAAATACTACACAATTTGTGTCTCTTGTCTTGAGAATATACATCTTCTCTAATGCCATATTCAACTGTAAACTTTCAGATTCATTCTTTTTTAGGTTTTATGCTCGATGAAAAAAAGGTAAAAACGTCAAATCGATCCTTCAGACTGCTGTGAATTACAAAGCCCTCAAGAGAACACGGTCAAGTTTTGGGGATTTTTGAGAAACTTCTGGCCAGTTTTACATTTTTTTTGATCCGCACTGCAGTACTTGACATGTCGACATGTTATGAAAACTGTGTGTTAACGCAGAAAGAGATGAGTGTAGTGTTTAATGTGGAGATGGATGAAGTCTGGAGGAAAATTCCTCCAATATTCTAGGGGGATGTTAGCGTTGGGTATTTGCAGAACACTATGAGCATTAACTGAATCAATGCTCCAGCCAACATATTACTAGCTGTCAATCACACCTGTCAATCGAAATCTGGTTTGGCAGCCCTCAATGACTTCTAATAACCATAAAATCATATCAGCAGAGGAATAGCCTGGGAGTGGACACATTAGAGCACAGGTGTCAAGCAAACAGCCCCCAGGCCAAAACCACTAAGATATTAACAATCAGGGATGTCAAAGTAATTTTAATTCAGGGACCACATACACACCAACATGAACTCGAGTGGATCACATCAGTAAAATACTATCATAACATCCTATGAATAATGACAGCCTCAATTTTTCTCTTTTAGTGTAAAAAAGTAAAACTACATGAACATGGTTATGTTTACAAACTATCCTTTAAAACAGGGGTTCTCAAACTTTTTTGGCCCAGGTCCCCCTTGGAGGGGTGAAATTTTTCCATGTCCCCCCTCATCCTCGCGATACTGAAAATGATAAAAAACCACTTCAACAATGATTATTATGAAACAATGATAACCTTTTTTAATAGTGCTTTTGTGCAAACCAACGACATTTTCAGGTATTATAATATAAATGAGCACTTCAGAAACAACAATTTTAAATAATTTTAAAATAATAAACGGAACAAAAGACACACAAAACCGTGTGTGTGTGTGTGTGTGTGTGTGTGTGTGACAGACAGACAGACAGACAGAGACTTAATGAGAGGGATGAGCTTGTCAAATTCAATATAACTATCAATGTACTTTCTCTTTTTAGGGTTAGGGCGTTTGTTTTTGTCATTGTCATTTTCATTGTCATTTCTTTTACCACTTCTTGAGGAACTTGGCGGACACAAAAATCGATCCATGTTCACTGCAGGGTGGCTAAAAATAGCCTGTGACTCGCTCCGTCTCAATTTAGTCAAGCTGGCGTCAAACAGCGCTGTTACTTCCGCCCGCTCGCTACAAAATAAAACTTCCGCATTTCAAAATAAGACAGCAAAAAACCCCCAAAAAAACAAACAAAAAAACCAAAACCGTGAATAATTTCGCGGACCCCCTGGACATGCGCCACGTCCCCCTAGGGGTCCGCGGACCCCAGTTTGAGAACCGTGGCTTTAAAAGAAACCATTTAATTACACTGGTCTACAAGTAAAATGCTAATAAAATGTTACCATGTGTGTTGTAATAAAGAAAATTCAAGTCTTAAATGCTGGTCTGCTCAGTCATTGGCTGCAGACTGGACACTGAACAACCTGTTATCTATCATGGATGACCCTGTCCACCCTCTCCACCCTGTAGTGGACAGACAGAGGAGCTCCTTTTCCAAAAGGCTCAGACAGCTTTGCTGTCTCAAGGACCGGTACAAGAAATATTTCCTGCCTCAAGGAATAAAACTGTTCAACTCATCACTGTTGTGTCGGCGATGACAATGAGTAACTGGCAATTTTTGCCCTATTATGTCCAACTCTTTATGCTGTCTTTGATAACACTACTCGATTAGGGAACTGTTTAACTTGTATGGAACTGTTTAGACTACATATATTTTTGTACTGGTCCATTTTGCACTGATACTACTATTATCTATCTATCTATCTATCTATCTATCTATCTATCTATCTATCTATCTATCTATCTATCTATCTATCTATCTATCTATCTATCTATCTATCTATCTATCTATCTATCTATCTATCTATCTATCTATCTATCTATCTATCTATCTATCTACATTTAATGTCTGAAGAAGATACTTTCTGAAAAAAAGGTGTTATTCAGCACTAAATGAAACAGCTGGAATGTGTACATGTAAAAAATCGTAGAGTAGTGCAACTTGAACAAATATGGTTAACCTGAAATATCTTAAGAGAATTAAAGAGCAAAGGATATTGGTTTTTTTGTTTGTTTGTTTTTCACTATAACAGCAAAATTACTAATTCATATCAACTTGACTTTACAGATTGCTAGTGACCCAGAATACTGTAGATGTGATTACATTTATTCTTCTCCCATTTATATACAATATGTGTTTTACTTATGTATTTCAATGACTTTGTACTACATTACAGAACCCCCCCCCCTACAAAATCCAATCTGCGTCTGCCTCTGAGCCCTAATTATTCTGTATGTTTTTTCCAATCATTTGAAAAAAATCCCATCATGGTTTCCACATGTACTGTGTCTACACTGTCTGCTGTCTTATTATATGTGTTTGCATTTCTGTTTCTGTATTCCATGGAATTCTTCTTAGGCGCCTGTGGTGGGCAGCCTATTACTGTTACTGTTGCTGTAGTAAAGGATCAATTAAGTATTTATCATCATCATCATCATCATCATCATCATCATCATCATCATCATCACCATCATCATCACCATCATCATCATATGCTGACATCAGCACAGGCATAGACATGATGAGCTGGACCGATACCAATATAAGATACAATACGTGTGAGGGGTGGGGTTTATTGTGCTTGACACCACTTATTAACAACATTCTGCCTGTTACTAAATGTTTTGTGCATTTGTAGATCCACTGTGATCTGTTACAATACTTGCAATGCACGTGATAGGCATACTATTAAAATTGCACTTATTTTTCTTAACATATTTGAGGTTGTTCAGATTATTCATATTTCTATTTTCATACTTTTGTCACAGTTATTTTACTGGTCTGGTCCAGCTCATTTGACATTTGCACATTTCATAGTTTATTTGCACACAATACACAATACAATACACACAAATTGCATTGTAACTGCACATAATGTTTACTTCTCTGTACATACAGTGTTTTTTTTCTATACATAATGTGCATAATCTTGATAGACATAGTTTTTAGCATTGTTTTGTTGTTTTTATCTAGCCAAAAACTACCTGTAAGCATAATGTGGTGTTATGCACATGACAGACATGCTTCATTCTCACATCACATCGCATGGCCCCTGAACTAAACTGACATTGAAACCGGTGTATTAGAGAATCAAAATAAAGCAAATAACACTGTAATATGTTTCTTTCCATCCAAATGTGTATCATAAATTGTCACTGTGAAAGTGAGTGTCTGCCCTGCACTGGTCCAGTGACATGTCCATGGTGAACTCCTCCATTTGGTTGCTGAGCTAGACTCCAGAATCTCCACGACCCTTTTGAGGACAAAGTGGTTCAGGAAATGAATTAATGTATGCATGACTGAACCAACTGAGCTGAAAGAAAGCTGAGAAAAAGACTAATTGTTAGTTACTTGTCTGAAAGCATTTATGAAGAGACAAAATCACAAGTGTCCAGAGAAATAACTTTCCAAGTACTTTCAAAAACTTGAAATACAATCTGCTGAAAGGTAACTGGAATTAATGCTAATTCATGCCAAAAACTATCAACAACTTCAACTTCAACTCAGAGTCTGTATTTTGTAAATGCTCCTCAGGCCAAATACAGTTTTTTTTATACTCAATGGCATGCATATGCATGTATAGTAGCCACTACTTTAATTTCTGCAAACTGCATTCCATATTTTTGTGTTTTGAATCTGTAATTCCTGCAGGGACAGTTCACCTAAATCGACTCCAGTCCACATAATTTATAAACCTTGTTTTCACACTAATATCTCCCTGTACACATATTCTTCACATGGACAACTGGGACAGGATTCTGAGATAAAACTACATGAAAATAATACCATACCTGCAAGTCCTGAAGAGACTAAGGATATGAGAAGGTAAAGGATTCATACTAGGGTAGTAGGGATTCAGAAGGAAGTAAATAAACATAAATACTTCAATTATTATAATTTCTTCCCTTGAATCTTTAAATGTTAACACACACACCTGTGCTTTTTGGTTCTTTGTGAGAGCAGGTTTGATTTTGGTTTTAATGCATTTGAGGGGAATTATTAAAAGTTGGTGTCTTTCTGATTTTAAATTAAATCAATAGAACAACATAAAAAAGACAAACCGTTAGTCATGCACAGCATTTAAAAATTAAACTAAAGATAGTTCAGAGTTACAGTAAACAGTGGTAAGTTAAATTCAGTCCTCAACACAATGATGGCATTTCTGTCTTTGGTGGCTGATGAAAAAAATCAGTGCAAGCTTGACGGCGCCTTGCGATGACATCCAGGTACGATAGTATCTGTATGCAAATGCTCTTTAAAAAGTTCCTGGTATCCAAGTAGAATCGAGTAGAGTTGAGTAGAGCCGATACCACGTGGTGGAAATGCGGCAGTAGAAATGTTTCAGATGCAGCTCAGTGGGAAATGTCAACCTGGATACTGAAACGCTAAAGACCTGGTGATTGGTCGATAGGTGATGGGCGGAGCATCAGTCCAAAATACATAATAGCACTGTTTACATGAGAGTTTTTATTCCTGCTTAATTTCGAATAAAAGTTCATTCTGCTTTAATGTGATCATGTAAAGGCCTAATTCCAGTTGAAAATGTTAATTCCAAATTAAACTTCATTCTGAATAAAGTCACTGGTTTAATTCCGATGTTAATTCTGAATAACATAATTCCTGTCACATATAAACAGTTAATTCTGCTTTAACATTATTCCTATCGTGCTGCACATGCTCCTGGTCTTGTCTCGATGACATACATATTTCGCATTGATGACGCACATATTCTGTGTTGCATGACAGTAGGAACATTTTCTGGCTGTACGAAGCAAGCATTGGAGTCACTGTGAAGGTAAGTATTTGATTGGAGAATTAGAAGAATTAAATATAATTGAAATAGTGGATGGTCAGACCACCCATGAAACACCCAACAAGAACCATCCCCAGTGGTACACCCCGCACCTGCTGGCTGGATGTAGTGGCCCAGGACCTTAGGGGCTGCAATGTGACCGTGGCACAAGCCCAACATCTTGCCTGTTGTAGAACCAAATGGAGAGACCTGGTTACCATGGTTGGCTCTGCACGCCTTGAAGTGCAAGAGGACTGAAGGATGAAGGAAGGTAGGTAAGGCATGTATGTATGTATCGCAAGCAACAGGAGCCTGAAAGAGACCAACTACTTCAAAAGGAAAGAATGTTGAGCAGACTCTTGGAGCAGAACACACGGTCCAACGAGGGACTTATTGGTGCAATATTTGAGGTCCCCAGGTCTACAACACATGTGCCACAGGCTGGTCCCCTCACTTTTATTCACATCCCCAACCTAGACACCAATAGATTCAGGAACCCTGGTATCGACACCCAAGCGTACACACACCCAGAGTCTGATTACACACATTACACTGAATGTAGACTTTATTACACACTTGCACAGTTTTTGTTCTTTTGTTTTTTAGATTGTGGCCTGTGTTTGCTTGTACACATCCTTAAAATAAACTTTGCACTGTAAGTGATTCTGTGTGTTTAATGGATGCTCAACAAAACAGGAAGTGGACACAATTGTTTTCTTCCGGTAGACATCAAGATGTCACATGGGTGTTCCGTCCAATCAGAACCCTCTGTACCCCCAGCTGTTAGAGCCAAATTAGCTAGAGCGGAATACACCCGTTTCTCATGGAAGCGCTTATTTGGAATAAACATGTCAATGTAAACATGTAGGAAATAGCTTTAATTCTGAATTACTTTATTCAGAATGAATTGGGAATTAATAAACATCATGTAAACATACAATAGGAACATAAACATTACATGTGGGCTGATACTGAGCTCTACTGGACGATTACTGTGACTGATATCAATATTTAAAATGAACATGATTCTGGTCTGGTGACATTCAAGGCCATTTTAGGATTATTTGAAATATAAATCTTACATACAGTACCTTTAAATGAGGTTAATTTAACTTTGCACAAAAATGTTTTTTTTTCTTTTATCTTTATGGAAAACCTCCCATTTACAATGGTGCAAGTTACATAAAAGAAGTAAAATCATAACACAACAATAAGAATTGCAAATGTTTCCAGTTTTATACTGCTAAAAAGGTTTAGAAATTATCATAAATAGTTGTACTAGGAAATTTAAAAGTAAAATCAGTTCAAAACAAGGGCAATGCAAATCAATATAGTCATTTTGGAAAAGTCTTATCAGAATAGTTTAAGAGCCTAAGGTTTTCATTGTTTTCTGTAGTAAATAAAAGGAATTTGTACTTTTTCTTACTAGAGTTTCATTAGTTTTTTTTGTTTGTTTTTTTTCCACTAATGTCTATGCTTGTACCAGACAAAAGGATGTGTGAACTTTCAGCACCTCTGGATATCACTGGAGGAAAATGGAAATAACATCAAGTGAGACTGGCATATTTCATTCATCTGCTGTCTTCAGTCAAACACAGTGAGACAGATATGGTCCATAAACTACAGACTAATCTTTGAGGTTATTATTGCACTCTTCATTACTGCACAGACTGTCAGTGGACACAAAGGTCAAACAAAACCTTCAACCACGCATAATTGCGTCTGTGTTTTCTGTGTAGCAGTACAAGGGCAGCTCGGCAGTCGGCTTTCCTCTCCTGTGTCTCTAATCTGAACTCCACTTAGGCCGACTGATGATGTGCCTGAAGAAAAGGCTGCCTCATTAGAAGACGGCCCAGGAGCTGTGCGGACCTCACTGAAGCGTTGTGACCTCGCTGCTCTTCTCTGAGTGAGAAAGCAATGAGGACAGAACCATTTCAGTTACAGACACGTCTCAACCACAAACATGCACACGAAAAAAAACCAGATCTTTCCAGTGCACTTTTGCACAGTATACCATTAGCACTGCATCTGAAAAACCCCCTTGCCAACACAAAAACTTTTAATTGAAAAATAAGAGTTTTGTCGAAATTTACACTTCGATATTTTTTATGCAAATGTTATATTTGCACAATTTGAGGGTCAGTAGAAAAGTATATATATATATATATATATATATATATATATATATATATATATATATATATACATATATAAAATGTTTCTCTCGCCCCACCTGGGCGGTATCTCCTTCAGACTCTGGTCCTCTACCAGAGGCCTGGGAGCCTCAGGGTTCTGCGCAGGACCTTAGCTGTTCCTACCAATGCGCTCCTTTGTACAGAGCCATACTGGAGCCATTCTCCCAGCTTGCCTTCACACTCCACATTTTCTCTCTCTCTCTCTCTCTCTCTCTTTCTCTCTCTCTCTCTCTCTCTCTCTCTATATATATATATATATATATATAAATATATATATATATATATATATTTTATTTTTTTTTTTTTTTTTTAATTTTAAGTGGAGGGGGAAAAAAATAACCAAAGAGGGGAAGAGCCCAACACCGAATCACTGTCCCACCAGTGGACGTGGGAAATGTGGTGTACAGAAGCCTGGTTGTTGTCACGCTGGGGTCTGGTCTTCTCAGAGTCAGGTTGTTAGTGAAAGTGGGTGGTAAACTCCATCTAATGCTAAATACTGACACCAGACTGACAGTCAACAAGTACCTGAAGAGGAAGTTGAAAAGAACTTTGAAGAGAGAGTTCAAGAGGGCGTTGAGAGGTAAACAGGTGGAGGCTGTGCAGTCCGCCCCCAGGATTCAACCTCAGAGGGTCAGGGTCCGCTGTGAGGTGGTGGGCGGTTTGGCTTGTGCTCCCGCCAGGCATATTTCCTCTGTAGCACCGGCTCGGGGTCAGCCAGAAAGAGTCAGGGGGCGAAAGTAACCCATGTCTCTGGCAGCAACCTTTGCAGCGCCCTCTCCCCGGTGGGGGGCACGGCCCACGTATAACCAATGCCAGGGGTCAGCTACGATGTCAGCAACAATTAAATGTTTTGAATTTTGAATTTTATTTTTAAAATTGTATGCATTTATTTTTAATTTTTTAATTTTTAATTTTATTTAATTATTTTGGCTACAAGAAGGATGACACTGAAACACATGTTCTGTGTCATGTGTGTGTGTCGTGCGCAGGTATTATATACTTTTTTATGTAGTTTTTTTTTTCATATCGCAATATATATCGCCATGCAGCCCTAGTCCATACCTACCAAATACAGCTGCATACACCCTGGTTTTTACAATAAATATATACATTAATTAATTAAGGCAAGGGGGGTGGAAATCAAAATGTATTTGTCTTTCTAACTCTACAGTTTTTTGCCTGTTAAATAAACAGCAAAAGTGAATGTTTTAGTCCAAACTACATGGTGTTACCTTAATAAAGAGCCGCTCCCAAACCTTTTTTTTTTTTTTTTTAAATCTGTGCTTCAATAATACTGTACTTGAATAATAGCTCTCATTTTAATTTGTTATTTGTCAGGTGTTTTAAGCAAAACACCTCAACATGGTAAGTAGTCATCAGTTATTTTTGTTTTTATCATTATATTTATCCAAATGTACCTTTAGCAGTACTGGGAATTAACCACTTAATACCTAGTGTCGCAAATATACAACATACTTATTATTTATCTCCACTTAATGTAGCATTTCCTTTTTTTCTTCCTTATATTTCAATTCAGGCATTAAGGGGTTAAAATGAACAGAAACTGAAAAAAAATCCCAAGGGTGGTCTAATATTTTTTTCCATTTCTGTATAAGCAGGAAAACAAATGCACCATAAGCCAGGATTATGCACGGTGTGTGATGCAATCTGCAAAGTAAAGCCTCACCAAAATATTGATTTACCATGTGTTTGATCTTCACACTCTACAGTAAAAGTAATATAAACAGTAGCTTTCTCTGTATAGTTCATGTTTTACTCTTGTCTTTGGTGCATCTTGTGTTTTACTCGACCAAATCGAGATTTAGTCAAATATGTTGACCAGTAACATTTGCTTGTTTGTGTGTTTGCACTCTAGCGACGACATTTCTAGAGTAAATTGGCTGTAATTTGAGAAGTTTTGTTCATGTCACCTGCAGTATGTGATCTATTTTCGTGGATCTAAGTCAAATTAAAATATTAAAAATTGGTCAGTGTCCAGTACTTGAACATTTTTAATGTGATTGATTTCAAACTTTGATATAGGGTTCATCACACTCAATATTAGACATCAAAGACTTCACACTCTAGAGTCACATATTCTTCATGGATCATTCTGAAATTTGGTGTGTTTAAGAAGCTGGAGGTAACATCAGTCCCATATGTCCCATCTCACTATGTCCAGTTTTTGGTATTCCCGTCATTACCCTAGGTACTGAATTAATTGTAATTAATTGACATTTTAATTAATTACAATTAATTTAAAAATGTATTTTTTTAAACTTTATTACAACTGAAAAGTTAGACTTTTTACTTTTACTTCAGCAAAGGAGTTGAATCAATACTTTTATGTATGTTTTCACTCTAGTAGCAGTACTTCTATTTAAGTACTTTGACCACCTCTGTTTAAATTCAATATATACAGTAAATTATAGTAACTTCTGCAGCCGTGATGAATAAACATCATGGCCAGTATTTATTCTAATGATTTTGTATGTATTACATTTTTAATTGCACCATTTTATCTTTTTTAAATTATTTTTATGCAAATTGTTCGAATGAAAATTGCTGTTGTTGGAGGCAGCTGAAGAAGAATAGGAAGAAAATGTTGCAGAAACACACTGTCAGATACTCCATGAAACTAGAAAATTCAAAACAAATTTATATTTTTGTCCACTATTATTTTTATTGTGCTCAGCTTGTTTCTTCTGTTCCCGTTTAAACTGTAACATTTTTATTATATTTTCTTATCTTATTATTAGTTTTTGTCATTTAATGTTTGCTCTATGCTTACTTTTGGAGCGCTGATGTTTTATTAGTACAGTGGTACCTCTACTTACGAAATTAATTTGGTACCGTGAATTTTATGGAAATAGTCTGCCTCCTTTTTTTTGTCATCTCCTGTTTCACTTCTGTTGACAACGCAGCTCACTTCTTCTTTTCATTTACACCTTCTTTGACCTCATGATGGATAAATGCATACTGTGGTGGCTCTGTGCTTTACATGTGGCTTCTGATCCTGGGCCGACACAGGTACGGATTGATGAATGAGGGTCAAAGGCTCATGAAAAGCATCAGGGTAGCTCCCTCATAGCCAATGGGATGCTACGTACAGTACCTTAAATAATGTCCATAGTATTTATGTCTCAGAGGTTTCAGTTTTGTTTCGTAAATTGAATTTGCTTTCGTATTCAGAGATGAAAAATTGAGATAAAGGTTTTTCATTACTTGGATTATTCATTAGCTGGGTCTTTCATAAGGGGAGGTATCCCTGTATTGTTGCAATGACAGAGGAAACAAGAAATAAAGAGAAGACTTCTAATGCAAGTCTGCATTAGAAGCATAAATGACCTTCTGCAGCCGAGGTCAATAAAAGTTCAGGATGGTAATAAAAAGAGGAAATCAATTTTTCTTTTTAGGTATGGTTAGTCAGTGAGAAATGGCTTTAATATGTAACCAAATTACCTTCACAGATGTATTTAGTTAAGGTAATCCTGTGTGTGTGTGTGTGTGTATAGCAGTAGTAGCTGTTCCAGCTGTGAACCCCACCACTGCCTCTAGATGCTGTTCACACTGGGAAGGTGCTAAGGGTTTTAGTTTATATACATTTCCTTTACAAGCACTTATAAAAACCTTATGGTGAGTAATTGGAGCAGATGGAGAACTTCCACATCGATGCATTGCTGCGAGTTCCCGAGGTGATTCTAATCAGACACACATCCACTGTATATCATTATCACCTACCGAGGTCTGGTGATCTTGCCGCCACTCGGCGCAGCACGAAGGCGCTACTGATGGAGGCTCTATGTTTGCAAAATAAACACATAAGACGCAGCAACAACAGAAGTGCTACAAGAATCAGATAAAGTTGTAAGGCTGCACAGAAATGCATGTGGAGTACAGTAGGTAGAGTCTGTCTGCTGTCGTTACTCTGAAGGATACAGATAGCATGATGTTCACGCATTGATTTGATGCGTTCATGTGTAAAACCTCACGGAATAGAGAAGTGTGAGCAGATTAGTGGGTCCCATTGTACATTACCAAACCCCAGCAGGAGGCTGATGGTCCACTCAAATTTATCAAACCACAGTGGAACACATTATACTGATTAATTATCTATAATGCATCTAAATGTTTATTAAATCTCTCTACAAACCTGAAACAATTTACCTTCATATTTTATTGCAGACAGACCATTAATTCTAATGTTCCTTGTTCTTTTATCATTTGTTATTTCTTCCCCTGTTTCAATGTGCAGCTAATGACAACACTTCCTTCATGTTTGTCTGCTCTTCCTTTAGTTCCTTTTTGAACCATGGCTCAGAGGGTGGAGGCTATAATGTAAACTATCAGCAGACGCAGTTTAAATACATTAGTGCTTTTTATATACAAAAGTTATTTTTGACCCATTGTCAAAATCACAGAGAGATTGTATTTTAAAAAAACAAAAAACAAAAAAACAACAACTTGTCAATAACACAATAGCAAGCAAGCACAGTTTATTTGTGTTGTACAGTTCATACATAGAGAAAAGGTTTGGGATTAGTTTAGGGTTAAATTTATCAACTACATCCAAAGTAATTTTCTGACTAACAGGCATTCTGACATTTTGGTGGTTGCCTCTTTTCTGGATCACATCCTTACTCATTTGTGTTTCTTTAGTATATCTGGCCCTTTATGTGATATGTTTAACCTTTAAATCTAATTGTAAGGACTTTTGGGTGGCATTTCTAAGAGACAAAATAATATGAAGTGTCTTTGCCTCTTACTTTTTTCTTTTTTTTCTGTCATGCAGTTAGTGGAACAGTCTTACTGATAGAAATGAAAGTTATATAACCCAACTATCAGTGCAAGAAGTGTTTAGTTCTGAGGAATGTATCAAAACAAAAGCAAAGCGTATCTGATTCAAATTAATTACTAGTGAATGGAAACGATATCTGCTCTGAAATAGAGCCAACAGGACCTTGTTATTTGTCTTTTTACTATTCTGCTCTATTTTTAATGCAGTAGCTCTGAAAGTGGTGAGATTATTGATGCCTTCTGCTGCTGATACAAACATCATATTCTGTCACTGAATGGTGCACATTTATGTGCTAATAATTCCATTAACCTCTTACCAGTCTTGTCCTGGGACATAGATGACACTATTTTAATGACACCTATATATACAGTACAGTTCCCACATTAATGTACCAACACTTGTCACATCAAATGAAAGCAAACACGGTTAGGTTAAGTCTCCACCAGGGAGAAGTTTCTCTTGGAGACAGGGAGGTTGCAGCACCATAAGAAAAGACAGCATCAACAGACAATACAAATTAAAATAACATGCAATACGTTGCCGATGGGACAAAAGACAAGGATATAGTCAGACACTGGACGTACCAAAAGTACATGTTCATAAAGCACATGTTCTTCTCCTTATATATCAAAATGTTATTGGATTTCTAAATTTACAGCTTTTTATCTATCAAATAAAAAAGGGAGTGTTTTAGTTCAAACTACAGGGTGTTAACTTTTGACGTATCGACCCTCGTGGGACCCCGAGGTCCTCCGGCAGTGGCCTCTTAACTGTCCCCCTGAGCTAGGACTGAGACCCACGGCAAGGCGGCATTTAGCCACTACGGCCCCCGCCTGTGGAACAGCCTGCCGGAGTGCCTCAGGGCTGCAGAGACTGTCGATACTTTTAAAAGAGGGTTAAAAACTCACCTTTTTACTCTGGCTTTTAACTAACTTTAAAAAATGTTATGTTCTTGTTATTTTATGTGTTTAACTCTCGTAGCCTCTTACTTATGTTTTAGGTTTTTACTGCATTTCTTAGCTTAAAACTTTTATGTTTTAACTCCAGTGTTTCCTCAGGGGGGTCCTCCACCCTGGGGGTTGTATCTGGCCCGCTGCTGGGGGTACTGCCCGCGGGTCCCCTCGGCCCGGCTGGTTGGGGGGCTCCTCACCTTGGTGGGGGGGCTCTCCCTGTTTGTCGGCGTCGGGGGTCTGTGTGCCAACACCCCTAGTGGTCATTGCCTGGGGCCCCTCCCAGTGTGGAGGACCCCAGGGTAGACGTTTCCATGATGCTCAGCGCCAGGCCATGCCTCCTATATTTGAAACTGAGAGTGTGTGGGTGTGCGTGGGCGTGCGTGTGCATGTATGGGTCGGTGTGTTGATGTGCGTATGTGTGCTCTGTGAATATATGGTGGGAGGGATGGGTACTTGTTTTTAATGTTTTTAATGCTGTAAAGCACTTTGTGTTACATTTTTTGTATGAAGAGTGCTATATAAATAAAGTTTGATTTGATGTGATTTACAAAGAGCTGTACTCTAAACAGTTGAAAAACAGCTGTCACATTAATTAGTAGAGGTATTTTTCAGGCGTTTAAAGCTAAATCACCCCAAAATAGTTAAGGGTTAAAATTTTTTTATTGATTTTTCTCATCAATACAGCTACTATTTTAAAGAAAAAAATTTAATTGCTAAATAAATGACATGAGGTGGGGAAATGTAGTAAAGGGCTTTCACTTAGAAATTAAACTATTTCTGTTGCGTAGCCAAAGGAATGAGCAGTCAGGGGTCTGGAGGCTCTGATGTGTGAAGGTGGATTTGCGGTGATAGAGCTGTTGTGTTTGACTTGTAAGGATGACCCCTCACTAATAGAATCCACTCCAAGGAAAGCCCAGTTTTCACTTAGCCTGTCGTTCCCACTGAACACAGCACTCCTTCTTCATACAGCCCATCAACTGTTAGTCACTCGGGGCCAAGAGGCACCATGGAAGCTGAGGCCCCGCACCCAAGACCAATGCTGGCCCGGTCCAGGCACGTCGCAGTTAAATTGGTCTGCCATTCACACGTAATGCTGAGTGATACTTTTCTAAAGGTTTGTTGTGTTTGGTTGTCTTCCACTCTAATAAGACAAGATTTATGTCTCTAAGCCAGATTTATTTATAGCTTTTCTAAAAAAAAAATCAAATAAGTATATTAAAAGCATTTTCTATGTGTTTTGAAGATAATTCTAACAAGTGGTGCCAGGAACACACATTTTACACATTTTACCTGATTTGCT
This sequence comes from Siphamia tubifer, assembly GCA_020466265.1. Lineage (NCBI taxonomy): Eukaryota > Metazoa > Chordata > Actinopteri > Kurtiformes > Apogonidae > Siphamia > Siphamia tubifer. Next base: position 22,061,206 of record CM035794.1, on the reverse strand, counting down.
CTATCTCTTATCATTGCAAAAACTATTTGTTTGTTGACTGTGACCTTTGGACTACATACACCAAAATTTAATGGGATCTATTCTGGACCACCTTGCACCTTTCCTGGAAATTTAATGGAAATTGGTCTGGTATTTTTTTGTGTAAAGCTACTTACAAATACACAGACTGACAGACAGACATACAGATAGAGAAACAAACAAACCGACAAACAAACCGACTTCCAATTTTTACCCCGCTTCCCAAAGGGGAGAGGGATAAAAATTTGAAAAGTAGCTTTATTTACTACCATGTTTAATGCAGACTATCACAGTACTATCCTGTAATGGAAACACTACTTTTCAGAGTTCACTTATTGTGGGTTATTTTTTAGAACATCACCCCTGTGAAAAACAAGGGACTATTGCATGTATATTTCTGCTACTTATATTTTCAAAACTTTAAACGCATTTGATGTAAATAATCACATTTTATATTATTCCTGAAATCAGTTTGAACCTAAGTGAAAGAGTTGAAAAAAACACATTAAAAAATGAGCCCATGATGCATCTATTGGTGCATAGAACACATGACATATAAAAAGACAAAAATAATAACTACCGTCATAGAAAAAACAAGTGGTTCCAGGACAAACAAAACCCACCCCCCTCGCACACACATTTGCCCTATCTCTTTATCTTTGCAAAAACACATTTTTGGTGACTGTGAGCTTGACCTTTGACCTATATTCACCAAAATTTTATGAAATCTATGCTGGACCACCTCACACATTTCCTGAAAATTTCATAGAAATTGGTCCAGAAGACAGACAGATGGACAGACAAACAAACCGACTCAAACACAATAGCCCTCTCTCCTTCGGTTGGGTGGGTTAAATATTAGACCAGGCATGGGCAAACCATTCCCAAAGGGCCGGTGTGGCTGCAGGTTTTTGTTCCAACCAAGCAGCAGTAGCACACCAGACTGGATTCAATTAATCAATTGATCTCAGTTTTCAGAGTTGATTGGTTAAACTGTGAACTCTTGGTTGGTTGGAACAAAAACCTGCAGCCACACCGGCCCTTTGTGGAATAGTTTGCTCATGCCTGTATTAGAACATCAACAGTAATCACAAACAATGGTTATGTAAGCTAGTACTATATGCATCAGTGATTGTTCTTGGTGTGTGTGCAGTGAATATGGGGGACAAAAAGAAAAGAGAATGCGACTGTATGGTTGTTTCAGTTCAGAAGTTAGCAGTGGAAGTTGTAGCTGTGACAACAACTTGTGTTCCTGCTGTTGAGTCAGTTAATAACCCTTGAAACCACTGGAATTACTCTGTCTCAGGTGTTATTGACTTACAATTATTGTAGTACTGACTTTACAGTTTACTTCCATGCCGTCTGCTCAGAGAATTGTTAATAAACTCACTCATTTGTGTTGTCTCCTCTGAATTTTTGCATCAGCCACTAAAGATTGGATCTCCTGGACCGACCATGGTGTAGTATTATGGGCTGTCATGTGGATTAATGTACTGATATATTTACTGTCCACTTCCGTATCTATTTTTTGTAAAGGGACAAGTCACAGAGACAACTGTCGGACCAATCAGCAGTGTTCAAAATGCCCATCTGCATTCTGCCATTCATAGAAATATTTTCAAGTTTGCAGAAGAAAAAATTTATTTGCAATTTTGCAGAATCTGGCAGTGTTTCCCAGCTGACACTATGTTCCCATATAAGGCCATGTACGGGGTCAAAGTTGAACAATATTTACATTTATAGCTTCAATCTGGTGATTTTTAGGAAGTAAAGTTAAAGGAAATGCGGGCAGGTAGTGTGCATGGAAGTAAAAAAATAAAAGCAGATTCATGGATGAAACTGTAGATCCAGGCTTGATTTGCAAATGATTTGTTTTATTTTGAAGGGAGCTTTATATCTGGCCACAGATGTCACTGACCATCACCTGGTGGTGTGTGTTTTAGCCCAACATAAAGCTCTTAAAAGTGAGTTTCTGGGTAGGTAAAGTGTTTAATCATGAGTCTACCTAATCTAAACAACGGGTCTAATATACGCCGGTTAATTGCACCGTATATGACTCTGTAACAGCGGTCTTTGTGTCACATGACTCCATCAGTTCACCCCTTTTTATTAGATATTGTTTAACCTGACTCATATTATCTGGCTAGGTTTCACCAAACTACACACTAAGAGGCACTGCGATATCCTCACGCAACCATATGAGTATCGTGGCTTTCAGGCTTTCTGAAAAACGAAGGAGCCAAACAGTGTTGGCGGGTTGGACTTCCCATGACTGGGCGGTGTTGTGGCTGATGTGACAGAAAGTGAAGGGATTTCAGACATATACCAGAGGATTTTTCTGGAACATCTGACATGTTCTGACCAAGTCTACCAGTTTTACATAGGGACGTTCAGGGAATATCCACTGGCTGTTGCCGATGTTGTCTTTTGTCCTCAGATTTTTCCTGCACATACGACAATGGTCATTTACAGACAACGCAGCGGACCGTTTAGGTGCAGCCATACTGTGGTGTTTGTTTTGATGGCCTGCTTACAGTATGGCTCTTCTTCCTGCTGTAACTCTCTACGTCGCAGCTTGAGTTCAACATGAGTGGCTGTCAGACAGATTCTTCATCTAATCACATACAAGGGTTTTAGATAAGGCCCCTCCTTTGAAAATGGATTGGTTGTGGGAAGGTCCCAGATGGTATTGTGATACCAGATGGTGAGACTCAGGTTATGTATTATTAGGTTGAGAAGGATGTAGAGTGGAGTTCTGGATATTTGCAGAAGTATTTCCAAATTGCAAAAGAAAATTTTGACAACTGGCAATATTGTAGAAAACTCGGGAAAAAAAAGGATTTTGGCCACTGATCTGTATCTGCAGGGTTTATACCGTACCTTTCAATATCACTTGGAACATGGGAACCACTCCGCCAGGACCAATCAGGATGCAGAACACAATGTGTGATCATATGCTGTAAAAAAAAAATTATAAAAAAATAGCATGCAAAAGGGCGATTACGAGAGGGCAACCATGTTATGGACTGCATGGACGACGGTAGACGACTGTATACTGGGGTCGAAATGGAGGCGGTAAAAGTTAAATACCCCCACTTTCTTGGTGTGTAGATGCTGACGGTGTTACTAGTCACAGTTCATCAGAAATACACTTTATCTTCTGGAGACCATGATTAGGGGAATGGGTTCCAGCTAATTTCATGGAAGTCAGGTCACAGAGTTGACAAGGAGTAATCACAGTCTGATTGTGACATTAAACCAAAGGTCAGAGAGTTGCTGAAACGCTGCGTCTGGACTTATAAAATATTTGGCTCCACATCAGATATCATAACAATTTATTTATTTATTTGTTTATATATATATGTATACAAAACAGAAGGGAGTAGGTCTAAACACTGTTCACAAATCAGTATTTTAAACATGAATGTACACAAGACCACACACAGAGCACGTTCTATGCGTCCGATACACAAAAGCCAATTTAATAACGCACTAAGTGAAAATATTGTCAGAGATGTGAGAGAGCGAGCGGGTGTAGCGGTGGCAGCTTTAATGAAGGCTGTAAGGAAGATTAATGAGAGCTTATTGGAGCAGGCAGCAGAGAGCAGCCAGTGCCTTTACAAAGGCTGCAAAACAAAGACCACAGATCGGTGAACGAGGCAACGACTGAGCGCTGCAATTAGAGCTCAGAAACACAACACGGTTCCTTTTACAGGGACAGAGCACAGGTGAACACTGCTTAACCTCAGCCTAATCTGAGTTTAAGCAATGAGTTCTTAATTACAGCAATGATTATATTCTATTGTTCGGATTAATTTTCCATCACACTCATGACAGTAGTGATGGCATGTACTACCCCCTTGGCTGAGGTTAGGGTTAGGGCAACTGAATTACGACACATCTATCAAATGTATAGGAAGAGACATTTTCACCCCTTCCATGAGACCTTATTTTATAAATAAATAACTTTTACTTAAGTAAAGGAGTTTTCATACAAGTAGCTGTACTTCTACATAAGTACAGAGTGGGAGTATTTTACCACCTCTGCTTTGCGATTAATGTCTGAAGTTCTACTATGGACTGTAATAATGAAGGCATTTATTTCCACGAAAAATGTTACAGAATTTCAAGCCATTCTAAAATGGTATAGAAAACCTGCTGGAAGACTCAGCCAGTGCTCATGAATATTCTATGTGCTAATCTGCTTGACTCTGATTGGCTAACATCTGACCAATGAGAGCCTGGCTTTTTAGTTAACTGCCAAAATGGTACTGCTCCGAAAAAAAAAAAAAAGTGTAGAGCAGTGTAATGTAAGTGTAAGTATTTCATGTGTTTCTACCAGGAAACAGCAGACGAAGAGATGTTCCCCAGGAGAATTGCAGATTTTAGTGAAGGAAGCATTTCAGTCAACACTTTAAATTCATGACGTCCAGCCTGCTTGTACCAAATGCAGTAGAAAGGACAAAAACAGAGAAGTTGTTAAAGGCAGGGGTCTGAAACCTAGGACTCCTGAACTCCATGCAACACTTCACTCCTCTCTTGTTGCACAGTGTCAAAAAACATATTTCATTTGACTCTTTTTTTTGGCTATCACCACTATATTGAGGTGCCACGAATGACAGTTATGTGAAAATTGGAGTTCATTTAAGCCCTTCTCAGGCTACATTTATATGGAGATGATGAAAACAAAAGACACAAAAGTGACGTTTCGTCTTCAGTTTTTCATACACATTTAGACAAGTGTATTCAGGAGGAAATCCTTGTTTATATGAAGACGTAACAGTAGGAGAAATATGATTGGATAGTCATGCCAGGCCAGCTATGTCCTTTTCTACTTTTGACGTATGTAATTGTCCACCCGTCTCTGTTTGGCTACGGTATGCGTGTAATGTCTGTACAATAGCTGTCGTGACTCCTGTACTTTTAATAGAGCTGCTAGTGCTAATGCTAATACTAGTGCAGCTGGAAGATCTGTGGGTACGAGGTTGTCCGACATTTTTGTTGCTTTACCTGCTCAATCTATGAATGTAACGTGAAAGCGTATGTGCCGTGAACATATGTGACGTAAAGATGTACGCCACGTTAACATGTGCGTTTCTTGGCATTTAGTCTTCAATATGCCCACTCTAGAAGGAGTCTTCAGATTTGTGTGTATTCACACCCTGACGGCGTTGGCTTCGTATAAATGAAAGGCACTTCTGATAAAATATACTGTTGTATTTTGGCTCCAATCGTCCTCGTGTAAATGGCCCCTCAGAGAGCCACCTGGCCTGGCCGACAATGAGACCATCTGTACTCTTCAAATTAGTGACCTGAGGACCAGGGATGGCAGAGGTGAAAAATGCAGACTGTGAAATCCAGAGCCAGACACCACCAAATAAATAAACATGAGTGTAGAAAATGTTCCATCTTCCACTCTGCATTTTCTGTTCATGGTGGCTTTAAATATTGGCACAATTTCCCCCTAAAATGACTTCCCCTCAATCTCAGTAAATCATGTAGTGTAATTCATTTTCTCCTTTCCGTGATTGTCTGGTCTGAAGGGGAAATACATATGCAGTAAAGCCAGGATACAGATTTGCAGTGAATCCGCCACTTAATCTTCAAGCTAATACTGAAAGGTTCTTTTACGAACTAAAAAGATGGTGTTTATTCACTCTGCTGTTTTTGAGGGTTTTTTTGGTGACTTGTTTTCTCCTACACCAACTTCTTTAGACTTTAATTCCATATTGTGCATTATTTTTGTTAAAGGTTTCTGCTCGCTGTCATGGCGAATCCAGGTTTACGAGGTTGATTATTTCATAGAACAAAACTGACTAATGTATTTTGTTACATTTAGCATTTAACCGCAATAACTGATCTACTCAATCGATATTCTTAACTGAAATTATGATAAGGATCAAGCTTCATTAGGACTGAGGCAATAAAATGAAAAATGCAGCAATGAAGACAGAGGACATCAAATGAAACTAATCGAAATATCAATGCCATCACTCGAGTGGCTGTGATTTCCAGTCATCGACCACACGGGATTGTTTTGGAGTAAGATGAAAAACGCAGATCACTATTGATTAGCTGGTGTTTTTCTTCCCTACTGAACCCCCATTGATGTTTCTGGCGCTGGTTTCAGGGAGGATTAGCTGCAAAATGCTGACAGCTATCTCAAGAGTCTCCAATCAGGCTTCTTCTAAAACCCTAATTTATCTCTTGAATGCATAGGGGAGTTATGTTGGGAGGCATGGAGCTTTATGTGTGAGCATCAGCGACACCCCCCATAGAAACCCCTCCATCTTTATCTGTTGCACACAGAGCTTTAGGTTGGATCAGGTCTTGTTTGGTTGCAGACTTACATCACATTCCTCACCTCTGGAGAGACAGCATTTCTGCCTGTGCTGCCATTTGAAGTGAAGAGCTGAGTTTCATTTCACATTCACTAATTTCTCTTCTCTGCATGTGTATGATTATTATAGTGTATAATTACAATCACTTATTGAATCTGTTCTAACAAACTTGTTAATTAAATTTGAATATAACTAGACTTTAATTTCTAATTTAAAGTCAGTGTATAGTAATAAGATCATCTGATTGAGTTTCTTCATCTGATACAAATTTATCATGAAATATGGTCAGATCTTTATGGAATCATATTTGTGTCGAAACGACCAAGAATAGAATAGAATACATAGAATTTATTGTCATTATGCAAAAGAAAAACTGCGAGATTGGTGTTGGCACTCACCACTAACAGTGCTAACATGTGAACATTATAAAAGGTGAAAAAAAGACAGTGTATGAGGAACAATAAGAATATAAAATTACTCGATTTAATAAAATCAGTATAAACACATGTGATTGTATACATGTGAACTCTTGAACTGTCTTGAAGTTTCAGTCTATATCTATTCATTCAATTATAAGGAGTTTTCCCACTGTCAGAACCATTTGTAGTTCCTATAACTATTTTAGTTCCTGGAAGCTTTTTTCACCTTTTCCCACAGTATAGGAACTACATAGTTCCTAGAACTTTTTTTTTTGTTTTTTAGTTCCCTAGGACATCGGTGTTTGGTGATTGGTAGAGCCCAGACCACGCCTATTTCCCCATTTCCTCATCTTGCAGTACTTCTATCTAGCTGTGTGTTGGAAAAAATTATGGAGAAAGTAATAAATAAACAGATCAATGATCGTTAATAAAGATGTTGATTAGAGCCATGAAATTAACATACATCATAGTATCACCTGCCACTGAATTGTTCCTCTCCTAACTCTGTAAACTCCTTCATTCTTGACATTAGATGCTGTATTTGAACACAATTAACATTCCTACGATACAGAACATTAATGCTGTGTCTCCTCATTCTCTATTCTAGTTTATAGTAGCACTGTCTTCTACCCCACCCCCCAACACACACACACACACACACACACACACACACACACACACACACACACACACACACACAGGATAGTGAAACCATGTCTACTCTGCCTCTTAATTGGCCAGGACTTGCTATTAGTTTGGTTTATTTATTTTAATGTATATTTAACCTGTCTTGTCCAGCATCCTTAACAACAGAATGTTTGTCTGGCTCCTTTTGTTGCTGAGCAAATTTGCTCAACAACAAAAGGAGATGTTTTTGTGTTTCAGGTACATGGGCCAGACGTGGCCATCAAACAGGCCAGGGGGATCTGGCACCGTGTAGTTCCTGGAGCACCTCCTTTTTTTGCATTCTTCGTATGGGACGCTGGTTCAACACGTCGATCAAAGGTCCATAAGGGTTAGGGTTTGGAAGATTTCACAATGTATAAGAGGCTCACCTTGGTATTCTACTGACTATTGTTTTTGATAAACCACATTTCAATGCCACATTTGACAAGGAAAGATGGCAAAAATAAAAAAATAGGAAATAATGATCAGAAGAAAATGAATCAGACCTATTTCATGTGAAAGACAAAAAAAACATGATCAGAACAGGACATCACAAAAAACTGACAATATACGCAACAAAACCACACGACAGCAGGTGTTCATATTAATCTGCTGCACCAGAGTAAAGAAAGGAGATGAGACAAAAAAAAAAGATTGGTTAATTTTTGGCATGATAACTAATAAGGCAAACAGAGGCAGAGTGGAGTGGGTCATACTGAAGAAACTATTGCTAACTAGTGCTGGTCACCTCTGGAACCTGATTGGATGCCTCAGGTGCCACCCCAGTTGATTGACAGGTCACTACAAATCTCATTGAAAGATGTGTGATTATTGGAAATGTCAATGAGAAAGGCAGAATAAACATTTTAAAGGAGGTGACACACACACTTTATGGAATACATCATTGTGAGGTAGGTTTTCAGGTGGTTTCCAAATGAATCACTACTGCCCAAATATGACTACATGTTTAGAGGACAGATGTTGCCAATGGTTAAACTATGAGAGTAGGCTAATGTTATAAAAGGCTAATGTTAAGACTGTTGTTGCCCTCGTGTTGAATACATTTTGGATTCATGCAGCTCATTGCAGTGTTACCAGATTGGGCCGTGATTTTGATCACATCTGGCGGTGAAAGAAATGCATTGGGAGGGTATATAAAATTTGGGCTGCTTTTGCCAACATCAATTTACAAACTGTTATTTTATTGTTTAAAATAAGTACGAATACAAAATTCAGTATACTTCACTTGCTCATATTATGGACATTCAGTTAAAAAAAATATTTAATTGCAGTGAGTTATTCAGTCACGATAACAAGGTGACGCCCTGACATCACATTACCAGACTAACATAGTGCGCCGACACAGACTACGTGTCATTTGACTGCTGTCTTTGTCCTTATCCAATGTGCACGTCGAGAGAGCCTTTTCTTAAGTTGCGCTCTTGAAAGATAATAGAAGAAATGTTATGGGACTCCCTCTCCTGTCCAGTCTCATGGAGCTGTGTATCAACCTGTCCAGGAATAGCTGGACGTCCCCTACATTCAGACCTCCCCAGTAACTGTTAGAGAGGTTTAATTGTTTGATATCTGATGCTGATTACTGCTTTTTTTTATTCTAAATTTAGACTATGTAGACTGTTTATGTGTAAAGAAAATGTATGGCCAGTTACAACCTCTTATTCATTAATGTCTTTTAATTCAATATTTTTTAAATTCATATACTATTAGGCTACATTACATGTGATGTCTAGTTTTTTCCCCCTATTTTGATTGTTGTGAGACAGTGGTTTCAACACTCAAACCTGAGAATGAGTGGACCTGTAGTCAGTATTTTTCACATTTCACATATAGTACACTGTCTGTGATAAAAAATATTTTTTTCTATTTGGGGTTATATGTTTAACAGCTGACTGTAAATGCATTTAAATGGAAAAAACTGGTGTTTTTTTTCCTGAAGTGGGCAGGAATTAGAATGCGATTGGGCGGAAATTGCTCAACCTCATCTGGCAACACTGCTTCTCTGTGTGACCAGTAATATATACAAATTTCTCCTGATCAAGTCATGACAATTTTATAATAGTGAGCAAATACTACTGATGGACTTTTGTGGAATAACTCAAAAGCATGTAACTCACTGCTGTCACTGGGTGTTTTTTTTCTATAATAATAATAATGGATTCGATTTATATAGCACATTTCAAGCCACCAAAAGCACTTTAGAAGAAGAAGAATCTTTATTGGCAGTAGGTTTTCACACATGTTAACATGCACTACACACTGAAATGTGTCCTCTGCTTTTAACCCATCACTAGAGACTAGGAGCAGTGGGCTGCCATATCAGGCACCCAGGGAGCAGATGGAGGGGGGGGGTTAGTGTCAGAGCTGGGATGTGAAAGACCAACCTTTCAGTCAATGGATGACCCGCTCTACCAACTGAGCCACAGCCTCCCCTTAACATTATTGATCCATTATTCATTCACTCTCACATGCTCCCTCTGGTGGTGATAAACTACATATATAGCCACAGATGCCCAGGGCAGACTGACAGAAGCATGGCTGCAAATTTGCCCCTCCGACCACCAACAAACATTCATTCATACACCAGTGTGAGTGAAGTGACTTGCCCAAGGACACAACAAGCTCACTAGGACAGAGCCAACAACACGCTCTACTTTCTGAGCCATGGCTGCCCCAAGGCAAAAAATGAGGATATACTATAGCTGCTCAACTAATCAAATTTTATTTGTGATTATGATTTAGGCTCCAGACAATCTCAAAATTCATATAATCGAGTAAAAACGAGTATTGGTGTTTCCGTTTCCCCACCCCTGCACGTGTGCAAAGTGGAAATCCAGGCCGGTAACTTAAAAACATTTGACCAGCCTTTCTAGATTTAACTTTTTCCCCCTTTACTTTGTTGAATGTTGTGGTAGTGCACTCAAATGTAAGGGTTTTTTTGGGTGACATTTTGGACCAATTCACTCAATATTTCAAATTGTGTTTTATTTGTTTCTTTTTTTACTATCAGATTACAAGATATTTTTATATATTTGACAGGAGAGTTTTTTTTATATATGTTGAATGAATGCTGTTCCAAATTAACTTTTGTAAATAATTGTGATTTTAATATTGACCAAAAATAATCGTGATAATGACTTTTTTTCCCATAATTGAGCAGCCCTAGGGTATATCATTTTAATTATCTAGGGACCACTACACCACTGACCTTTTATTATTTTACTGTCATCAATCTACTTTTTTTTTTTTTTATTTTATGCTCACTACTTTTTTATTGTTCCATAAAATGTCCCCTTTCTTTAATCTACATAAGAGCATAAACCTGTTTGTTATTTTAAAGGATATGACAGTGTGTGATGGACCAGAACCATGTAGCCTCTGGTCCACGAGAGACCAAATCCATTTTCTTTCTAGTTCCCAACTGCACTCAGAAAATGGCAGCCTCCATTTATGTGCAAATAAATATTTACTATACACGTCAATTACATTTTTACCCCCAAAAATCTCTATGAATTATTTCACTGCATGAAATTATAGTGAGCAGTTTTATATTGTGAACATAAATCATTTATGCAACAGCACTTACACCAAGTACTTGAGGGAAAATTACACTCACTGAAGGGAGGAAATGTCATCACAAAAATAAAACTTGTAACTTGCCAACAAAGGACTTATGTAATCTTGTAAATTATTAGTATTTTACTGAATAACATGTGCTTTGTACAGGTCCCCCAGCTTTGCTTTCCACTCCCAGATGTATTGTTTTTATTGCTGATGTTCTGATTGTATTTCCAACACAAACCTCTCACATGGGCTGCTTCTTTCTTCTGTCAAGGATTCGTCCCCATTGGGTGGTGAGTTTTCAAGTTTCAGATCGTTGCCTTAGGTGTTTTGGAAGAGATGGATTGTGACTAAGACAAACATGGACAGAGTAAATAGGGACCCTCACTCACGATATATTGATCATGTCGGTTGTGTACTCCATACTGTATTCCTTGTCTTAAGTTGGAAGAAATCCATCGCTTTGTAAGCAAGTTCATACTCTGCTTGGATAATGTAAGGTCTTGTATCTGTAGCATGAACACTCTGGGGTTTGCAGAACTTAAAAATAGCCATCCAGGTACGCCAGTGGTTGTTACTTAAAATTCCACAAACGTAACACAATATTTTCCCACAGTGTTCTACTGCCCTCTCCATTGTTATCATAATGATATCCAGTAGTGTTGCGCGGGCTACCCACTGGCCAGCGGATATCCGCGGGTGACCCGTGAGTCGGGCGGGCTGGGTCGCAGTATTAATACATATTGCGGATGCGGGTGGGGCGGGTCAGGGACGATCAATACCCGGTGAGGTGTGTGTGTGTGTGTGTGTGTGTGCGTGCTCGGCTCGCGCATGTGCAAGCCCGTCAGTTCCTGTTTTGAATGCTTTTTTATCCCAACTTTTTGTTATTTGTTATTAGCGCCAAATCTCCCTGAACACTCAGAGATAAGAGTGAAAATGGCGGACTTGATCAGGGAGAAGATTAAAACAGGCGATGCGAAGGTTGTACGGTAACGTTGTATGTGTTCGCTTTATAGAGTGATGATGTGGGTGGAGTCTATTTTATGTGCTGGAGTGCATATTGAGACGTTAGAAAGGAGGCAAAAATTATGCTTCATGACTTTTAACATTAGAAACGCAAGGTACAGATGCCGCGAATGTACTATGTGAGTTTAGAGCCAAATTTAAGCTCACGGGTTGATAGCGGGCGGGTTGGGTTTATCGATACGTGACATCATGCGGGTTGGGCGGGGCAGGCCTAGCCACGTCTTGGGTTTGGGCGGGGGGTTTTCTGTAAAACCCCCTAACCGCGCATCACTAATATCCAGACATTTTATTCACATTGTTCTAGCATAGCCTTCTATTACGCTCAATGACAATAAATTAATTAAATTTTTTGATATACCCCCCTTTGTATTTGTAGTAGGTAGCTTTCAGTCATGTGACTATGATGACGTTATGATTTCAGCTGGAGGGGAGGAAGTAACTATGGAAAATACTGCTATGGAGGAAACCATTGAAGACAGAGTTTATTGTATGGATTTAGATTCAGTGTTGTCCAATACATTTAGTTAAAAATGTATTGGACATGACCCGTATATTATGAAAATTAATGAATTTTTGACAGAACCTAAAGATATGCCAACAATCGAGGCTGTGGATATTACTAATAAATACCTGGTCCTGCAGACATTCTACTACACCAGCAGCAAATGAAAGCATATAAAATTTTGAGGCATATAACTCTTTTGTCAGCAGGTGGGTCCACAACCTCTGTATCAAAAGTCTCAGTGATAATTACCATTTGGTCTTCACCAGGGTGAGTGTTTGATTTGTAAAAATGTGACATCAATATGTATTGCATGTTTGTTTACATTAGTCGCTGCTAGCCGCTAACACATCTTGACGTGGCTAGGTAAACCATATTACAACAGTTTAAATGAGCATTTAACAACAACCTAAATATATATATAGCATATCCACAAAAAATAAGTTAGCTTTGGAACATACCTGTGATGAAGTGGTGGCTGCAGACACGGGCATTAACATTAGCATTAGCAGACTTAAAATCATAATTTAACAAACCTCAAGGTTAAATTGTGCTGACTTGGTGATGTCTGTGCCTGTAGGAGAAAGAAATGACAGGAAATCTTGTAATGAAATCTATTTTGTGGAGGAATAATAGAACCGCACATTCCTTATTTCCATATGTCACCACCTACGGGAAGAATTAACCTACCGTCTTTTATAAGTGATATCCCCTTGTAACCACGGAGCCGATACTTTTGTCTTGAGAAATTAGTGCTTAATGTAAGACTTGAAGAAGATGTTGTACAGATATAATTCTTAACATGCTCTTACTGAAGAAGACCTATACCAAAGAGTAGAGAAAATCCACATGAGACTTAGGATCCTGGCTTTCAGTCGAACCACAGAGCCTTCTTAATCTACAGTTTCTATGGTGGAGCAGGGAAATAAATAGAGGATTTTCTTACTGGCCCCAAATTATTTTACCTTACTTGGAAATTAATAAGTAGAACTTACTGAGAGCTGAACAATAACCCTTGTCTTGAACTTATTTCTGTTTCCCCAAGCTCTGTTTTCCATTCTTCACCTAACGTTTCATGTGAACAAAAGGCCATGACATGATTAATGTTTTCTAGGAGAAACTGTCTGAAAATCTGAGTGGGGTATCGCTGTGCGGTTGAAAAGGAACTAGGTCTATGACAAAGGTGTTGACATACAGTACATACTGTGACAGCCTCTTCACACTGCCTCCCTGATCCCTCTCCAAAATACTGTCCTGTGTGTGTCTTTGCCGCCTCAGTATGACAGATGAGACAAAGGTGAACACATTGAGACAGACTCTGCTCGATGGTGTTGACAAAGAATTGTGAAAAGGAAGCTCCAGAAAAACTACACATATTTCACACTTTCACACATCTAGCCAGCTATTGCAAGCTGTGCAGTTGTTAGTTTTTTGAAGAGGAACGTGGCATGAGTCTTTTGGTTTTGGTTCTTCTTCACTGGTTTTCTACCATTTTTCTCAGCAGAACACCCCCTACAGTTTTGTAGTGGGTATTTGCTGTTAGAAAACTCACTGTTCACTCTTCAACTTCAATCATATGATTTTATTTTCATTGCAGCCATGGAAGAGAATGGGGTAGGGGAGGGGTGTAGTGGCTAAATTTGCTTCTGGAGTTGAATGGGAAGCTTTAGCCAAACATTGAGGTGTCAGATGCCCGTTTTCATTTCATGCTGCTCTTTAGCACTGTGGCTAATGTTAGCAGTGCCAGCGGATGCTAACCTCAAACTACCAGCCCATGTACACTGATATCTCTGGGAAGCCAGGAAGGAATAAACAGAAACGTGAGGGTCAGTCTGCAACTGTTAACACAGTTAGCACCTCGTTTACCTATTCAATTGGATTATGCAGATCCCCTCTTGTAGCCCCACCCTCCTGCTTCAGCACAGACTAGACCTACATGTTTAGATGGACGTGAGGTTTCTCCTGGAGTTTTTCCTGCCAAGAAGGAGGGTTTAAGGACAGGGGATGCTTAGGACATTATCTGTTTCTTTCATCGACTGTGCATTTCATTGATTATTTGTTCTTTCAAACCAACTTTGTTGTGACTTGGGGTTCTGCAAATAAAATTTAATTGAGACCTTAGCCACACAGCTTATGAGCTAATCAGCGCCCAGAGGCTTGGTATGCAGCTGCTAGCACCATGACACTAATGGTTCAATCATGAGCGAATGGCGATGCCCTAATGATCGACTGGATGTCTAAGGAACTCTATTGTTCCTGCTGTTGTGCATTTTTATAATGACAACTTTATTTGAAATTGCTCTCGGGCTGTTGCACTGATGGTTTGACTCCATCATAATGTTGTGGTTTTTTGTTCTGAGTGATGGATATCAAGAATCCATAGCATTAGGAATTCCCCATTTGGAGGTTAATAAAGTGATCTATGTCTATATTAGGTGCACAGCAGAAGAGCTAAGAGGGTAAGAAACGTCAATAACTCCCACCAGTCAATGTGTCCTGGCTCCATTAGCCATTAGCCGGCTATCATCTAGGGATAACATTCTTGTTTATTTGTAGAACAGATATGTATCATACAACGTAGGAAGCAATGCAGGAAGTGGACCACAATGCTGCGCCATGATTTAATTAAGGTTTTTTTTGTTCATTGTTTGTTGTGGATAATTATTGATGGAGCGTCACCATAGGTACAGATGGGAATCTGTTACCCATATGCAACTCCCTGAATGTATGATGAACCTTTCCATTCTCTCCAATATCAGCGTACAGTATATCCACAAAATCTGACAATAAAGAACAGCATACTGCTTAAAATACTCAACCATACATTTCATTTAGAAAAGATCGTGAGACAGGGCACATTCATCCATTTTCTGAACTGCTCTGTCCTTGTGAGGGTTTCGTTAGATCCAGAGTCTATACCTGCTACCTATGGGCAAGGCACATCCAGTTCCTCACAGGCCAAACATATATAGTAGAAAATGGGCTGGAGAAAACTTTAAAAGAAAAAAATATTGACCGCATTCTGTTGGAAATGGATGACCCAAATTTAAGTCCCCTTAAATCATCTAACCAACGAATAAAACTGATTATTTTAAGCCTTTTCTTTTATAAGACCTTCTAGTGAGACCCTATTGCATTTAAGTGCAAGCGTAGTATTCTTTTATGTCCCCTCCTATTTC
This sequence comes from Siphamia tubifer, assembly GCA_020466265.1. NCBI lineage: Eukaryota > Metazoa > Chordata > Actinopteri > Kurtiformes > Apogonidae > Siphamia > Siphamia tubifer. The sequence continues at coordinate 22,045,476 of CM035794.1, read as the reverse complement.
TGGATATTAATACTGTGTCGTGTCCAAGAGTCCTGAGAAACTAAACTGATTTGTTCAATCAATTGTGACCATAGCAAGTAGTGAAAGCACATTTATTCAAACCACATAAAAAACAATTGTTACTTGAAGCATTGCTATTTGTCTGCTGCTGGAGCATTGTCCCTCAGAGACTCATCATTACAGTGATCCATAAAGTAATCAATACATTGGTTTGTGGGCTGTACTGCTGGACACAAAGAGGTGATAATGTCTGTCTGGAGGAAAAACACATTGCATTTCTGCATGATCACTTGCCCTGTGACGAACAGTGTCTGAATATGTCTGCAAGATGAATCAATAAAAGGCTCCTTCCACAACCGCTATTGACTTTTTCCAACTTTAGCATGTACATCAGTAAAACTCAACCTTTACTTACCCTTACCTTTAGTGCCCTTGTCTGAAAGTGTTCCTGTTGTAGAAAACCTGAGGCCTGACCTGGCCCCACTTACGCTGCCCAGCTGCGACAGTACCAGTCATATAATGCGGGTTTGTGACAGCAGCAAGGAAGCTAATGGAAACTGAAAAACACTGATAAGACACATTTGCATAAGCAAGTATGTCTGGATACTAACTGAGCACCTCTGTTCAATTAAAGGATCTGTCAAAGCACCCTCCTTCTCCACCTCCTGCCAGGCTGCAGGTTGTTAAATCCAAACACTTTCTCCCCCACAAAACTAAATGTGACATTAAACTGCAGACATTTAGGAAATGTGTGGGAAAACTATAAACATTTATATTATCATGGTACTACGCCAAGATGGACATTTACGGCATTTAGATTAATTTAAAATCGTTGGCACTACAATTTGAAACCAGGGTCCAAAACACTTATGGAATAGCTTTAGATCACTCAAAACATTGTGGTCGGTATATCACAGATTCATTTAGCCACAATGTCTACCACAGAGGGAAAGATAATGTACATTTTCATTATTGATGGAAAACATTAAATTCATTGACAGCAAATAAATTTGATTCCCGTTCAATTGTTTCATGCAGCATGAAATACAAGCTAACATATATTCTGTATAAAATCTTTTTACATATTCACCACTGTGGGTACATTAGGAAAGGAAAGTAAGCTAGGGTGTAGAAAACTGAACCCAAACCCAAACAACAAGCTGTTATAGTTAGTTGATCCACACTTAATGCTATTACAATGGTTTTCATGGTGACAGTGAGCATGCTTTAGCTTAAAGGTGGGGTGGGAGATCTTTTTGTGGAACATTTTTTACCATATTGCTTGAAAACCTCTTCACGATCCCATGTCACACACTGAAATAGAATGTTTTAGTTCAGTCTAGAGAGTGGAACCGTAAGAAAAGTCTGGCCAATCATTGTACTGATCATCTTTACAATGATCGATTTGCTGATACGTTCATCAAATATCCCAAACTTACTTGTGATGGTTCAAGTTAGTCTAACCTGTGTCTATTTTGACTCCTTAACCCCTTAATTTTAGCAGCTCCACAGTCTAAAAAAGAATAAAATTTACAAAAACACCCAGTGATCAATAAAAACAAAGAATGAATAATAAACCAAGAAAATAATAAGTAATATGAACTAAGTAAGACATTATCAGAACAAAATTGAAGAAAAATAAAATAAAATAAAAAAAAATAATGTAGAAAAATGAAGAAAATAGGCAACAGAATAAACAATAAACAAATGCATATTTACAAAATAATAAATAATATGGAAACAATAGTGTCACAGGTTCGTTTTTTTTTTTAGGATGGTAGTGATGGCTCGGACGACGAGACTGTTAATGTGAATTTTTATTTAGACAAAGAAATATATATATACAATATATACAGTGAAAAAAATACCAAACACCCAGGAAAAAGAAAAACTATTTACACAAGATCTAAATAAAATACAATTTGGTCTCAACTACACAAGCACATAGATTTCACCCACACACACTTACTTCAAATTCACACACTGTAACTCTCCAAAATTCAACTTCAGCTCCACCCCCAGTCATAACCAATCACCACATAATTCAATTACCACACAGTCTCTCATATTTACAAATCCCACAACCCAAGACGAAATCATACCACATCCTACAAATAATGACACAAATGATCCTCCATACACACACACACACACACACACACAACATAAACATAGAAAAAAACACCAACAAAATGTATGAATGTCTGTTTAGTGGATGAATGGTTCAGTCCGAGGTCAGGTGTTTGGTTGGTGTGTGTGTCTGTGTGTGTGTGTGTGTGTGTGTGAATGGGCACCCACAGACAATGCCCACCACAGGGAAATATCTGTGTATGAAGTCCAGGTTTAGTTTAAACCGGGCAGGAGAGTTGCACTTCACACATGCGACCTGTATATTAGAAAAAAATAAAACCAGAAAAAGACGAGAAAAAAGACACGGGGTAGGAGAGGACGGCGCCCTAATGCTGCACAGTCACAATTAGCAAGAACATTTTGAAAAATAAATAGTAAAATAATAATAATAATAAAATAAATAGTTTTAATTTTCTAAATCAGTTGCTTTCTAACACCCTATATCAGTTCCATGAACAAAACTCAAACAACAAAAAAAACAGTAAAAATAAAATAAAATAAAGGAAAATCACCACAACACTGGAAATAACAGGAAAAACACAAGGAAAATGATGTTGTCAGATGTCTACAGAAAGTAACAAGGTCTATTCTATCAGCACAACTGGAAATTTTAAATACTGAGCAAATATTTCCTGAATATTTCAACTGAACCATCCATCTAGAATGCATAATTGCTGACACGTCAGGGGTTGCATCAGATTTTCAGCTCAGCAGCCTATAATAACTATGTTTTCTTCTGGGTTCTTCCCCCTTTTGGTTGTGTATCCCTACACAAAATTGTATAAACATTATTTTTACTCTTTTACATGCAGACAGAACTGATGAGGAGGCAATTCCACATTATAAAGTCAAAGGCAAGGCACCATTTATATACAAAAGTGTTTTACAAAAGCATAGAAACATAAAATGACATAGAACAGTAGTAGAAAAAAACATTAAAGAAAAGGGAAATGCAGAAAATATGCTCCACTCCGGCGGAAACCTCCACCCCTTGGGTTACCAGCCTTGCCGTGAGCACAATTCACTATTTGCACCCCCAAGCACTCAAAGAATCCCAGAAGCTCAGCCGATTGTTCACAACTTCTCAGCGAACAGTGGGCTGACCCTGTTATACCAGGTCTGAATAAAAACTTGAAGCCTAATCCGCTTGTTTCCTCTGCACAAACTGTGAAACCCTGGCAACAGTTGAGCTGCCTGAAGCACCTTTAAATATACCACACACTCTTTAAACCTGGACAATGGAAAGAAACTATTTACAGTAAAACAAGAAAAAGAAAGAGTTAAACCATAAGCTAAAAACACTCTTGTTTAAATTTAAATATTTAATGTCAAATCAATCAAAACTGTTAAAATTGTGAGTTTGCAGTGCAGGTATTTGAAATGATATACCCTCCCTAGACTCAACAGTGCAGTTTTGTTCTCTATAGGGGGCAAGAGTTTTACAGCTTTACTAAATAATAATAATAATAATAATAATAATAATAATAATAATAATAATAATAATAATAATAATAATAATAATAATAATAAGTATCTGGAAAATTATTGCATCATGACATTTCCAATTGAGACAATTACTGAATGTAAAAAAGCTAAACGTTTTATTGTCCTGGGTCTGAGGAGACCATACCGTAGCATACCATGCCATGCCATGCCATGCCATACCATACCATACCATACCATACCATACCATACCATACCATACCATACCATGCCATACCATACCATACCATACCATACCATACCATACCATACCATACCATACCATACCATACCATGCCATGCCATACCATACCATACCATACCATACCATACCATACCATACCATACCATACCATACCATACCATACCATACCATACCATAGCATACCAGGAAATAATAGGACAAAAAAAAAGAGAGTAAACAGTTGACTGGCAAATTATTGTGTTCACTCTGCAGGCAGTTGTTTTCTTTTCACCAAAGCACTTCCAGCTTTGCAGACCATACTTTAGTCAGGGATTGTGCTACTGTAGCACTTTAGCTAAAGTGTCACCCAGCTTGTGACAAATCGGTTAAGTGCATATATATTACCCTCTCTGTTGAGTCTGTTTGCTAATGCAAAAAAGAAACAGTATTAATATAGATTAAAGATTAATTATATTTAATCATGATTAATACAAAATAAATCCACTGCAACCCTGTGATTAATCTGATTTTTAAAAAATATATAATTACTTGACAGCAGTAATCTAAATATTAATTAGTAGTATAAAATGATAAAATCTTTTAAATCAGATTCATCACAGGGTGGATTTATTCAAATCAATCAATGAAATTAAATCCTAGTTCTTTTTAATGTTAAAAATCTAATCTAATTTAAAAAAAAAATATCTACATTTATTTTTTTCATGGGGAAACACACTCAAGAAAAACAGGAATATATATTTTTGTTACAAGCAAGGCAACACATTAGCTAAAGTCAGAATACAATCCCTGACTAATGTACACTTTATATTAATGTAGTGTTTTAAGCTGTAAGTGTTTCAGTGAAAAGAAAACTGTTCTGCAATGCAAAAACTTTTTTGCCAATCGACTCTTATGTCTTGGTTTTATTGTTTTATTATTGTACTCAAATGCCTTTTAGCATCTTCAGTCTTTCTATTTGCATATGTACAATGTTAATTATTTGGACAAACGTTCAGACTCATTATGTGCTGTGGGTTAATTGCATTACAATTTTTAATCAGATTAATCATGATAATGGATTAATCTGTGTTCATGCTTTAATTTTGACAGTCCCAATAATAATGAAAGCATAACTACATGTTTCATTCCTGCAATTGAATCTTGCTGAATCTTACCTACCACATCTTCAAATACCTCATCACCCCTGATGTGTTCATCAGATAAACCAGTATTTGTCCACAAAATGAATGCAATGCAATATAAACTGTCAGTATGAGGCACTCAAGTTTAATTCCTGGTATCAAACAACACGACAAAAACGTATTACACTTATTAACTGGCTATACTGCAAAAAAAAAAGCTTCTCTGAGCCTATTTCCACTTATATGCTCTACATCTGAATCACTTAAGAGGGGAAAAAAGGTTATTACATTTGTAGCAGATATATATTTTCTCCATGTCAATGAGCTGTATCTGATTTACTGTGATAATGGTGGGTTTCTGAGGGCATGCAGGGCAAAAATATGAGCATAAATAAAAGAAGCAATATCTCTACAATGGAAGAGCAGGCTAGAAGACAAATAAAATTTAGCCCCAGGAAACATGTGCATATGTAAAAGCAGCTCTGATGAGTTATAATCATAAGTAACATCATAATTCAACTGAATAAAAACACGTTGCAAATGTAGCATTTAAATCAGACAGCAAGTGGCACGAGCTGAGTAATTAACCACTTTAACATCCCCTGTGACAACCAATGAACCTTTCAGTGTCTCCATAACTCAGTGTTTTTTTCAATGCTTGGTTTGGCATATTGAGTGGAGCTGCAGAGACACAGAAATCTCATCAGGAGAATAATAGAAGAAGAAGAAAAAAAAACTCAAAAGGATAAAAAAAAAAAAAAGTTAATCCAGCTGGATCTAAAATCCTGAATACTGATTACCTCCAACAAACACAAGTGTTGAAACAAGTGCTTCACCAAAAATACCAAGTATTTAGCTGTTGTTAAAGATGGTGCTCAGTACTGGCTCTGAAAGGTTTTGCCAACAAAGCATGTATTTGTTATGCAAATGTCCAATGTGTAGAGGTGGAAATGTGAATGGAAAGAATTATGCCAGAGTAAAGGTCACAAAAATATCAGAATTTAAAAGAACAATCAGCTTCTAAGATAAGACTATTTTGTGGACTGAAATATATACTAAATCTGGTTTTAATAAGGTGTTTAAGAAAATAAGGTTTAAAACTACACTATGGGAGCTGATAAGAAGACAAGCTTTATGCATAAATATATTAGCATATATATATATATATATATAAAACTATTCCAGTTCTCCAATACATTTTTCAAGGGTTTAAATTATCTGAAAGAATTGATTAAGTTATTCAGGAATTCATAAATCAAATTTTTGCACACTATTTTATTCATTCGGATGGATGTTGTTGGGAATAGTAATTATAGTTGTGCTTTGTGCATTTAAATTAATAAAGTCTCATATATGAATATGACTTTTTGTTAAATTTGGAATTCTTTCTGACGATATCTGCATTGTTTTAACTGGTTTAACAAAACTGAACTACTGTGGTCTCTCACTATAATGTGGTTCACCTTTCTTTTTGTGCATGTACAATTTTTTTTTTTACAGCACATAAACATGCATTGTTTTTCTGCATCCTGATTGGTCATCGTTCATCCTGCCAAAGCAGTGCCCATGTTCCAAGTGATACTAAAAGGTTACGTATGAACCCTGCAGACACTGATTGGTCAGGCAGTTGTTTACAAAGTACAGACATAGAAGTTGACAGTAAATATATCAGTACTTTAACCCTTAAGTTCCTGAGCCTACACTGGGTGCAATTTGCCCGGGAGGGATCATCCCCCCTCTGGTTTTGGATCCCACCTCAGCCAGGGGGTGCCGGCCACCGTTGGGTTTCTGGGAGACCCTCTGACTTGTGTGTGCATTACACTACTGTCTTTCAAGATGGGTTGGGTGGGTTGTCGACAACACAGGTGACCCCTGGCCGGAAGGAGGGCACTATAAAGCTTGCCACCTTCACACCTGGACCCTTCCTGACCGACCCAGAGCCGGTCGCGGCACACTGCCGCAGAGGAAATGCACCTGGCGAAGCAGAAGCCAGACCGTGGGGGGATCCGATTCCTCCCAGTACCGAGCGGCCCACCCAGACCTGCTGAGGTTGAATCCCTCAGGCGGACTGTGTGGACCCCACTCATTTAACTCTCAATGGTTTCACATCCTCTTGAACTCCCTCTTCAAAATTACTTTGAACTTTCTCTTCAGGTACTTGTTGACTACCGGTCTGGTGTCAGTATTTAGCCTTAGATACAGTTTACCACTCACTTTAGGCTGGATTCATAAACAACACATCTCTGAGAAGAATGGACCCCAGGGTGACAATGACCAGGCAAATGGTCTACTGTACACCATATGGGATGGGGATTCAGTCTCTTACCTCCTCGCTACTGAGGGAATCCTGGTTAGTTTCTTTTCTCCACTTTGTAATATGTTTACAATCTGGAATGAGGGTCATGACATCCAATGCAAGCTATATGGCCCCTCTGACCACCACCAAACATTCCTACACCAGTGTGAGTGACACTTGACACAAGGACAAAACGGACCCACTAGGACAGTGCGGGTTTCGAACCACCAACCCTTCAATTACTGGACGATCTGCTCAACTGTCATAGAAGAAAGTGGCAGCATGCATAAAAAAAAAAAAAAAAAAGGCAGAAGTTTGGGACCATTTTACACTGCGTAAGGCAGACAACAGTGTGCACTCAGCAAATTAGCATTAGCATTAGCCTAGCACCATCATATTTGCTGCAACACCTGAACAAAATGCATCCACACTTCAAAAGCACTTCGTTAGATGGCTTGACATGTCAGAGAGCTGTGATGGACACAACTGCCACACTGAAGCATTGTGTCACATCCGTCCAGCATTCAGTCCTGGCCAAGGACCGTTTAAAAAAAAATCAGAAAGAACTTGGTCTTCCAGAGAACCAATTGATCTAGGCTGTACCAACAAGGTGGAACTCAACACTCCACATGGTGCAGAGAGCACTGGAGCAGAAAAGAGCATTAACTGTATACTCTGGGGAGTATGGGGGGGATGTCTGTCCAAGTGCTCAACAGTGAGACATTGCAGTTAATATTGTGGAGTCCCTGATTACCATTGAGGAGGTCACGCTGGAGGTGAGCAGCAGCAGTTCCTCTGCGTCCTCAATCATTCCATGCTTCAGCGTGTCGAAGATGCGGCTGCAGGATGAAGGACCCACAACAACAGAGATCAAAAAGTTTTGGTAAGGTATGAAGGAAAGCCTCATCAGGAGGTTTGCAAAGCTCAAAGAAACAAATCATGTTGTTCTTACCCGTCTGCTAGATCCATGTTATAAGAATCATGCCTTTTGCTCTGACCACACATTATTCAATGTGTGGTCAAGGCAAAACAATGGAGGCACATGATGATGAAGGAATTTCAGCACAGGAGGTTGATGTGGAGCAGGGGATAAAAGCAGAAGAGGACACTGCAGAACAACAGGCCTGAAAAAAACAGGAGAGATGAAGCACCATCTGGCAGCCAGGTAGATGCCATGTTCAGTTCTCTGCTGTGACCACACACTGGAGAGGCATCAGTCATAGATGGTGGTCTTGATGAAGAGTTGTGATTGTATCTCATGTAGCCCTTAATTGACAGACGAAGGGGTGAACCACTCCAGTGGTTGAAACAGCATGAGGATCCCTTCAAGCTTCTTTCAAAGCAAGAAAGGTTCTTAGTGTGCCGCTCTCATCTTTACCCAGCAAACGAGTCTTCAGTGAGATCTCTTCAATTTATATGAAGAACAGAAAAAAATCTCACTGGACAACATGCAGAGCAACTGTGCTTCTTCCAATATGATGTCATCCTCCTCTATTGGCAATATTAGGCTTGGGAATGGGCATGAACATCATCCTAATGTAGATGGGTCATTATATAGGGATGTTTATATTATGTTTATTTTACTGTTCATTTTTTATAACTTCTTAAGATGCTAAAATAGCATATTTTCACTTATTAGTAGAGAGAAATTCTTTATTGCTAATTATTTATTTATATTATTATTTTATTTCCCATGTTATTCTGGTTTTGGTTTTATTTTATAAATGCTGCTGGCAGCTCCCTGTATTTTTCATGTTTACAATTAAACATAGTTAATGGATATGAAAGTCAGTGTCAGTGTGTGCTATTTTAATTTGATGTGAATAATGTTTCTATTTATCGGTTGCAGATATCAGTTATTGGTCTCCAAATTCCATTATTATCGGTATAGGCCCTGAAAAAACCATATCGGTTGACTCCTACTTTAAAGTACTCATCTTGTTCTCACGAATTGAGCCTGGGCATGCCCAGTATGCACTACAGGAAATAAAGATGCAGGTCAGGAAGTAGTTGAGTGTGTGCATCAAGCCTGTTGAGTCTAAATATGACTCACATTGTGTTTTTGCTAGCTAGTGACAAAATTTGACCTTGTGATGTAATCAACAGGGGAGGTGCTGGGCAGCTTTGAAATTATTGGACTTTTCAGCGCCTGTAAAAAAGTGAGGCGTCTTTCATCAGCCTAAGAGAGGACAGTAGGAGTAAGAGAAGGGTTAGAGGAATGATGATAGAGGAGAGAGACGATCGACCTTTCTCTATCCTAACCTTGTCTGTCCCTTTACCCCTCACACTCCCCTCTCGTCAACAGATTCAGCCCAAACAGCAAAAACAATTTATGCTTCCAACTACACTTCTTAATAACTGACCTCTTGACATCCAGGTTTAGCTTTACTGACTGCCTCAGATCCTCAGCTGCCTTTAGAATTATCCCATTGTTTTTGTCCATGGACAGCAATCCTACACATACTACAATGTATGCTAAGGAAGGACAACAGAAAAGACATTATTTTTGTAAACTACATTGTAGAGAAAAACTGAGAATAACCCATTAAGACCAAATTTGACACCTTTTTATAATCCCACGCTCAATGTATGGTAAATGGACTGTACTTATATAGCACATTTTATACACCAGTTGATGCCCAAAGCGCTTTACAATTCCTCACATTCACCCATTGACACACACAGTTATACACAAGTAGACGACTGGTGTGTGTGAACGGTATGTGTGAAGTTACACTGGTGAGAATTAATGCATATGAGAGAAAGACAGAGACACAAAAACAGAGCAGGAGTGGACAGTAGGGGACAACAGTAAAAGAGCAGGAGGGAGAGAAAAAGAGACAGAGAGGAGAGAGTTCATAAACAGTCCACAGCATGCATCCAAATGATACCCCCACACAAACAAATCCAGCTGATCAGAACCAAAAATCTAAATAATCTGACACTAGCTGAAAGGTATTTCTGACTAAACACTTATAAAATATATGCAAATGAAGTAAACACTACTGGTTCCTACAAACTGTGAAGTGTGTGTGTTCTCACCTTGTTGTTTGAGCAAGACTTGTCATCCCTGGCATAGTGGGGGCATTTAGGTGCCAGGACCTGGCCCACTTTATCCTCAGGCTCCACTGAACCAAGTGTATTTACTTCCTATAAAGTGACAGCACTATCACCATTTGCCTTGTGGGGATTTATAAACAAACAACCCATTGGACTCAATGATGAACTATTGGTGGTCAAGGTCAGTGTCGTCATGTCCATCCCATTCTCATGAATGCCTGTTATCAGGCACATGTGGGTGGAAAGTAATTACATCTGGTACAAAGGACAGTAGACTGATATACTTCCTATGTATTCTTTAACCAGTGTGTCCAGGTCTTCATTGAGGTTGATGCTTCGACAGCTCAGCACACAATCATGCCTCACATGTCTTCATTCTGACAAAAACACATTGTATGATTCCATGCTTATCACACATTCCTACAGATAGATGCTAATGCTGAGGCTAATCAAGTCACTGACATTTCCCTACTAGACCACCCCACCACCTTGTTTACCCCACTCAGGTAAAGTCCATTTAGTAACCAGTAATTCTGAAAGGTCCAGAAAACATTTTAAACACTTAACACAAGCTTTCTCATACAGCTGAGTTGCCCAAATCCAGTGTTGGGAAAGTTCACCTTAATTAAGAAATAGTTCAAAGTTCAGTTCAAGTTACTCAATATGAATTAGTTCAGTTCATCGTTCATTCTTCCAAATTATGAACTAGAAGTTCATGGATCCTAAAATGTAGTCTTTCTTTCTTTTTTTCGTTCTTTTTTGTATTATTATTGTAAACGTATTATTAACCGTTTCTGACATTATCCTGTAGTCAAAAAATCTCCGTCCCTCCAGGGTGGAAGTAAGTACCTTGTCCCTCTGCAGGTTCTTAGAACACAAGGAGTTGTTTCAGTGAGTTTCGTTTTCAATGTTTATTTCCAAGAACGGGACAACACCTGCTCCGGTCGCCGGTCACACTCTGTACATTTAACTCCCAAAAACTCTCTGCACCCCTCTCTCTCTCATCTATGATAATGTTGTGTTTTGATCCCATTTTATACCTTATAGGACTCAATAATTACAATGTGATTGTCATGACCTCCGCTCCAGTGACCTTTCCCCCAATCTCCACACTCACCTGGTCCTGCACTGCGCAGCTGCAAGCCGTTCCTAATCGGTGGCTATATAAGCAGTAAGGCTTGTAGCTGCCAGTGCAGGACCATTCAGATATGTCACCTCCATAACCCGGACTATCGCTTCCATCTCCCCAATCACCATAACCCGGACACTCATCATCACCACGGACTCTGGCCGTCCACTCCCAGGTTGTGTTTGTCTTGTCTTTATGTTGTAGTTTTGTTATTAAATTATTTTGCCCTTCAGTACTGTGCATTGGAGTCCTCCTGTTCCACCTCACCCCGATCCTTGACAGAATGGTCCTGCCACCATCTGGACTCCGCCAGTGCTGAAGGGACCCTTTTTTGTTTTTAGTTTTCCCCGTTTTGTTCTGTCTAAAGTCTGTCCAGTCTTGCGTTCTGTCCCTGTCTGTGTATTTCCCAGTTAGTTATGTTTTCCTGCCCCAACATTCAGTTTATCTGCCCAGCGTCCTGTATATCCTCTCTAGCGTTCTGTGTCGCTTTCTAGCGTTCTGTGTCGCTTTCTAGCGTTCTGTCGCTTTCTAGCGTTCTGTGTCGCTTTCTAGCGTTCTGTGTCGCTTTCTAGCGTTCTGTGTCGCTTTCTAAGCGCTCCGTGTCTGTGTCTTTGCGTTCCGTGTCTGTGTCTTTGCGTTCCGTGTCTGTGTCTTTGCGTTCCGTGTCTGTGTCTTAGCGTTCCGAGTTTTTGGCTAGCGTTCCGAGTTTTTGGCTAGCGTTCCGAGTTTTTGGCTAGCGTTCCGTGTTTCTGGCTAGCGTTCCGAGTTTTTGGCTAGCGTTCCGAGTTTTTGGCTAGCGTTCCGAGTTTTTGGCTAGCGTTCCGTGTTTCTGGCTAGCGTTCCGTGTTTCTGGCTAGCGTTCCGTGTTTCTGGCTAGCGTTCCGTGTTTCTGGCTTTTTGTCTTGTCTTCTGGCTTTTTGTCTTGTCTTCTGGCTTTTTGTCTTGTCTTCTGGCTTTATGTCTTGTCTTCTGGCTAGTTGTCTTCTGGCTAGTTGTCTTGTCTTCTGGCTAGTGGTCCTGTCGCCTGGCGTTGTGTCTTTTCGTCGGTCTTGGTCTGTCGTTGGTCTTTTCTGTCTGTTCCTGTCCCTGACTCTTGCCCGTTGCTCGCTTCTGTCCTCTGTCCCTGCCTGTTGCCCGTGGTTGGCTTCTGTTCCCTGTCCCTGCCTGTTGCCCGTGGTTGGCTTCTGTTCCCTGTCCCTGCCTGTTGCCCGTGGTTGGCTTCTGTTCCCTGTCCCTGCCTGTTGCCCGTGGTTGGCTTCTGTTCCCTGTCCCTGCCTGTTGCCCGTGGTTGGCTTCTGTTCCCTGTCCCTGCCTGTTGCCCATGGTTGGCTTCTGTCCCCTGTCCCTGCCTGTTGCCCGTTGCTGGCTTCTGTCCCCGGTCCCTGCCTGTTGCCCGTGGTTGGCTTCTGTTCCCTGTCCCTGCCTGTTGCCCGTGGTTGGCTTCTGTCCCCTGTCCCTGCCTGTTGCCCGTTGCTGGCTTCTGTCCCCGGTCCCTGCCTGTTGCCCGTTGCTGGTTTCTGTCCCCTGTCCTTGCTTGTTGTTCGTTTCTGCCTGCCTGTTTCCTGTCCCTGCCTGTTGCCCGTTTCTTCGTTTTGTCTTGTTCCTGTCTCAGCCAGAGTCCGTGGTGACCCCACCCAATCAGTCTCCTTGGTCCTCAGTCAGACCAGTCCAGTTGCTCCTGCTACCAACCCAGACCTCTCAGGCCACTCAGTCCTGAGGGTCTTCCGCCCGGAAGGGTTCAACGCCGCTCTACTCAGGGGGTTTCCACACCGCCCTGCCCAGAGGGATGCCACACCGCTCTGCCCAGAGGGTACTCCGCCCAGGGGGTTTCCACACCGCCCTGCCCAGAAGGATGCCACACCGCTCTGCCCAGAGGGTACTCCGCCAGGGGGTTTCCACACCGCCCTGCCCAGAAGGGATTCCACACCGCTCTGCCCAGAGGGTACTCCGCCCAGGGGGTTTCCACACCGCCCTGCCCAGAAGGATGCCACACCGCTCTGCCCAGAGGGTACTCCGCCAGGGGGTTTCCACACCGCCCTGCCCAGAAGGGATTCCACACCGCTCTGCCCAGAGGGTACTCCGCCCAGGGGGTTTCCACACCGCCCTGCCCAGAAGGATGCCACACCGCTCTGCCCAGAGGGTACTCCGCCAGGGGGTTTCCACACCGCCCTGCCCAGAAGGGATTCCACACCGCTCTGCCCAGAGGGTACTCCGCCCAGGGGGTTTCCACACCGCCCTGCCCAGAAGGATGCCACACCGCTCCGCCCAGAGGGTACTCCGCCAGGGCGTTTCCACACCGCCCTGCTCAGAAGGGATTCCACACCGCTCCGCCCAGAGGGTACTCCGCCCAGGGGGTTTCCACACCGCCCTGCCCAGAAGGATGCCACACCGCTCTGCCCAGAGGGTACTCCGACCAGGAGGTTACCATACCGCCCTGCTCGGAGAAATACTACTTAAAAATGTTTTTATTTTTGAGCTCTGGACAACGGGGGGGGGTTTGTGTTTTTTTTTTTTGTTTGTTTGTTTTTTAGGGGCTTCAGGAGCCGCCCCTTAGGGGGGGGGTACTGTCATGACCTCCGCTCCAGTGACCTTTCCCCCAATCTCCACACTCACCTGGTCCTGCACTGCGCAGCTGCAAGCCGTTCCTAATCGGTGGCTATATAAGCAGTAAGGCTTGTAGCTGCCAGTGCAGGAACATTCAGATATGTCACCTCCATAACCCGGACTATCGCTTCCATCTCCCCAATCACCATAACCCGGACACTCATCATCACCACGGACTCTGGCCGTCCACTCCCAGGTTGTGTTTGTCTTGTCTTTATGTTGTAGTTTTGTTATTAAATTATTTTGCCCTTCAGTACTGTGCATTGGAGTCCTCCTGTTCCACCTCACCCCGATCCTTGACAGTGATAAGAACGAAATGTGAAATACATAAGAACGCAGTTCAATAAATGCCAGAATAACCGCCTTCACAACTTCCTGTTCATTTGGCAAAAGTGAATGAAGCGTTCACGTTCGTCAAAAATATGATATAGTTCATGAACGATCGTTCAATGAACGCGTTCAGGTACAACACTGCCCAAACCATATACTTAAGAGATTAGACAAAAAAAAAAAAACATACATTATCCATCTGGACCATTATGGTGATACTTCTTCCTGCAGACAACCTGTAAAGAAAAGGTCTTGATCATTCGTGCAATTTAGTGGACTGTAATAAATCCATATTCCTACGTATGTTTAATACACATAACACATGGACAGTGAGTCGGAAGAATTGTGTCATAGCTACCACAAGAAACAGAGAAATTAAGCTCAGCATGACCAGCGATATAAAACAAGCAGGAAGGCATACATGACAAAAAAAAAAGGCAGAACAAGAGTCTTACACGTCAACCAAACAAGTTTGGCAAAAGGCTGCAGCAAGATGATTTGTATTCATGACTGAACTCGTGAAGCATATTAAATCTCCCTCCCCAAAAAAGTGTAATTGCAGGTTTGCATGAATCACATGAATGCAATATTTTGAATTCAAACGAAGAATTTCACCAAACTTTACGCAAACTTTACCCCTGCCAAAAAAACTCATGGAGTTTTTAAGTTATCCTTCAAGCAAACTGATGTAAACCTATGCTACAGACAGAGCCTAAATTGTTAGAAAATGAATAGGCTAAATGTTGTGGAAAAAAGAATACTATCCAGCTAGCTTAACTCCTGATGTTACTACTTTAGTTCATCATGGCTGATCTGCACGTGTCATTTCAGACTTGTAGTGTTTTTGCTAGTGATGCTCCACACGGGTCACACAGGGTTTTGTTCTTGGAACTGAGGAGGGTGAAATGAGTCCATATGTCCGCTCTTCGTTTTCGCTCGGAATATTACATATAAACTGTCATGAAATGACTGTGGTGGAGTTGCGGTATTCAAAGTAGAGTGTCCGTAGACTGTGAAGGAAGGTGGATGTCAGAGCCAGTGAGAAAAAAAACTCTGGTTGATGATTGTGCTGGTTTTAAATGTGTGGTTTGATCTGATTGGTTGTCTTTCCCTGTCAATAACAAAAGTAGTTCTGATTGAGTTTAATTTCTCGTGAATATTTTAGTCACATTTTTATTTGGCAAAGAAAATACAAATGACTTTTGTCATAGTTTTAGTCCAAAAGCATGCTCTATTTCTCGTCATCCTCTAGTTTTTGTCAGGGAAAAATTGGTCGTTGAAGACAATTCTGATGAAAAATGTTTGTCAACAAATGTAACACTGATGGAAACACTACTTTGCAGAGTACTATTTTTTGCAGACTATAAGGCATGCTTAGAAGCCATTAATGTTCTCAAAAGCAACAGTGTGTCTTATAATCCAGAGTGCCTTATACAGTATATGGGTTAATTCTGGTTGTTCTTAGTGACTTTGAAGCAACTTTGCATTGTACACGGTGCTCACAGCGTGCAGTAAAACATACTGTAGATCACTATAATATTACAGCGTTGATTGAACTAAAAAAGTAACTGTATTGCGTTGTGTTTTACATGTTACAATGGAGCAATTTTGACAGTTATTGTGAATACATTAACTTTCAAAATTGTGTGGCTCAGTTGGTAGAGAGGGTTTCCCAATGACTAAAAGGTTGGTCGTTCGCATCCTGGCTCTAGCTGCCCACATGTCGAAGTGTCCTTGGGCAAGACACTGAACCCTGACGTAGGCTTCCAGTAGGACTGACAGAACTTTAGAAACCTACTAGTGAGGCTAATGTAAAGCGGTTTGAGCACCATGAATATAGGAAAGTGTTGCATAAGTGCAGTCCATTTACTAATGAGATAAAAAAAAAAAAGGGATCACTGTATTAACCTTATCTGTTTGGTGTAAGGTCAGGGCAAAACAATAGCAAGTTGTTTTAAATGTTTACATGTCAAAATTCCAAACGTTTACTAATAATACTGCTGATATTTTAAGTAGCCAAGAAAATTGTATTAGTCACACATAAGCATGTGTTAGTCTAGCAACCTCCGGAAATGAAATAATCTTGAAATGAAATCCCATTCTGTGTCGGTACAAATTCTCAGGTTCACTTTCCACTGCACTGAGGCAATAAAGAGGTGGAGAAGCCCTCAGGTTAGAGGGATATGAAAGCATGTATGATAAAAAAAAAAAAATCCTCTCCCTGACTTGTGTGTTCAGAAAAATGAACATATGGAGAAAAGTAGATTGCGTCACATTAGTCAGGGTACATCATTTGTCTGATGTAACCCAGGACAGAATCCTATGCTGTTTTTTTGTGGGTGAACTTGTTTGTTGTATTTTAATCCTTTATCCCCGAGACTTTCTACATTTAAAACAAGAGTAAAATAAGCAACAAAATGAGCACAAAAAAAAAAACTCAGCCAAAATGATGAATAAAAATGAATAGTAAACCAACAAATTAATAAGTAACATGGACAAACTAAGACAGAACAGAAGTGAAGGAAAGTTAATAAAATAAAAAAACTAACTGTAGAAAATTGAACAACATAAGCAACAACATGCACAAAAACTAATGAATATTTACAAAATAATAAATAACCAGAAAAAAAATGCTAACAATTTATGAAAATTAAGTTGTTTTTTTTTAATAGCTCGTTTAGTTATTTAGTTCCAATTGTTTTAGTTTTAATTTTTTTTCCTGTTATCTACATACATCGATTCCATGAACAAAACTCAGTCAAAACAAAACAAAAGTAGAATTTTTCTGAATATTTAAACTAAACCATCCATTCAGAACCTGTCATTGCTGACGCATCAGAGGTTAAAGGGTTAAACAGAGTATGAACAGGCTATAGTGCTGGGATAATGAACCCCTACAATAGTCTAAGATTAGCCATTTCATAATAACTGTTTGCTAACTATGTTTTATATCATCATACACAGCAAGAAATGTAGACTGTACAATTTCTGCTGTGTTCTTTTTCACATTTAAATATGATATTTTTTTCACTGTGGCACCAGTACTATCACTTCACAGCACCCAAGCCTAAACCTGTGGGTCTGTGGAAGCCTTTGCCATGTATCACAAACCCCCAGCAGAGCATGAGATTCCACACATTTGGAGAAAATGAGAACATACAAAGAAAAGAGATTTTACACCAAGGAAGCTGTGCAGTAGGAGGATGATGGATTGCAGTGAGTGTAAGCTAATACAGGAGCACAGCGTGTTTGTGTACATGCAGAATGGAGGAATACACTCAGCAGTGATACTAGCTAGGACACAATGTTCCTGTTTACATGAGAGGTTTTATTCCTGCTTAATTCAGAATAAAGGTTAACCTCTTTAAGATGACCATGTCTACACCTAATTCCAGTTGAAAATCACTATTCTGAATTAAACTCAATTCCAAATAAAGTCACTGGTTTATTCCATTCTTAAGTTGATAATTCCTCCGACATGGAAACAGTTCATTCTGCTTTAACATTATTCCTGTCATTATGCACATTCTCCTGGTCTTGTCACGATGATATGCATATTTTGCATTGATGACGCACATATTCCACGCTTTGGTTGAGCTGCTGCTTTGTGTCACCTCTCGTCTCGTCATCCTCACTAGGGTCACAGGGGGCCTAATCCACTACAATGGGTGAAGGCGGGGTACACCCTGTATGAGTCTCCAGTTCATCTCAGGGCTGAACATATATAGACAAACAATTTAGATTAACCAATTAACCTATCAGTGTATGTGTTTGGATGGTGGGAGGAAACTGGAGTACCTGGAGAAAACCCACGCAGACACGAGGAGAACATGCAAACTCCACACAGAAAGGTCTAGTGTGGGATTTGAACCAGGGAGGCGTGGGTGCTAACCACTGCACCACTGCTTTGTAATTATTTAAAAAATACAAGCAAAAATCACATGTAGTATCTGGTCTTTTATGTCGCTAGATGAAACTAAAGCAACACAGGAACTGGATGTGATTGTTCCAGACATTAAGCAGTTGTTCATTGCAATCAGAACCCTCTGTACCTCCAGCTATAAAAGACAAATTAACTAATGTGGAATACATACAACCCATACAACCTTTATAGAGAATTGACATGTCCATGTAAACATGAAAGAAATGGCTTTAATTACAAAATATTTTATTCAGAATAAATAATTCTGACCTAGAAAAGCATCAGATAGTGCAAACTCCACCAAGGCAGAACAGCCCCCCTTCCTGAAAGACATGTTTATGCCCCTCCCCCCTAACACCAAACTTTTATTAGTTGTTCCTTGTGCCAGTATCAACATTTCCTGAAATTTTCAGGAAGTGTTGATGCTGGCAATCCATAACCTTTTTTGAGTCATGTTGCTAACTAACAAACTCACACATACACACCGGCAAAAACATAAGTCTACCAATTCCTTGGCGGACTAATTAAAAAAACATCATGTAAATGTAGCCAATGTGGAAATGGATGACTTATGCTACCTTTGACAGCCTCAAGGACTTATATGCTTATTCTTCTCAGAAACATTTGCACCATCTCCCTCAGTGGTTGTTTTTGAATCAGTGTGGTGTGAAATTTATGGATGTATTGATCACAAATCATTCGTTAATATCAATGTTAGTATTTATTCAATATTGATTTGGTTGTTTATTAGCTACTGTTAACTTTCAGCTAGCACTAATTAGTGTAGTGTTTGTTATTAATCAAATCAAACACAACTATATGTGTTAACATCTAACTAGTAACTGAAATTATGACAGCAAGCTGTACTGGTCCACCAACATGGACTGTGTTTACAGAAAGGAGCAGAAAAGAATGTACTTTTTGATGAGATTGGTCTCCTTTAACATCTGTTTGAATCTCTTCCACATGTTCCATCATATCCAGCGTGCTGTTCTACGTTGTTGTGAGTTGGGGAGGAGGTGCAAGGGGGAAGGAAAAGAGGAGACTGGACTGACTGATCCGCAGATTGGACTGAGCCTGGACTCTGTGGAGACGGTACTGGAGCTGAGGACCATGGCAAGGCTCAGTTCAACACTGAGGATCACCAGCCCCTCCCTGCATGCAGCCTTGTCCCAACGAAGGAGCTCATTTAGTTGGCAGGATGCTGTCACTGAGCTCCTTCAACCAGAGACTCAGGTCCTCCTTTGTGCCCCAGACCATCAGAGCACATAACAAAACACTAAGGAGGGGAGGGTGGGGGAGAAGTGAGGGGAGGGGGATGGTATGACAAGGATGATGATGACTGCACCTTATGCCAGCTACACTCTTCTGGTTAGAACTCCTCCTACACTTTACACTCAGACACTTAGATGTACAAGTGCACTATGAATATATGTTTTTATCTCCTCTTTGTTGTGTCACGTTTGCACAACTGTTCATACTGCACCTATCTATCTATCTATCTATCTATCTATCTATCTATCTATCTATCTATCTATCTATCTATCTATCTATCTATCTATCTATCTATCTATCTATCTATCTATCTATCTATCTATCTATCTATCTATCTATCTATCTATCTATCTATCTATCTATCTAGTGTTTATAATGACTGGATAGCACAACCATAATATTACCCATGACCTTTTTTGAGGCCAATAGTTTCTGATTTGGTCACGTTGGCTTTTTGGAACCAGAAGTCTCTCAATTTGAACAAAAGAAAAAGAGCTGTGGTAGCTAGCATGCATGGTCTAAGCCATGTGCATGTGTGATGGTTGAGGAAATGTTACACTAGCTCACTGGTTTTGTAAAATTTAATAGTGCTAGGAAGTGTAAACACAGTGATTCTATGATACAATACTATTAACAGAAAATAAATGAAGAGTGAAACATAAGAAATGATCCAAATTAAATGGATGAAACAAGAATGACACTGTAAAAATGATTGACCTAGTATTTGTAGAAAGTAAATTTGTGTGAGTCAACTGTAGGATACTTCCACAAAGGCTAATATTGGAGCTGAGCCCCTTACCTCAGGGGATCAAGTACTGTTGACCTGTGTAATAGCTTTGTGGAAAAACTACTATTCATTCTTGTGGTGAGGACAGTCCTATATTGTCTGGCAGTGGAGAATAGTTCAAAGAGGTGGCCTGCAGGGTGGCTGAGGTCCTTGATGATGTTGGAGGCCATGATCTGGCATCTGGACAGGCAGATAACCACAGCTGTGAACCAATAAGCCAAATATAGCCACTCCAACTCTAAAGCCAAGATGGTGACCAACAAATGCCAATTTGGAAACCTCAGAAGAGCAGTGCAAAGCCATTTATTCGTTTCACTTTTGTCTCTGAAATTGTATGTAGTGATATATTACCCTGACCCCAAAGGGTAGACAAGGGGTGTTTTTAGTTCAGTTTGTTTGTTTAACACTCTAGCTGCAAAACTATTGATTGAATTCATATCAGATTTGGTTTATAGATTGAAAGTGACCTTAATATTTTAGGAAAAGTAGGTCATACAGTAGTTAAACATTTCATGAATATTTTCTCTCTTTTTTTAACCCATTTACTGGGAAATTGGCAACATTTCATATGTGTGTACCACCAAAACTGTTGGTGGAAATAATAACAACACATGTGGTTTATAGATTGCCAGAGATCCAGATTATGTCTCAGAACATGTTGGGAACAATAAGTCAAAGCTGTAATTTCATGTGATTTTAAAAAAGATTATTCCCATTTAGTTATAATCAGTTAAATATGTGTAAGGGCCGGGGTTTGTTGTGCCTGTCTCCACTCTTTACATGTGGTGACAACAAAACAGCTTTTCTTGAAATATGGTAAGGCTAAAAACCCTTCAGTCAAGGTGGTCTTTCATATGTTGGCCTTGTTATTAAGTGACAAGGACTTTGACAGAATATAAAACCAAAAGCATGAATGACTGCTGAGGGTAACCCCTAAAAGTCGTGGCACTCATAGACTTACATAAAACCTCCAATAAACGCTAGTTAATGATATGGTTCAAGTTTAGGATTAAACTGTGATGTCTTCCATGTCTGGTTTTAATTGGCAGATCTGTATGATACGTTTCTGGACTGCAGTTGATCTTTTGGATAATTTGTTCTTGATAGTTGTGAATTGTAGGCTACACCAAAAAGACTGTAAAATGTTTTTTTGTTTGTTTGTTTGTTTCATAGTGTTGATGAAATATACAATCCAAAAAGGCCATTCTTCCAAACTCAATTGTTACTCCGTCAGTTCCTTGGTGGAGTAACAAGCAAGTTTGTTAGTTTTGCAAGATAACTCAAAAAGTTAGGGGTGGATTTTGGTGAAATTTTCAGAAAATGATACTGGTACAAGGAACAATTGATTACATTTTTGTGGTGATCAGTGGAGGTATATGGGACGGGCACATGTGTGAGTCATAGCAAGATAACTCAAAATGTTATGGACGGATATGCCTGAAATTTTCAGGAAATGTTGATAATGACACAAGGAAAAGTTAATAAAGGTTTGGTGGTGATCAGTGTGTGTGTGTGTGTGTGTTTGTGTGTGTGTGTGTGTGTGTGGGGGTCCTCTCCGAGTCCTTTTCCAGTTCATTATGTAAACATCTCTTCAACTTGTCAAGGGACTGACGAAACTGAAAGAAAATCACTTTGACACCCCTGGTTTAAGGTATATTTGCATGGTATTTTTTCTACCACATGCATATGTCTTCATTTGTGAAAATAACCATTTATATTTTGACTCTGAACTCATGAGTATGTTTCTATTGACTGTGGTTTCTTTTTATAGCTTTGCTCACACACACATGCGGCAAAGAGTTACTGCGAATTGGATTTCTCTTTTGGAGGAAGTCACAAACTCACTTTGATGTTTCCTCATTGAGTTACCCTGCATGAATGCAATCTAGCAATCCAGTGAGAAAGAGAAGAGAGTGAGTGTATAGTGAAGGTTGTGTGGTGCCACATCAAAAGCCCATTTCAACCCTACTGAAGGAAATCTTCCAAGTGAGTGTCTGTTAGGTCACACAAGCTTTCTAGTCATACAAACATTTCTTAGAAACTGGGAAACGTTTTCGGAGGTGGAAATAATCTTATTGTCATGGTAACGTTATGGTTACACTGACACCTTCAAGTAGGAAAGGTCCGCTCTCATATCTAGGACCTGTTCCTTTTGAAAGTTCTGCCAGAAATAAGTTACCTTTTAATGAGGTCCGATCACTGTCCAGTGTCATGGTCCATTTTAGACCTATTGCTTTTCTTCCAGGAGATTTTTTTTTTTGGAAGGACTAAATAGGCTGAAAAATTCATAAAACTTTTCATATACTGTACTTCACAAGGGTAAAAGTTTTATATTTTACAGGTCTGGAGCAAGGGTGTGGCACAATGGTTTGAACCTGTAGAAAATGCAAAGGATAAAGCTCCAGTAAGACGAAAATTAGAACCTGTTTTATTCAGATATTTCAACATAAAAGGTGAAACCAATACATTTTATAGATGTATGACATGCAAAGTGGGATATCCCGAGCATTTCTTTGCTGTAATTTTGCTGATTATAATAAACAGTTGACGAAAACCTCAAACCCCAAAACTCTCTTGTAGATGCTAATGCTAATGCTACTTCAGATTCACTGTAATGGGGGACGGGCTTAACACCACTTGGGTGACACCAATGTCCACATGATGTAATGTGGACAGGCTCTGTGTGGTTTTCTATGAATGGGAAATGCAGACAGTGGAGGAGACACAGCATTTTCAAATGCAGCCTGTGTTGGTAACTCAGGGTGACCCATCAAATTCCAAAAGGAGTGTGGAAATGTGGTTTTCAGCGCAATGACACCATTAAATAAATCTTACCAAGATAATTTTCACTTGTTCCACTGGCAGATTAGGCATTATTAATATTTGTTTTGCCCATCATCATCATCATCATCGTCATCATCATTATTATTATTATTATTATTATTATTATTAGTAGTAGTAGTAGTAGTAGTAGTAGTAGTAGTAGTAGTAGTAGTAGTAGTAGTAGTAGTAGTAGCAAGAAAGCAAGGTTTATTTGTAGAGCACAATTCATACAGAACAATTCACAGTGCTTTACAAAAATAGAAAAACAAGACAAGTTATAAAAACACACAATAATAGTTAAATCAATCAATAAAGCATAACAGCAATTAAAATAAAAAAAGAGTGCAGATAGAACCCTTTCAGTTATATGCACGGTTAAACAGAGCCATTTTCAACCTAGATTTAAACACTTAAAACAAAGAAAAATTCCAAGGCACTCTCTTAAAAGTGAAAGATAAAAAGCCTTTATTAAACTGGCTTGATTAACAAAACCGATAAAATCAAAATTTAGATTAGATTTAAACACTGTTGAGAGTCAAGGCCTCTCTGACATCATCAGGAAGACTGTTCAAGAGTAGGAGTAGAAATAAAAATAGAAATAAGAATTTCAAGATCCAAAAATCTGTTCTTAAATCTCACTGAAAAGTTACTCTTTGCGTGATTGTATTTTCTTTTAAGTGTGATGAGATATTTTGACTAGAAATTAAAAAAAAG
Organism: Siphamia tubifer; assembly: GCA_020466265.1. Taxonomy (NCBI): domain Eukaryota; kingdom Metazoa; phylum Chordata; class Actinopteri; order Kurtiformes; family Apogonidae; genus Siphamia; species Siphamia tubifer. The sequence continues at coordinate 22,021,598 of CM035794.1, read as the reverse complement.
TGTAGAAGTACTATTTACTGTCACTCCTCTGATGTCAGCTATGACCATGATTAATCCACTGGACTTTACCCAACGTGTTCATTATTAATGGCGTTAATTCAATCTTGTTGCTGTTGTACATTCATGTAGCTGAAGAAAATGTTCTATCTTCATACTTTTATGGTGACTCTTCCCTGTCATTTCATGTGCATTTTTTCTTGATTCATTATCAGTCTGTGACTCATTAAATTGATGTCCTTTACAACAACACAAGGATCATAAAACACGTATGATAATAAGAACACAATATGTCTCCTGACACGGAATACCAGACAAGTACTAATGATGCTGATGTTGCACTTCATGGTCGACAATGTTTACCTCACAACAGCAAGGGCACACCCTAAGTTAGTTATTCTTTATTGTGACTAGAAACTTCTACTGAATTCTGTAAGTATCCAGAATGTCATTCAGACCAGACCATGTCATTTTCAGAACAACAATATTAACCCTTTGTAGACTACGGGTGCAAATCCACCACAACATTCTACTGTTTTTGTAATGAGGTAGTGATCTCTGATATTCATAGATCAATTTCAAAGCCCTGTTTCAATAATTGGGTTTGTAATTCCATGACATTGTACTGACTTTTGGGTCATTTTAGTTTTGTTGGGATTTTTGACCTGAAAAACTGATCAATAACAGCTTCAATAAATTAATCCACATGCATAATACTGGAACATTTTGGAATTACGTTTATGACAATGACGCTAAATTATATGTAATCAATAATCATGTTTCATTGTAGATGAAAGGAAGAAGCAAATACATGCATTTAACAGTTTCAGCAAAACAACTTGAAACAAGCGTTCTGTTTTTTTTTTTTTTTTTTTTGCACTCATGCTGTTGTTCATCTTCATTGGTTGGTTCTGCTGTCCATTACTATGACATCAACCGCACATTTGTTCATGTGTGACGCCAGATTTATTTGGACAAACTGCCCCACATGTGTTGCCATAGATGTTCGGTCATTCTGCACTGCAGATAGGTTAATATCTGTACAATCTTTAGTCATATTTAAGTCTTTACCACCTACTGTTACAAATATGCAACACACCAAAAAATCTACCTATTGTATGTGCTATAGTCAAATTAATTGTCTTGAATTAATTTCATAATTTGATAGCCCTTGCTATGGCTGTCAAATGATTACAATTTTTAATCAGATAAATCACAGGGGTGCTTTGGATTAATTGTTATTAATGATGATTAAAATAATTTGTCAGTCAACTGTTCTGTCTCAGGTTTGTTTGTTTGTTTGTTTGTTTGTTTGTTTGTTTGTTGTACTCAAATTCCCCACAAAATACATAAAAATAGATGAAGAAAGTCAGAAAAATGTGGAGAAAAAAACATACCAAACCTGCTAAAAGCCACTAACCCCCCCCCCCCAAAAAAAAAACTAGCCCAAAAAATAGATAGATAGATAGATAGATAGATAGATAGATAGATAGATAGATAGATAGATAGATAGATAGATAGATAGATAGATAGATAGATAGATAGATAGATAGATAGATAGATATGCAAAAATATGTGTGTGTGTGTGTGTGTGTGTGTGTGTGTGTGTGTGTGTGTGTGTTTGTACAATGAACATGTTTATTCAACACCTCCAACAGTTTCAACACAAAACAACTGTAAACAACGGTTCCATTTAATTGTGATCAACTAATATTTAATACATTATATTAAATGCTTTGGATTCACACAAAATGATATCTGTAGTATTCTACATTTATCAACCTTAAAAGGGGAACATGTTAGATGGATTTTGGTTCAGATGTCCTGAAGCAGAACCTAGGGAACTCTGGGGGTTTCTGAGTTTTGTGGAGCAGATTAATACAGGATAAACAGTCTGTGCTTCAGTCCAATTCATTGACATTATCCCTGGGACACGACGTCATGTCTCAGTTTTAACAGCCTGTTATACTTATTGTCATCCCTTACTTCCCTGACAAGTTGACACACATACAGTCATCTAATCAAGTTTTCAGATCTCACTTTCCTGACAGATGTGATCTACCTCTTTGTGTGAATGGGTTTTCATACTGTACTATAAAATAGGTTTCCTTTATTTGTCATTATACATCATACAATGAAATGAGTCCTCTGCATTTAACCCATCCTTCATGCCACTGGGGCACCTGGCTGGAGGATTTTGCCCAAACAAAATCCCCCATTACCCAAAAATATTTTGGGGTAATGGGGGAAACCCATCCAGACACAGGGAGAGAAAGATGCAAACTCCACACAGAAAGGCCCACACAGTCCGGGAATCAAACCCGGACCTTCTTGCTGTGAGGCATTTAAATCTTTACTCATAACAGAGAGAGGAGTTGTCATAATTGTTGATGGGAAAATAGACAACATAAATGCAAGGAGGTGTCATTCATTCACACATTTGGAGAATTAGATGTGGAGTTCCTGGTGGAAAATCTTCAATGCACAATATTCAAATATTGTGCATTCACACTGAATTTTTAACATCATTGGTGATTTCTTCATTTATTTATTTGACAGTGCCATTTTTATTTTTGTACTGCATAATCTATTAAAATTGAATAAATTCAACTCCCACTGTGGAAAGACAGGTTTAAACACCATATTTTCTACATCATTGTTATATGTCCATTTGTCACCCCTGTGAAGTGCAGAATGTTACTCCAGACAATGTCTTTTGTTGTCACGTCTTTTGGACATCCAAAATTGATGTGTAAATAGTCTGATCTTATGTAGTGCATTTTATTCCATGGTGCCCAAGCACTTTATAATTCCTCACATTCACCCATTCATACTACAGTAGGTGCTGCTGACATGTTCCTACTGGGAGCAAGTTTTGTTTTATTTTTCATGTACGTTTTTGTTTTTTTTGGGGGGGGGTTTGTCTTGTTTGTTTCACTAGTGGAGGAAGAGTGGGATTGTTTTGTTTGTTGCATGTTTAAAATAAACTGAACTCAGAGTTCACTGTCTTTGCTTAAGGACACTTCAATATGTGGGCAGTCAGAACCAGGATTTAAATCAATGACCCGCTTTACCCAACTGAACCATAGTTCACTCTGTTCAGCAGCTCATGTTCATAACGCATATGCATTGCATTTCAAAATAAATAACTTCAGAAACATTAATTTGTTTGTGTAAACATACAGTATTTTTCATATTTATGACAATAACAATATTTCTAACAATAATTTTGGTTGTGTAGTCAAAAATAAATACATTAAAAATGGTCAACTTCCTGCTTCTTTTTTTAGATGTGCAAAATATGACCTGTTGTCAAGGTTGAAATCTTTGACAATATAATGACGTTGAAATGAGGTCATTTTCAGATCTCCAAATGACTGACCCATTTTATATGTCATATAGAGGGCCAAAATTGGTCTAGAATGATTTAGACTTCATCTACACGTCCATATGACCTCTAATGTTCAATTCAATGCTCAAATCTTAATGTATTTGTTATTTCACTCTTGTCTTGAAATTGTATTTTAATTTTTAATCAATGTTAAGCACTTTGGGCTACAGTTTTTGTATGAAAGGTGCTATATAAATAAAGTTTATTATTATTATTATTATTATTATTATTATTATTATTAATGTTTAGTGATCCACTCTTTGACTCTTTAGTCTTTGGATATTGTTTTGTTTTATCAGACTTTTAGTCATAGGTGTCATTAACTACACTGATCCTGCAGAAATCACAAACCAAATGTTGGTGTCATGTGGTCTTCGGTGACGCTCATGTCAGTTGACAGATGTGATTTCTTGCCGCAGCATGTTGAACATGAAATCCATGTTTGCATCACTGAGGTGCACTTCCTGTTTATGATTCTGTTTGGGGTCAGCAGTGTTGATCTCAGTCAGCTCATTTCCATCAGCAGCTGCTCTGCCTTCAGAAGCTCACAGAAACAAACCATAAGCCTGTACACTGTGTGTTTGTTTTGCCTCTTCCTTCCATGGTCCGGCCTCCAAATATTAATCATTCAACACATAAAACACCTTCTCAGCCGGGGGAATAATAAAACGATTTAGACAAAGTAGTTTCATAGGGGTGACTGTCTCAGGAATCCTGATGTCGTGCATATGAGTATGACGACCTTCAGCACCGCTGCTGCTGTAACTGCTCTGCAGGGACGAAGAGGATGCCCTGCAGCATGATTAAGAATTCCCCGCTGGCTGCTGCATTAGTATGGATGCTGAGTAGGTGAAAGTCTTCTCTCGATGCTGTGACTCTGGGCTGCTGCTGTCAGGGACGGGAGACGCCTTCATCCAGGCAGGGAATAACTACAAACACTTAACAAAATATCAGACGGGAAGCTTCAAACTAATGAGACCACAGAGTCCAAAGGCGCTTCCTCATTGTCTAGACACCTTGTAGACCTTTGGACCCGCCTCTCCGACACACCACACAATCACACACTCTCTCTGTCCACACTATCACTTTATCAGCGAGTTCATTTCCATTCTGAGCGCTCTGTGCTGGTGGGTCAAAGCGCTGATTGTGTGGAGAGCTGATGGAGGCAGAGACTCACTTTGCAGTGTCTTTATTATGGAGGAAGAGGCTTCCCTCGGGCTCCCTCCTCTTACATCACACATGGAGGACATAAACATATTCATAGGAGTCACACCAGCTCCTCGCATTGTGTGGAATAAGCCTAGTGCTGAGGAATGGTGTAGGTACAGAGCTGGCAGATGATGGGGAGGGGGAAGGGAGAGAGCGGAAATACAGCAGTTCAACAAGCTGGGAATGCTAGTTTTCCCCAGTTAATTACTTCTGACCATGTGCAAAATGGGAAAGACATGTTCGTAAAAAGGCTTTTAATCATTTTTATTTTCCATCAGAGGCAAAGAAAAAGAACATGAAAAATTTAATTCAAATCGATATTCATTCAGAAAGCTGGTTTTCCGGAAAAAAAAGTCATATAAATGTATGAACAGAAAAAAAAACTTAGTTTAGTAACACTGGTCAAAGTTGTTTTGTAATATAACTAATTACAGAAGTGCAGGACGTAGACTAATACTAATCAATATATTTTTTTTTTATATTAACTATGTATGAAATGACCGCAGTGTGCTGTGTGCATTTAGCAGCCACATGTTATTCTCCAAACAGGAGCAGAAAAAGAAAGTAGATAAAGATTTTTTTCCAGAAAGTTTCCTTTAGTGTGAAACTAAGTGTTTTTTACAAGGAATCTCTCCTTTTTCTGTCCCTAATTTCATTTAAGCAAATGAAAATATCATTCTGTAAATTCTAATGGGTGTCCATATTAAGGGAATCAAACTAATCTAATACTGTAAATACTTAATAATGTCTGATCCATTAATCATACCAGTGTCTGTAAATAATTGGTGTAAAATACAGTTATTTGCAATTTAAGAAACTGTATTTAAAAAATATTTTTTCAAAATTCACGAGGAAGGAACAAGAATGAAACAGACTGGAAGTAAATTGTTTATCAGGACCCTTGTGAATAATTAGTTAATCATGGATACACGTATAAGGAAAAATTCTTTTGTAAATGGGTTTATTGCTTACTCGTTAGGATTATTAATGGACAGTCAAAACAGTGATATCTATACTTGTTCTGTTTCCTTATTGGCGCTGTTTAATGTCGATTATGTATTGTTTTTTTCTACTGTCGTGTTTATTTTATTTTATTCTAAATGTTTGAAATAAAATCTAATATATATATATATATATATATATATATATATATATATATATATATATATATATATATATATATATATGTATATATATATATATATATATACATATATATATATATCTTACCTTTATAGTTACTGTTGAAACACTGTCATCTTCTACAGCATTGATTCACTAGTAAAACAATCAATGGCAATGGATGGAGACACTGTTAATTCATGTTCAGTTAATGACAGATTTGACTGGAAAAGTCCCTTTTTAATCAGTGAAATAATAACTCTTAACTTTAACCTCAGTATTTGGACATGTACATGATCAGTGAATTCATTATAGAAAAATACATGACTCTAACTGAAATGCAAAATACAAAAGTTAATTTTGCAGTAAAAGGAGATGGACTGTAAAAAAAAATCTAACCATAACACAGGGTCTTTGTGTTTAGCTTGAATAATTCACTAGTACAGTGTTATATTTTTTCATAAAATAAGATATTTTCCACAGCCAACATTGTGGCTTGTTACTGGATAAAACACTCATTAAAATGACTATGATATTTAGGTCTGTCAGTTTTTGACCTGTCAGCTGTACATGCTGCTTCACTGAACTGGCCTCCAGAGGCAACATCATGTCAACACTGGTTCTGTGTTTTGTCCTTCTGAATGGAGGTTACATGTTCTCCATACAAGACATTCTGACACTAATTCCAAGCCTATGAGATTCACTGGGCCTGTTTACATGAGTTTTTATTCCTGTTTAATTCAGAATAAAGGTTAATTCTGCTTTAACATTATTCCTGTCATTCTGCACATGCTCCTGGTCTTGTCACAATGACACACATATTCCATGCTGCTGATATTAGTAAATGGATTCGGTCGAGCTGCTGCTTCGTAATTATCACAAAAATAACTGCAAAAATCACATGTAGTATCTGGTCTTCCATGTTATGAGTTGAAACGAAAGCAAAACGGGAACATCCAGATATTAATTTCTGATTCTGTCCAAACAGAACCCTCTGTACCTGCAGCTCTTAAAGACAAATTAACTAGAGCAGAATACACCTGCTTATTTCCATGTAAACACAAACTCCAAATTATTTTAATGAGAATAAAGAATTCAGAATTAAGAAAAACATCATGTAAATGTAGCCGCAGGAGCTCCTCACTGCTCTTACTTAATACTTCGAGCTCTCAGACTAATATTACTTCCCATGTTAGTTACCATTACCATCAGTTCAACATTAGGAAAAAAAACCCCTGTTCCATTTAATTATTATAAAAATATTAATCATATTATTCATGATTATGGATCAATCTGCGTTAATGTGTTAATTTAAATTATATATTCATTATATTCAGGCGTTAAGGGGATAAATGACTTGCAGTTGTTTTTCATAGTTCTTGTAAATTATTGTATGTTGTAATTGTATGTTGTACTTTATGCTGCTTCTTGGCCAGGACTCCCTTGGAAAAAAGGTTCTTAATCTTAATGGGATCTTTTCTTATGGTTAAATAAAAAATAAAATACTCCTATCAGTACCTTTGATGATGGCACTGTACGGCTGCAGCTCAGTGTTCATGCTAATTGCTAATCCTGAGCATTTAGGATTGGTAAAATACAGAGACAACATTGGGGGGGGGGTAAAGTGCATTAACCTAATCTAATCAAATCACACAACTACAAGTCTTAACATTAAAGCACATATGTAAAATTACATGATGCTCCACTAACTGTTAAATAGGCGTCTGGCATGTAATTGAAAGTTAGCGGTTTAGCTAGTCACATCAGTGTCGTATCAATACTAGCATGATTAGATTAGTGCTTTTTATTGCAGTTTATTTTCTATATGTCCAGTAAATTACTCAAAGAGTTACTCAGAGTTCATGCGAGTACAGCTTCTCTCCAAATGTCTGTGGAGTCAGAGCGCTGATTGAGAGCAGCCTGTGATGGCAGAGAGAAAGAGAAGCACTGTGTGGTATTTATTCACTAGAGATGACAGGAAAACTGCTGTATATGTGTTCAGTAAAGTCATTCACCATTGTGGTAACACCAAAACTTTAAAAGGGAAATTATTACAATATTTTTATAGCATTAAATTGTTTAATATTGGAGTTAGTTCATAAAAAAAACATATTTATTTACCTAAAATCAATCAATCAATCAATCAATCTATCTATCTATCTATCTATCTATCTATCTATCTATCTATCTATCTATCTATCTATCTATCTATCTATCTATCTATCTATCTATCTATCTATCTATCTATCTATCTATCTATCTATCTATCTATCTATCTATCTATCTATCTATCTATCTATCTATCTATCTATCAACTGTTTATAATGACTGGATAGCACAACCATAATATTACCCATGACCTTTTTATCTATCTATAATCAACTAAAGGCAAAATCACAAATACCAAACTTCTCAGGCTCACCCACCCTCAGGCATTACAGCTGTCACTCATCTGTCTGTTATCCTAAAATACCATTTTCAAAACATAGTGATCAGAAAAATGACACCGTCAGAAAACAATAGAAATCTCCGGAGTGGAGAAATATAGTGAATGATATCTATTTAACGGAAAGAAATACTTTTTATCTTCATGCTATATTTAAGAAAACAGTTTTTATTAAAACTGTGGACCTAATATGTGGAGTATATTCAACCTTTACAGTCAGATTTTGTGGAAGCTTGAACTGAACTATTTGAATAGGCTTGAACTTGAAGTTATTATTATTGTTTGTGCATTTGTTGTGATTTTTAACATCATCTAATTCCTGATCATTGTATTCATTTGTCAATTTGTACATGTTTTTTCCCCCCCTCCCAATATGTACATAATTACAAAACTAAGAAAACATATGAATGACAGGGGATCAAAAATTGCTTTTTATGTTATGTATCCTATGTGATAAACAGCTGTTCTATAAATATCTACAGTGTAGTTTGGTCCTCTGACTCATACCTTAGGGACGAGGATTATGGTCTGTAATGCAGCCCGTCACCACAGGAACTGTAATTGTGTCCACAAATCCATTTCTGGAAACCAAACAAACAAAACCAAGATGGAAACACAATGGGTGACATTTCAAAGGCCATATCCACTTCTTTCATACATTATTGGATGTGCATATATATTTCAGGTGTGTGACACACAGCGGTACATGTGTGTGCTTTTTGACTGAATATTGTCATCAGTGTATTTTAATATTCTTCAGGTTGGGTCGTTATGGATAACAGGAGTGACAGGTGTATTAATGTAAATATTGATAGTACTGATACCAAGGTGAGTATCTGTATTGGATCAATACTAGCGTGATTCGATTGATAATTTTGTTGCAGTTTCTCTTCTATACGTCCAACAAACTACGCCAATACATGCAAGCATAGTTTCTCTTCAACTCTGCCTGCCCTCTGATGTGTTCAATGAAGTCATTCGTCACTGTTGACATTATTATATTTATGTTTTTCTTGTATTGTTGCTTTTTTGTTACGTTGCACTGTTGACTTATTTTGTTTTTATTGGTAACCGGTAAGTTTACAAGCGTACAGAATGAAAGTGAATTTAAAAGGTGCCTTCACAAGTAGTACAAAATACAATAAAAGAAAGATATAGATCAATAAATGAGATTCAACATAATTATTTGTCCATTACATTACAGTACATGGTGACTTTTCTTAAAGAAGTGTGTGTATTGTAGTAAAAGGTAAATGTGAAATTATTACCTCAACAACAGTGGTGGAGGTTTGTTTGTTTGTCAGCAACTTTAGACAAAAACTACTGGAATAATGTCCATGAAATAAAATAAAAAAGCACAAAGTGATTCAGAATAAATTTCATTACATTTCCATGAATGTTGGTCAGCATTTGGCAGACGCTTTTATCCAAAGTGACTTACAAGGCAAAGTGAGCAACCACTCTGTCTGACCAATAAAATACAAGAATCAATAAAAAACACAATAATAAAAAAAACAACAACTGTAGTGTCATTAAAAGCAAGGGACACAAAATGCAGTAGATAAAAAACAATAATAAAAACAGATGTGCAAGTAAAACAGATAAGAAAAAAAACATGTTTATTTAACAGGGACAGCACACATTAATGAACATTTGTGTAAATGTGTCAGTATTAGCATAAAAAAGCTATTTTTCAAACACTGTCCCTGGGCCAGATGTACAGTAATATGCCAGCATCTATAAAATGAAAAACATTTAAAAAGATAAGGTTTTACCCACTCATGTTCACATTGTGCAGTGAGTGGAGATCATTTTGGAATCGCTGTGAATTACAGATTTTATTTAATAACAAAGGCTCCAGTTTACTGGCGAAATATAGACTATGACTGAACTACACTGTTTGAAAAAGATGACAGGGATAGTCCTAACAGCTGAGGCATCTTCATTTGACCTAAGAGTAATCGACAGATGGCGGGGCGGGTTCGGTTCTGAAAATTTGGGGGAAATCGTTCATGCAGTTGGATAGAGATTTTAAGAAGCGTTTGCAGATGTAAATACACATCATCTGCGCTTCTCTAATGTCTACCAGTGATAACATTACTCCTAAGTGCAAGCCTACTGCTTACCACTATAGTCAGATTCATTCCATTTTATTCATAAAGCCCCAAATCACAACAATGTCGTCTCACAGGGCTTTGCAAAAACAACACAATCAACCACAGAAATAGATAAGAAATAGAACCACCTTCTCAGCAAGAAAAAACTCCAAAACCCAGTGGGAAAAGGAAGAAATCTTGGGGAGAACCACACTGAAGGACAGACTACAGATGAACATCTAGTTGTAGATGGGGGGGGGGGGGGCAGGTCCATCCGTCAGACTGGTGAGGGTGAGGCAGGAGGTCTGGGGTCACAGGTCAGCAAAGGACATAAGTAAGTCACTGCAGATCCTGTTATCTATGGATATGCTCCAAACATCAGTACTCCCTTGCTTTATTTTAAAGTCCGGCTCTTCATCCCTTTTTATAGCAGTTATCCACCTCTTTCTAATAACTCTATCTGTCAGGAATCCATCAAATGTTAAATATAGTTGCCGTTGTTTGTTGGACGAACATAGATGAACCGAGCAGTGACATCATGACTTAGTTTGAGCCACTGTTGTGAACAACTGCCGGAAGTGAAAATGTCTGAAACATGAGAATAGTCTCTTGATAACAGACAATCTCCTTTCTTTGGAGCAAGTGACTATTTTTGCACAGTCCTTAATCATTCCTGTTTGGTAGTATACTGAATTGTCAAGCTCAGTGCAAACACAGACTTGGACCAGTGACAAAATCTACTTTACATATTGTAATCCCACTAGGACTCTGGTAGACCAGAAGGCAGTAGTTAACAGGAAGTGGAAACTCTTTACTCATTGGCTCCAATATATTTGCACACAAAATGGATTAAAGAAAAGGTAAAGGAGCTACTTTCAACCTAAGTTAAATATAGGCCTTAAAAAAAATACACTTCAATCTAGAGCAGCCCCTCGGTTCCACTCAAAGCTGACAGAACATTGGAATTCAGCCACATTTTCATTCACTAAGCTCAACAACACAGCTGTCTCCATTTGACAGTTTGTCCCAATTACTGTCAGTGATATGCTCTTCATGTCTACATTTCCCTCATAATTATAGTGCAAACAAGAGTTACATTTGTAACTACAGCTCTCTGAAGTAATATCTTAGACAGTGACAGAATTTTTTTTTTTTATTATTACATCACCATGTCTGACTTTGTTATCTGGGAGTGTTGCTTGTCTCGTGTTGATTTCCTCTGATTAACATATGGCCATTTCTTTCATTTTGTAGACTTTTACCTCTTCCCAGTCTTACATTCTGGTCCTGGTATGTAGATCACAGAGTTACAACAATAACTCTGCGATGAATAAGGGTCAAAGGGTAATGCAAAGCATCATGGGTAGCTCCCTCATAGCCAATGGGATGCTACGTACAGTACGTATGTGACGTATTTCCATACATTACATAGTTATGTATAGTAATGTACTCTGTATTTATGTATTTTCCTTCGTATTCTGAGACGAAAAATTGAGGTAAAGGTTTTTCATTACTTGGATCATTTGTTAGCTGGGTCTTTCGTGAGTAGAGGTACCACTGTGTGCGTGTGTGTGTGTGTGTATGTGTGTGTATATATATATATATATATATATATATATATATATATATATATATATATATATATAGTTTGAAGAAAGGTTTCCAGGAATTTTATTCAAAAATATATTCCCTTATATGGAAAAGTAGTGCATATATTTTTCAATATCCTGTAATATGATTGAATCATATATGGACAAATATAAAACATATAGTATATTCCACTGAGGAAAAAAAGCTGTCCTATATATTAATGGATAGCTTTATTGAAACTCAATTTCTTCTTTTTTCTTTAACTCAAATAATAATGTTGTGTTTGCATGTTATCAACACAGAATCTGAAAATCTGCCTCCTGAAGGGGAAGAGGATAGTACATATCCAGAGGGATACATTCCAAGGTAAAAACAAAACATTGGACAGTCAGTTAACTAGGTTACCATTCACCAGCAGCTAATATTAGGGGGGAAAAAAATCCTTTTTAATATTGCTACAAGATTAGCTACACATTATTCATGAAATTAAACTTTACTTCACAGTCTCCAACCACAGATGTATTCTTATGAGATCCAAACCTTATGGATTATTATTGTAACCTTTACTATGACTGCTCTAATAGGCTGTGATTGATCATTAGTGAGTGTTAGCTCCCGTTAGTATTTGGTGCAGAACATGTACTCATTCGGGATTCTTCTAAAATGACACTGTAAAAATAAAAAAAAGGAAAAAAATAAAAGACTAGAATTAACATCAATAAGTTGTAAAATGTCAACATTAAAAAGGTAAAATAAAAACACTGAAAAGTTAAGTTAAATATTCATATTTAAAATATTAAATCTACATGTTTCAAATGTTAAAGCTCCATGTATAAAATGTTAAATCTTCATATTTAAAATGTTAAACCTACATATATAAAAAAAAAAACATTAAATCTCCATGTATAAAATGTTAAACCTGAATGTAAAAATGTTAAATCTTCATATTTAAAATATTAAATTTAACTGTTTAAAATGTTAAATCTACATGTTGCTCTGTAAATATGTTTATCGTTCAACATGTTTTTCACAGGATTATTCTGGCAAACACAGCTGCCAGTTTTTCCCATAAAAACAACTTTATTTTTTTGATTTACTTTGTAATGACAACATGATTTGTAGGGGTGTGAATCTTTCAGTAATTAGTATTAGTAAACAATTCGATATAATTCGATACGATTTGAACCGATTTGGTTCAGTTTGATTCAATACGAACTGACAATTTAACCACAAGGACTTATTTTACTTAATGTTACAGAGAAGAAAAAGAGAAACACAAATATAATTTCAAAACCATATCCTTTTGTTTATTTAGTGTCACAAAGACAATAGAGCATGAACTACTGACCATACATTCACACAACATCAACTGAAGAATTTACAATACACCTGTAGATAACTGATATTAATGACAATATACCTGTAAATAACTGATATTAATGACAATATACCTGTAAATAACTGATATTAATGACAATATACCTGTAAATAACTGATATTAATGACAATATACCTGTAGATAACTGATATTAATGACAATATACCTGTAGATAACTGATATTAATGACAATATACCTGTAGATAACTGATATTAATGACAATATACCTGTAGATAACTGATATTAATGACAATATACCTGTAAATAACTGATATTAATGACAATATACCTGTAAATAACTGATATTAATGACAATATACCTGTAAATAACTGATATTAATGACAATATACCTGTAGATAACTGATATTAATGACAATATACCTGTAGATAACTGATATTAATGACAATATACCTGTAGATAACTGATATTAATGACAATATACCTGTAGATAACTGATATTAATGACAATATACCTGTAGATAACTGATATTAATGACAATATACCTGTAGATAACTGATATTAATGACAATATACCTGTAGATAACTGATATTAATGACAATATACCTGTAGATAACTGATATTAATGACAATATACCTGTAAATAACTGATATTAATGACAATATACCTGTAGATAACTGATATTAATGACAATATACCTGTAGATAACTGATATTAATGACAATATACCTGTAGATAACTGATATTAATGACAATATACCTGTAGATGACTGATATTAATGACAATATACCTGTAGATAACTGATATTAATGACAATATACCTGTAGATAACTGATATTAATGACAATATACCTGTAGATAACTGATATTAATGACAATATACCTGTAAATAACTGATATTAATGACAATATACCTGTAGATAACTGATATTAATGACAATATACCTGTAGATAACTGATATTAATGACAATATACCTGTAGATAACTGATATTAATGACAATATACCTGTAGATAACTGATATTAATGACAATATACCTGTAGATAACTGATATTAATGACAATATACCTGTAGATAACTGATATTAGTGACAATATACCTGTAGATAACTGATATTAATGACAATATACCTGTAGATAACTGATATTAATGACAATATACCTGTAGATGACTGATATTAATGACAATATACCTGTAGATAACTGATATTAATGACAATATACCTGTAAATAACTGATATTAATGACAATATACCTGTAGATAACTGATATTAGTGAAATGTAAAACTGATAATCTGGTGTTACTAATTTAACAGGTTGGTAAAACTCTGCTCATATTTAAAATATAAAACACTACTGCACAAAGATGTATGAAAACAGCTCACATATCTCTCACACACAGTAAGTGGTCTAACACACTGTATCTGTCTCATCACAGATATGTGGAAGAACATGCAAACAGCTTGGTATTATTATAATCCTTCATGGTGGAACATGAGCTCTGATAATTCCTGAAAAGGCTGTTGTCACCCCTGTGGAATTCAAGGACCAAACCAAAACCTTCAAGTCTTTGGTCTCATTCTAAAGCTTCTGCCTGAGCTGAAGATAAGAAGTCTCATTTGGAGACCTGAGGTGCAGGATCATCAGCTCAGGGATGCATGCTGTTTGTCTGATCATAGCCTCTGTGGTCCACGTGAAGGTTGCAAACGTGACCTGACTTAGAAGCTGAGCTTTCTGCTGAGACATTGTGTATGGCATCACTATGCATGGGCATTTCTGCCGGGGGAAAATATCAGACGACGGGTCAGGGATGGAGAATTGTTTTGCTTGCTTTTATGGGTTCATGTGAATGTCAGTGAATGTTATTGCTGCGGGATGAATGACAATTCATCTCCTGTTTCCTTCACTCTGGCCATATTGTGTTGACAAATAGAGATGATCAGCCAGTGTGAGGCAGATGATGCAAAATGTTGGGGTTTTTTGCGTAGATGTGACACTGGAATAATGTGAAAGCTATCAGAGTAATGAGGTGACACTGAAGATCGACCCGTCATCATCTGTCTCTATTTGTCTGTGTTTCCGAGCAGCTCGCAGCCAGCCTTTCATTTCATGTTCCATGTGGTAATTTCCAGTCGGCTGCACTGCTCTGACCAAGGCAGACGACATACTGAGAGCACTGATTTAAGGAACTGTAGTGGTGCAAGTCCTCTCATTTAGAGAAACACATTTAAATATGATGTTGATATTATTAATGTGATTATCATGTGACCAGTGATTATCATGCCCTTACAAGTTTGTGCACATGGGGGGAAATCCAGTGTATAGTAGAAGTTCACTTCTGGACTCCTTTGAAATTGTGTGTTAAATATGAACTGCAATTACAGGAGTCTACAATTTTTTATAAAGTATCTGCTTCAGACTTTAAATGTGGTAAATCTTAGATATTTCAATAAGAAGAATCATAAAACAAATGAATTTAGTGCTGGTTAGTTCATGTTTTTAATATATATGATGGTGTGTTCTTCCACATATATGCTGGTTTATGTACATGTATACAATGGATTAGTAAATATTCCACTAGAAAGAACCTGTAATAATAATGTGCAGACAGTGTTTTGAAGTAGATCTGAGACCAATATTCATTTGGACTAAAACTTATTCTACTGTTAATTGTAAGAATTTCACATTTTGACCCAAGATTTATCTTGCATTTAAGACTTGAGTTTTCTTTATCAGTAACACACATGTGGAAACATTTCATTAGTTTCATGGTGTTATTTCAGTGGTCAAAAACATGACAAACACATTCTCACAAAAATGTCAGTATGGGAACTGGAGGTATTTTTTTGTTTTGTTTTATTTATGTGGTGAAAGAGAATAGGGGACTTTTTTTTTCTATTTCCTTGGGTGGTTAGGGGGTACTGTTGAAACTTAAGAGGAAAAAAAATACAAGTAGTACAACAAAACCCCTGTCCCCTGCACACATTTTTC
This sequence comes from Siphamia tubifer, assembly GCA_020466265.1. NCBI lineage: Eukaryota > Metazoa > Chordata > Actinopteri > Kurtiformes > Apogonidae > Siphamia > Siphamia tubifer. The sequence goes on along the minus strand of CM035794.1, from coordinate 22,005,413 downwards.
CTGATTTAGGGCAAATCTCTTATTACAGTAACACATTTTTTAGTGACTGTGACTGTAAGATATCTCAGCTCAACAAATAAATGATAAAAGTAAATGAAGGTGGTTCACCAGCTGCAGACTGTGAGTTAACTTGAATAATGACATTGTTTAAACTCAGATATTGAAGTTCATAAAGTTGACTTCACTACAATGTTTTTGTCCAAAGTTTCTTTTTAAAGTTATAAATGTTGATTAAATTACTAATCACTCATTTATCCAGTTGTCATTTTAAAAGTCACTGTATTATGTCGACACATGTATATTGTTGGTTTACCACATTGAGCTGTAATGCCACTAATTCATGTAGAAACATATAAATTGTATAACTCATTACAATAAATGGAAGTTAATTCTAGAAACAAGTTATGACAACTACTTGACTTTATGATATTTTACAGTTAATTGATTAGTTATAGCACATTGTAATTTCATCTACTCTGTTCTAATCTAATCTATTTGTCAAAATTGTTCATAAATGTTAGAGATGTATTTGATATGCAATTAAAAAAAATACAATAAAAACAAACCTGACGTTTTAAGCATATATGCTTCCATCCTCATTATTTAGCTAAATGAATGTTTCATTACATTAAAGTGCAATATAACTGGCACTGTGCCATCACAGTTGGTCAAAGTGGCTCTATTTTAATCACAAAAATGCAAATGTCTTTCTATTTTTGTCCTAGTTATGCGAAGCTGTGTAATTATACACGCTGGCTGCCAGAGAAATGTTGTCATTGTATGATAGGTAGTATAATCTCAGTGAGCCAAAGAAAATGTTGACACCAAGGTGACTGCAAACCACAGATATGTGTGATGTCAGGGTGATTTGTCACTGAAGAATCCAACACCTTTTTGCTTTTACTTAAATGGACGGGAGGCGGCTGGGATGGAAGGTAGATTCACTCAATCCAGGACTCTGTCACCAGTAACTACACTTCACATCCCACATTATGCAGATAGATTGATTTAAGCAATGAAAGCACAATGATTATGATAAAGAAAGTATGGAGGTTTGGTTTAACCCTTTATGACCATCTTTATATGATGTTTTTTATTCAGAATTATTTATTCTGAATAAAATAATTCAGAATTAAAACTAGTTCCTTTGTGTTTACGTGGAAATGTTAATTCCCAGTAAATGTTTTTTTATGGGAAACCGGTGTATTTAGCTCTAGTTAATTCTGTTTTAAACACTGGAGGTACAGAGGAGGTACAGAGGAGGTACAGAGGAGGTACAGAGGGTTCTGATTAGACAGAACGGTCGCTTAACATCTGGATGACTACCTGAAGGAAATGAATGCATCCAGTTCCTGTTTTGCTTTACTTTCAACTAGCAACATGGAAGACCATATACTATATGTAACTTTTGAATTTACTTTTGTAATAATTATGAAGCAGCAGCTCCAGAATATGTCATTATCACAACAAGACCAGGAGCATGTGCAGAACGGCAAGACTAATGTTAAAGAGGAATGAACTGTTTATACTGTATGTCAGAGGAATTATCGAATTTGGAATTAAGAGTGGAATAAACCAGTGACTTTATTTGGAATTAAGTTTAATTGGGAATAGTCGATTTCAACTGGAATTGGGTGTTTACTTTTGTAACAGGGTCAATTATTTTGCAGCAATGTGGGTATGTTGTTTTTATAATTACACAAAATGTGTTATTTTTATTTTCATTTGTTTTGGGCCTCTGAGTCAGCATGTGGAACCTTTTAGTTTGAGTCCATTCCCAGTGTGCAGTTTATAGTCCACTATAACAAGCATTTTCATGCCTTTACTTCTTCTCTATTGTTCTGGATCTTTATGGAAGAGGTAAGCAGTCATGCAGTCAGAGAAAATTCCTGTTTTAGTTTCTATTAATTTGATTTCTAAGTGAATTGGCTACTTCAGAGTTTGGATAAGTTGCTCACAATGTGCTGAAACATATTTCTGTGCCATTTAGTCTGTGTAGGGTCATGCTGATCGGAGGAATTTGTTTGCTGTCTGTTAGGAGCCAATAATAAAAGGAGACTGACTCCAACAGTGTATGTGCGGATCTCATTTATAAACATAACACAGAGTCCAACACCACCAGTTACACTTGGTCATCCTAAAAAGAAATTAACCTTTATTCTGAATTAAACAGGAATAATAATAAACAGACCTGTTATGACACGCATTGAGGTGCTCTGAAATTCAAAATGTCAACTTTAGTGTAATATTAGAGTGCAGTTTTTTTTCTGATTGGGGCAATAAAAGCACATTGGTGAGCATCTTCTTACCAATTTGCTGATTGAACCTTATCTCTACAGATGTGGCATCGCGGCCAATGCCTGAGTATGACTGGATTTTACAGGGTGTGGACAGAATCTGTCTATATCTAACAAATGTGGAAGCCAGAAGAAGTCAAACCCTTACATATGTGTGTGTGTGTGTGTGTGTGTGTGTGTGTGTGTGTGTGTGTGTGTGTGTGTTAGCCTGTTAGAAGAAAAGAGAAGAAGAGTGACCTTCGTTATCCCTGATATTTCACACAGGGGTTCTGTAGATAAGGTGAACCTGTCAGATCAGAGGAGTTTTCAGAGTCAACAGGAGAACTGTTTATGGTTTTGTGGTGATTTACCCACTTCCATTGGACGAATGGTGTGATGAAGACCAGGGTTGGATGCATTCACAAGGCATTGTACCATAGCCTGGTTCCAGGACCGCCTTCTCAAATGGATTCAAACATTGTACTGGAGCAATAAAGTAGACTTGGGTCTGTATTGTACCTAGGTATGGACTGTGGTACACTTTGTGAAAATGTCCTTAGTCACATCATCAAAAACATCAGTATTACTCCAAGAACATTGTAATTATAGTAAATACACTGTCAGACAAAGCAAACACCTCTCAGAGAGCCTCAGAATGCCCCATTGTACTTTTGGACTACAGAGAGTGGGACAAACAGCTATTATATTGATATGAAGACCGTGTAAGTAATTTACTAATGCGCTAATATTCATATTTGATGGATTCAAATAAGAAAAAAGTCACTTTGTCATATTTTTTTTTCTTTCTAATCTTTTAACTCTAAACTTTAATCAGAGCTGCAATGAACATCTAAATGGAAAATGCTTCATTTTGACTGAAAAAAGGAAAACAAGGAGAAGAATATAATAGTAAATGTACATTTTAAAAAGTTAAATAGAAATATTCACTTGTGAACTGCCACAGACATAGCAGTGGGTCTTTATAGGTTAATGATAACTCTTATCAAACAACATTGTAATGTAACTACATAATGATAATGATCATCATACAGGTGGTTAGCCAAACTGCTACAGTAGTAGTCTATGTTCCATTCAACTTTTGACTAGATTTTCCTGAAACTGGCTGACGAATCACACTGAAGTATAAAGTCAGAGGGCGGGATTCAGAGACAAACAACCAGAAACAACCATAGAAGAAGAACAACAACGGGGGGAGATTTCCTTTTATCAAAGATGAGTGAAGAATGTGAGAAAACGTTATTTTTAGAGAAGTGACAACAGTCGTTCAGCTCCATAATCCACCATTTTATTTCATCATCCGTAACTTTCTCCAGACTCCTTTGTGAACTTTCCGGCGTTTAACTACGTCATCCCAAAGATTACGCTGATTAGTTCTATTACCGTCCTATTACATATGGAGGATTTGAAAGACAAGCTTTTAGCCCCGCCTCCACTGACTATATATGTATGTTCCTAGACCTATACATGTAATGAATAGGGATAGTGCAGCATTTGACATTACCATGGTTACTTCAACTGTGCAGTTTCTCCCATAGAAGCTCAAAACAGAAAAGCATCTGGTGTCTCTTCTTCAACACCAAGGTCATGGCGTAGCTCCGACTCAAGATTGGATTCGTTCTTCTTTAGTCAGAAAATCAGTGGGTGTCGTGTAAACAGTATATTCTGCTTGGATGTTCTGAATCAGGCCTTTTTCCAAATTGGCAATTTTGTGATTCATACATGTGGGATATGCTGGTTTCATTCTGGTTTTATAAGGATATGTACTCTGGACTGTATGCAGCAAATGTGGAAAACCAATTTAATTTACAAATGTTATGGGAGGTTGTAACACACAGCTGATGTTTATGCTCAGTTGTAAAAAAAAAAAAAAAAAAGACGAAGATCCTCTCTGGTAAAGATGGATGGAATAAGGGTGTATATAATAAGACATGAAAGGGTACACAAACATACAGCTCACAGGATGAATTTCAGAAGTGTAAAAATGACATTGTATTGAACTCATTTTAGTTCAGGGCCACATAAAGCCCAATGTGATATCAAGTAAAAATAATATAATTTTATTATCCAATGGGTCACCTACGGGTGAGGCCAGTCCACTACAGTTTGAGTCATACCAGACAAGTTTAAGACAAATATTACACATAATTGTAAAGGTCTAAATATCATCTTAAACATACATAAATTTAATTTAAAATATTTTAAAATGAAAAATATCAAAAAGTACTACATCACGAATGGACACAACATTAATGTCTATTTTCCTCTGATATTTTCATCATAAAATGTATTCAGTGTATACCTTAAAACCTCTATTTTACAACCTAATAAGTGGTTAGAGGAAAAACTGCATCATACCCAAATAGCAGTACATTTTCCTCAAAAATATAAGTAATTACGTACCCAAAAATATACGTTTGGTGTAGTTTATGGTAATTATATTTTTTGACCCAATGTTAACCTTCCCTTGATTTCACTCCTATATGTCATCCATCCATCCATCCATCCATCCATCCATCCATCCATCCATCCATCCATCCATCCATCCATCAATCCAATCCAATCCAATCCAATCCATCCATCCATCCATCCATCCATCCATCCATCCATCCATCCATCCATCCATCCATTCATCCATCCATCCATCCATCCATCCATCCATCCATCCATCCATCCATCCATCCATCCATCCATCCATCCATCCATCCATCCATCCATCCATCCATCCATCCATCCATCCATCCTCCCACCCACCCATCCATCCATCCATCCATCCATTCTCCCACCCTCCCATCCATCCATCCATCCATCCATCCATCCATCCATCCATCCATCCATCCATCCATCCATCCATTCATCCATCCACCCATCCGCCCATCCATCCATTCATCCATCCATCCATCCATCCATTCTCCCACCCACCCATCCATCCATCCATTCTCCCACCCTCCCATCCATCCATCCATCCATCCATCCATCCATCCATCCATCCATCCATCCATCCATCCATCCATCCATCCATCCATCCATTCTCCCACCCACCCATCCATCCATTCTCTCACCCTCCCATCCATCCATCCATCCATCCATCCATCCATCCATCCATCCATCCATCCATCCATCCATCCATCCATCCATCCATCCATCCATCCATCCATCCATCCATTCTCTCACCCTCCCATCCATCCATCCATCCATCCATTCACCCATCCATCCATCCATCCATCCATCCATCCATCCATCCATCCATCCATCCATCCATCCATCCATCCATCCATCCATCCATCCATCCATCCATCCATCCATCCATCCATCCATCCATCATCTTCCTCTTATCCTCTTATCTGGGTGACAGAGGCAACAGTCTAAGCAGGGATGCCCAGACTTCCCTCTCCCCAAACCCTTCCTCCAGCTCTTCCAGTTGGACCCTGAGGTGCTCCTAGGCCAGCCCAGAGACAAAGTGTCTCCAGTGTGTCCAAGGTCTATGTTTTTTTTTGTGTGTTAGAGAGTTTAATTATTTCGTTGTAATTGGGGTGTGAAGGGGATTATTAGGATAACATCTTGCACCCCATGTTGAATAAGCTGGGATGTAATATTATTGAAACTTATCATTTTTTCTTGATAAAGTTCAGGTTAGACATGGTTGTTCAGGTTATTCACATTTTCCTAATGAAAGATTTTTTTTTCCACATGAAAAAAAAGCTAATTATTTCTAGGTTATTCTGTTATTATTGTAGAGTACTAAACCATCTTGTATTTGATCTCTGAGTTTAACTACCTTGATGTAAAGCAAGCTCACATTTCTATTCAGATACACTTATTGTTGAACATCATGGCAGAAGAAATCAACAAGTTTAAAGTAGAAGTAAATTTCAAACAGCTGACCTTTTTCTAGGCAATGCTTGATGGAGCAAAATAGAGAGGCTGAGCTCACACAGTGGAACATGTGCCTCCGGTGGAAAACTGTGAAAAGCATTATTTTCAATGGAGTGTCACAGCAGCAAGTGAACAGGAATAGTGTAAGAATATCATTTTTCGTTGTCCACATATAAATAGGTGATTTTGAATACAGTCCTTTTTGGAATTAAAAAAAAAAAAAAAAAAAGGCATTTTAGTGGTCATGTAAATGTAGTCGGTGGTGAATGAAGATAAACTAACAGCCGAGTGTCACTTTAATGCAAAGAAAGCAGCTCTGAATGGAAGAAAATCTGTATTCAAATGTAAAAAACAGGAGCTTTGTTTGCAACATTACTTTTGATGTTTGATGCAAAGTACACCCGGCACAGGGTCAGTGAATGCAGAGAATCTTCTAATGTAAATGAAGCAGCCTTACAAACAACTGGATGAAACAGAAGCGGCAGTAGATTTATGGAAATTTTGATTTGCAATGAAAATTAGGAGAGAATTCTTAGAGTGCAGAAGAAAGACACTGAAGCTAGCATAATATAAATAAAACTACTCCCACTATGAACAAATATAACGTGTATGTATGGAATAATGTCCTGTTTTGCCTTTCAGCCCCCAACTGGGATTCATGTCAGGCTTTCAGAGGAGGACAACCGCTCTTTATTATCTGTTGATTGTCGTGATGTGAAATCTATGAGGCTGTGATTGATCTGCCATCACAACAAACACACACCTGAGTGCATGTAGATGTCATTTGCTATTAAACCTTTGGCTCTTGTAATCCTAGTCTGATGCGTTGGTTTACTTTTTTATTCTTTTATGTGTGTATGCAGTATGTGTGCTGGAGTTACCTTTACTTTACTTTTATTTCCCCACCCCTGTCATTTATATCATATTAACTCCTATCACAGACACACCTGACATTTGGGTTCATGTCTTTGTCTGGATCGTCAGATATATGTGTCAGGTCCAATGTGGTCTACAGGGTTTGTAAGATCCACATCTGTATAAACAGTGAGTGGCTATGTTTACATGATGGGTTTTTTTTTTATTCTAAATTATTTATTACTACCGTGACGGAGGTTATGTTTTACCTCGCATTTGTTTGTCCGTTTGTTTGTTTGATTTTCAGTAAGATAACTCCAAAAAGTTATGGATGGATTTTGATGAAACTTTCAGAGTTAATGTGTCAAGAAAGAAATCATTAAAGCTTGAGTTATAAAGGTCAAAGGTCAAGGTCACAGTGAAGGTCAACAGCTAAAACACATCAGTGGTGATATCTCAGAATCCAGACCAGATAGTATCACTTTTTTTTTTCATTCACTTCATCTTACCTTCACACATCAGATATCACAGATAGATTCCATGATGTCATATTTTGACATCATAGGACGTCAAGTGAATGGTATATTTGCACAATTTATGACTTTTACCTTAAAGTAGGGCTGTTAATATATTTTGTTACATTCAACAATATCTTGTGCTTCATATTTAACATTAGATCTAACATGTGAAATTAGGTCGTTGTGCGATAACATCACATAACGTCAGAGTGACGTCATATGTGGTTGAATATTGAAATGGACATATCTAAATAACGAGACCGAGGATTTCTTTGAATTTTTTTAAACCCTCTAAGGAATTGCTAATGACTGATAAAATAAATCGTTAGCGAATACGGAACTAATTAAGAACATCCAGATCCAAACTTTTTGCAGACCGGTGCTGCTTCATGGAGGTGATCTAGTTCTGAGTAAAATTATTTGGAATTAAATCTATTTCCTTCATGTTTACATGTAAATGTTAATTCCACATAAAAGTTTCTATGGAAAATAGATGCATTCTGTTCTAGTTAATTGGGCTTTCAGAGCTGGGGGTACAGAGGGTTCTGGACAGAACAGCTGCTTAATGTATGAATGTCTACTGGAAGAAAATGATTGTGTCCACTTCCTGTTTTGCTTTCATTTCAAATAGTAACATGGAAGGCCAGATATTAAACACAATATTTGCATTTATTTTTGTAATAATCACAAAACAGCAGCTTGATCAAATCAACCATAGGAATCAACATACTCATCATCAGACCAGGAAAAATGTTAAAGTGGAATTAACTGTTTACATGTCCGAGGAATTATTGAAGAAAATGAAAAAACTGTGACTTTATTTGGATTTAAGTTTAATTCAGAATTTAAATTTTTAGCTAGAATTAGGTATTTACATGGTAATCTTAAAGAGGAATTAACCGTTGTACTGAATTAAACAGGAATAAAAACTCTCATGTAAGCAGGTCCAGTGTGGCTGCTTTGTTACATACCATAATGTAATGGTAATAATGTAAGGAATGATGTTCAATGGGATAGGGGGTGTGTTGATAGGATCTGAATGTTCTAAAAGTGATGTTCTAAAATACATGTTCCTGCATTTTTCTTATATCTTTTTGTATATATTTAGTATCTTTAAAATACAGGTGCCAGAATAAATTTTGTATTTTAAATTACTTTTGTACAGTAGAGCCCAAGGAAGAATAATTGCTGCTGAGGCAGTAACTAATGTTGGTCTGAAATAAATCAATAAATTGGGCTGAGGCTGGAAATAAGTTTAGTGAATTTACTTAACAATTGAGGCACTGAAAAGCATTTTATAAATATACAACAATCAGTTTTGTAAAATGTCGATAAAAAGTCCAGCACCATTTAAAACCTCAAAATACAGTCAAATGAATGTAACCAAGGGAACACGTAACACTGCAAACTAAAAAGAAAATATTTCAAAAATAGTACCCATATTCACTACACATACCATATTGCTCAAATATCTGAGTTTTGTTTAAATCATCTAAAGTCTTAACCCAGACAAATGTATTAAATGTATTAATAAGATGAAACAAACTAGTGGGATTAAAACAAAAAAAAAGTAGCAGTTAAAGAGGTAGAGTGTGAGATGTTATCCTGGAGTACTTTTTTACTAAATTACTTAAAATCCCATTCACACTCTAATTAACAAATTAATTAAATGCTCTAACACAACGATCCCCCAAAAGAAAAAAAAAATACAACAGAAAAAATATAGTCAATTCTTTTATCTCACAATTTTGACTTTTTATCTCCTGATTTAGATTTTTTTTATCCCATAATTATCTTGTCTCCCCTCGTCATCTGAACCCACTTTATCCTCATTAGGGTCACAGGGGTCACTGGGGGCCTAATCCAGCTACAATGGGTGAAGGCGGGGTACACCCTGTATGAGTCTTCAGTTCATCTCAGGGCTGAACATATATAGACAAACAATCACTCTCACATTCACACCTATGGACAATTTAGATTAAGTAATTAACCTATCAGTGCATGTGTTTGGATGGTGGGAGGAAACTGGAGTACCTGGAGAAAACCCACACAGACACGAGGAGGACATGCAAACTCCACACAGAAAGGTCTGGTGTGGGAATAGAACCAGGGACCTTCTGTCTGTGAGGCACAAGTACTAACCACTGCACCACTATTATTTATAATTATTTATCTCCAATTAATAACTTTTGAATTTGTCCTAAATGTCCTGACCATAGCCACTAAACTGAGTTTCATGACCCAATAAAACACATCATCTACACCTAACTCACTTTTAAAGGCTTTAATTGAATTTTTTGACTGAAAAGTTTCTAGTCTTTCCTGATTAAATAAGTATTATTTCATCCAAAATGCAGTTTTACTTTTTACATTATTACAATTGAGAATTCATACTTTTTTTTTCACTTAAGTATTGGAGTTGAATCAGTACTTCTACTTTTACCAGAGTATTTTTTCACACAAGTATACTTCTACTTAAGTACAGAATGCGAGTACTTTTACCACCTCTGAACAGCAATATTTGTGCATGTTTTCACTGGGAGATGGAAAGTTTTGGATGGATAGTTTTTCAGATTTTTAGTCTTCAGATTTTTGTGTTTTCAACCTGCAAAAACTCTGTTCTTGTGTAAACAAAAGACACTTGTGATGAAATATTTTGTAGTTTTTAGCTGCAATCATTCTTATGTAAATTGCTCCTTAAAGTCCTCAAATCCAGGACCATTTGCTACAAAAACAGCTTTGTTCCTGCTGCCGTTTCTGTTTTAAATAAGTCCTGACGCATCACATATTGTTTTATATCTTAGGTCTGGCTTGTTTTAATGTGGTCTTCAAATCATTATTATTTATTGTCCCTTGTATGGTTTTTATGAATCTTATATTTTTATGTGGCTATAACAGGTTTGTATTGGAACTTTTACAGCCATTTTTTAATGATATCTAGTTCCATTTAATGAATTTATTCACTCATTTTAGTCTCTTTTTTAGTCTTTTTAATCCTTGAGCAAGGCTGAAGGTCTGTGCCGGTCTCAATTGTCCAGACTTAAGTCCTATGTTTGTAATGTTACATTATCTAATGTTTGTGATGCCCCAAATCTACCTACAGTTATTAACAATTTGACCCCTGAATTTAAATAGAAGTAAAGAAAAAGTAAATGCTAAATTAAAGGTGGGGTGGGAAATCTTTTTTGGGAATTTTTTCTTTTACCATATTGCTTAAAAACCTCTTCATGATCCCATATCATTCACTGAAATAGAATGTTTACAAAAAAAAACCCCAGAGGAAAACCAATCATTGTATTAATTATCTTTACAATGATTGATTTGCTGATACGTCCATCAAATATCAGTCCACACCCACCTCTCCCTCCCCCTTCTGCACGTTCACATAAACAACTATAGTGGAAAAGACGACAACCAGCAGCAAAACTAAAGTAAAAACTGTGTTTGAAAAAGCTACGACCATGAGGAAGCTGAGTGAAGAACAGAACAGGACAAGGGTGGTAATCACTACGACTTTCCAGCGCTGGCGTCAAATGAAAAATGAAAAGAGGCTCAAAACTGATGCTAAGGTGACCATGTTTCTACTGGATAGGTAAGATGATACTGTTATGATTCTATAATATTTGGACATACTAATGGGTTATGGGTATGGTATTCACCCCGTCAGTGACATAATGTTCCAGCAGGTTTTGTTAAGTTACCAACACTGTGTGTAAACTGCTGCTGTAACACCATAAACTATTGTCCTTATCCATTAGTTTTCCCATGGTGTTTATTTCATGCTTCTAAACCTTTTGTTAACTAAGCTTCATGTGACACAAACTGATAAATGTTAATTATTGTTTTGTTATTTAGGATGATAATTGATGTTGAGTTCTTGTGAATGCTCATGAACTTCCGTGATCACTTCAGACAGCATGTGCGTTGATATATTTTTTAAGGCGTGGTTTCGAGGGGTGGTCTGACGAAGAGGCATGGATTTGTATACTTTCAAAATATAGCTGCAGGAACCGTTTTCCAAGATCTCCTACCCTACCTTTAAGTGAAGATAATGCATTTGACTACAGTACATACAGAATATAGATTTTTGGGTATGTTGCATATTTGCAACAGTAGGTGTTAAAGGGTTAATAAAGTCACTTTGAACCTTGAAGGGCTAGCAGGTACAGCATGTCAGCCAATAGACAAAGTTTGAAACCTACTCTGTTCTAGTCTGTGCTGTGTCCTTCACTAAGACACTCACGCTGGTGTATGAATGTGTATGAATGTTGGTCAGAGGGGCGTGAATTGTGCGTGAAAGGGCTGTCGTTAGCCTGCCGCAGGGCAGCTGTGGATACAAACATAGTTTGCCATCACCAGAGGGAGAATGAATAATCGCTCAATAATGTAAAGCACTTTATGCGCCTTGACAAGTTCTATAGGAATTAAATCCATTATTATTTTAATCATTCAGATGAACCTGAATAAACCGAGTCAAGTCAAATCGAATTTAATTTATAGAGCATCAAATCATAACACAAGTTATCTCTTGACACTTTGCATATAGAGCTGAATGAACCCAGACTCTAATTTATAGAAAGTCAACAGAATCCTCCAGGAGCAAACACTAGTGATGGAGACAGTGGCTACTGTTACAAGTTTTTTAATTCTGAATTATTTATTCTGAATACAGTCATTTGGAGTTAATTTGGTTTTAACAGCTGGGGGTACCAGAGGATTCTGATTGGACAGAACGTCTGGATGACTACTGGAAGAAAACGATTGCATCCACTTCCTGTTTTCCTTTCGTTTCAACTAGAAACATGGGAGACCAGATACTACATGCTACTTTGCATTTATTTTTAATAACGAAGCAACAGCTGAACCAAATCATCATACTAATACCATCAGTGCAGAATATGTGCACAATCACCATAAGACCAGGAGCATGTGCACAATGACAGGAGTAATGTTAAAGAGGAATGAACTGTTCACATGTCAGAGGAATTATTTAAGTCATAATTAAGAGTGAAATAAACTACTGACTACTTTAAGTTTAATTCAGAAAGAGAGAATTTTCTTGGAAAAATTTCAATTTTTTTCATCACACCGAGAGTTAAATGTAAATTCTTGAAACAGGATGTATTATCCTGGAGAGAATGTAGATCAGTAAATGCTAATCATAGCCATATGTTCTGGACACGTTCAAAAATAACCACATTCTGGGAGGTCATATGTCGAGAGATGAAAATAATTACAATATGATCTACCCTTGAATATCTGTACAATGTACATTTGTAACTTTTTCCAAAGAACACATACAAGGAAGAGATAAATATTTGGTAGAATATTAATAGTAGCATGTAAGAAAATAATAACACGGAAATGGAACAATAAAAGAGAGAGAGAGAGAGAGAGACTAGGGGAGGGGTGGATGAGCATGAGGAGACATGTGGATGGAGATGATGCACAGTGAAATGGAACACATGAATGACCAGCTCAGAACCTCTGAGGACTCATTTGCTCTCAATGACACATGATGATGAAACCAGGATCTGATTGCTCCACGCACACTGTGTGACAGAAAGATATCACAGGTCCTTCCTTCCTGCAGCCATCACACTCAACAGGCACTGCTCCCAGTAGCTTACAGACCCATCATGACTGCACTTCATTTGTACACCCATGAATGGACCTATGACTGTCCACTTTACGTCATTTACAGAGTGTCACTTCTGTCATTGCCTTCTGTACAGGATGCCACTACCTCATATTTGACATTGTACATATCCCATTTATTGTACTTATATTTCTTATTTATATTGTATACTGTCCTTTACTGAAAATTAACCTTCTATTCTTACGGTCCTTTGCTGCTAGCCTAGCCGCACTATCCCTATTCATTACATGTATAGGTCTAAGAATGCTTCATAGTCAGGGGAGGCGGGGCTAAAAGGTTGTCTTTCAAATCCTCTGTATGGAATAGGATGGTACTACAACCAGTGATGTAATTAGACTAAAGTAATGAATGACTAAACAAAATGGTGGATTATGGAGCTTTACGACTGCTGACGTTTTCTCACATTCTTCACTCATCTTTGATAAAAGGAAATCTACACCCGTTGTTCTTCTTCTGTGGTTGTTTCCGGTTGTTTCTCTCCTAATCATCAGAGCGTCACTTTGTTACGCCCGCCCTCTGACTCTTACCTTATCATCTCATCTCATCTCATCTCATCTCATCTCATCTCATCTCATCTCATCTCATTCAAGGAGCATAAAACATTATTTTCACCCATGGATCAACCACCACAGAGTCCAGACCTGAACCACACTAAGAATCTGTGGGATGTGATAGACAAAATCAGATCTTGGACAACATTTCTGGAGGAAAAACATGTTGTGATATATAAGCATTTATTGCATAACACAGAAACATACACTAATATACAGAACAGATTACATGGTTTTGGCAGTTTGTACAATTGATATTTTAAGCACATAAGTCATAATATGAGAATACAATTATAACACTGAAATATTATAAGACTAAAATTCTAATTATATCAGTGTGAAATGGTTTTTTTTTTATTTTTTTTATACAAATAAATAGATCAGTTAGCCTGTTTGTTCTGCAGAAAAACTATATTTATCAAATACAAGCAGCAACTACTGCAGTCAGACTGCTGCATTTGAATCAGCTGGGAATTTTTGACAATGAGGAGCACATTATACACATATTATTATGCTTTTATTCTCATATTATTTGCTTTTTCTGAAACATAATGATTTTATTACCTTATTGTCTTTGGAATATTACAGTTATGCTTAAATTCAGAATTTTACATTTGTTCATTGACCTTAATACAGTGTGACAGTCAGTTAGTTTGCAATAACCTCGCCCAAATTGGGTGAAATTAATAATCACTGTGTGTGTGTGTGTGTGTGTCCCTGCAGAGACATATCATGCTATAATTCAATGAATACTTGATATATCACCATGAAATTACATGGGCATATACATATAGTTAATGCGTATCAGATGCAATGTTCCATTTGAGTGAAGGTCAAAGATCAACGTCACAATTAACTAAAAGGTAAAAATCACATTATCTGTTATTACTCAAGAACAGAGGGTCACAGAACTTTCGGATTAGTACCAAACGATGCAGAATGAAGATTTCTACAATTCTCATAATTGGTGTTATCACCTACGACCTAAAGTTTTTGAGATGTCTGGAAGTCAAAGGTAACATGTTGCAAAATTAACTTCTGTTAATTTAGTGTTTTTTTGTGTGTGTCAAGCATAGACATATCACGCTATAACTTAATCAATACTGGATATATTATCATAATATTACACACACTGATGCATATATACATATAAAGAAATTATCAATATTGCAAAATGTCAAACGTCAAGGTCACATTTAGCAGAAAGGTCAAAATCACATTATTGACTTCAAGAACAGGTTGTCTTAGAGACTTGAGATTGGCACAACATAGGGGTGAAATTAAGCATTCTCTGAATACTTGTTCATGCTTTTATGACCTCCAGACTTGACTACTGCAGTAGCCTTCTCTATGGTTGACCCTCCAAACACCCCAATAAACTCCAGCTCACCCAGAACTCTGCAACTCTTCTCCTCACCCACTCCCACTATCATATCACTCCTGTCCTCCAGCACCTTTATTGGCTCCCCGTCAAACACAGAATTACATTTAAGATCCTCCTCCTCACCCATAAAGCCCTCCATCACCAGGCGGCCCCCTACCTCACTGACCTCCTAACGCCTCATGACCCCTCCTGTAGCCTCCAATCCTCTTCTGCTCTTACTGTTCTGACCTCAACACTTTTATATCCCTTTTAAAAACAAATGTATTTAACATTGCTTTTAATGTTTGATCACTTTTTTTCTGACATCTTTTAATGTGTGATGGGTTTGTTTTTATTATAGTTAGCTTTTATTGTACTGTTTTCATTTAATGTAAAGTATCTTTGAGTATCATGAAAAGCGCTAAAAATATTATAATAAATATTATTATTATTACTATTATTATTATTATTATTATTATTATTGTTTCTTTTTTACCCCACCCCCTGAAGGGGAGAGGGCTATTGTGTTTGAGTCTGTTTGTCTGTTTGTTTGTTTGTTTGTTTGTAAGCAGGTTTATGCAAAAAATACTGAACTCATTTCCATGAAATTATCAGACGGTCCAGAATACATTACATTTTAGCGAATGTAGGTCAAAGGTCAAGGTCACAGTCACCAAAAATGTGTTTTCATAATGATAAGGATAAATTAGGTAAGGGTTTATTGTGCCAGGGGATATACCCCCCATTGAAGACCCAGTACCCCCCAAAGAGAAAGAAATATAATTTTTGTCGGAGATCAGGTATTGTGAAAAAAATTATAATAATACAAAAATAACAAGTCAACTCCCATTTTCACAGTAGGAACATTTTAAAGTTGTTATTTCACAACCTCTATTTTGGGACCATACCATTTCGGTATCCAATTTTTGTAAACTACTGCTCTGTTCTTCTGTGGTGGTATGTTTTTTAATAGTATGTTCCTTCATCACATTAAAAGAACTGATCAAATTTCACAAATTTTAGAGTAATTGTGTTGATTTACTGACACCAACTACCATAGACTATAATAGAAAACTGGTTTATGTTTATAATGGATATGAGAGAGTTATGTGTTACCTCTCAGTCTAATGATATCTAACAATGAACCAAATCAAGATTTCATGAAATAAGCAGTAGGTTTCATAATAAGAATAAGAATAAGAATAAGAATAAGAATAAGAATAAGAATAAGAATAAGAATAAGAATAAGAATAAGAATAAGAATAAGAATAAGAATACATTTTATTTGAAAGTGCCTTTCAAGACACCCAAGGTTGCTGTACAAGGATGTAAATGGTAAATGGTCTGCACTTATATAGCGCTTTTCCACCTTCATGGTGCTTAAAGCGCTTTACATTAGCCTCACATTCACCCATTCACACACACACCAGTAGGTTTATAAGGTCAGTCCTACTGGGGGCCTAAGTCAGGGTTCAGTGTCTTGCCCAAGGACACTTCGACATGTGGACAGCCAGAGTTGGGACGCGAACCGCCAACCTCTCGGTCATCGGGCGACCCACTCTACCAACTGAGCCACAGCCATAATAAGATAAAGACAATATAAATAAAACACAAAACAATATAAAATACAATAAATAAGGAGGAATGTGACAGGACTGTAGCAAGATAAAAAAAAAAGTATAAATATGATAAATAAGGAGGGGGGGGGCTGTGAAGCAGTTAAAGAGGGTATGTAACTCTGAAGATGTGTTTTGAGTTTAGATTTGAAGATGGACAGGGTGGCAGAGTTATAGAGGTCAAGGGTCAGAGAGTTCCAGAGTTTTGGAGCAGAAGGCTCTGCTCCACATAATGCGGGCAGTGGGAACTGAGAGGTGGAGAGCGGGTGGGTCATGATGGGTGAGGTGGAGAGAGGACTCAGATGTTAAAGGGAGAACAGATGTAATAAAAACAGAAGCAAAAAACAGAGACAGAAAATAAAACCTGGGGGTAGATCAGCCAGAGTCTGTGGTGATGAAAGAAATGTCCAGGTTATGGTAACAGGGGAAATAGCCAGAGTGTCCAGGTTATGGAGGTGATGAACTGAATGGTCCCGCACCAACAACTATTGCAGATCAGTAACGACTTGCAGCTGCACGGTGCGGGCCAGGTGAATCAGGTGAGCAGTGGGGGAAAGGTTGTTACAAGATGAAGATCTGAGGACATGGGATGGAGTGACAGTCTGCAGGAGTTCAGAGAGGTAGGAAGTGTACAGAAATGGTAAATGGACTGTACTTATATAGCACATTTTATAAACCACTTGGTGCCCAAAGCGCTTTACAATTCCTCACATTCACCCATTCACCCACACACACACACCAGTAGTCAGCTGCTGTCTATACACCAGTACTGCCTGATCCTACTGGGATCAACTTAGGGTTCAGTGTTTCGCCCAAAGACACTTCAACATGTGAACAGCCAGAGCTGGGACGTGAACCTCCAACCCTTCCATCATTGGACAACCCACTCCACCAACTGAGCCACAGCCGCCCATCCAGAATCCACAAGGATTTTGTAGGTGATTCCTTTATTAACTGGGAGCCAGTGTAGTAGTTGAAGGATAGGAGTGATGAGTTCTGGTGATGATCCAGGCAGCAGAGTTCTGAACCAGCTGGAGTTTATGGAGTTTCTTGTAAATGTAAATACTTAGAATAGTATTTCAGTGTATTTAACTTCTATCTTTTGGAAGTTGATCAAACAGATCTCTTTTGGATCTATAATAGCAATAATGAGAAAGTGATTATTAAACTGTGACATGCTTTGACCTGGTTGTGTTTTTGTGATCATGGTGGGCATTGATATGATAGTCGACCATGATGGTCCTAGAAGAAGTGGAGGAGCAGTACTCCCCAAATATCTGCAAATGGAAATGATTAGTTTTGGGTGGTGGGGGTGAGGGGGTCTACTTTGTTATTATTATTATTTGGGGATTGACAAAAGAACACAGCAATATTCTCTTCAGTGATGGAAAAGGTTAAAGGTTACAGGCAGGACTGGGAACTAGTCTCAAATACAGTGGAATGTAAATGGTTATGATTACATCTGTTCAAGTCTTGTCTCGTCTCATCATCTTTATCCTCACTATGGTCACGGGGGTCTGTGGGGCCTAATCCAGCTACAATGGGTGAAGGTGGGGTACACCCCATATGAGTCTGTTCAAGTCTGTTTTTAAAAAGTGTCTTTATAAAGCCATTATATATTAATCTTTTCATTTTCCACCATAATGTCATGAATTGAAATAAAAATAGGTCAAGTTGTGGACTTTTCTTAGGTGAGATTTAAAAAAAAAAGTGATTGATTAAATCTCTTGACAGCACTAATTATAACAGTTTCTTATCAATACAATTATCTGTGCTTGTCGGGAATAAAGTGACAATGAAATGTAATCTAGGACTGTTTTGAGAAAGACAGTCATGTACCTGTTTTATTTCTTTTCTTACAGAGGTAGAGTTTTTTGTCTTTCCATCCCTGTTTATTTAACACACTGCTCTCATTAAAAGTAACGAGGAGCCTTTGCTTTATCAAACTGTAGTAATGTCAGCCTGAGCTGTTTTAATACTAGTTTATATTCTGTATATGTTTCTTTTTGTTTTATAACTTCAGAGAACCTCTCCCACCTTCTCTTTCTGACTCTGGCTCTATTACTGATACATTTTTGTTTGGGAGATGATCCAAAAATAAAAGAAGGTGTGGTAGGCTGCATTGTTTAAACAAATACATGCTATGGAATAAATGAAGAGGAATGTTACATCACTTTTTTCCATAAGTATATTTAAACATTTCTCATGTTAATGTTAATATTTATATTAATAATAATATCATTAATATAATGTATTTATCCTTTATCCTTCAAGCTGGAAACTCACAACAGTATGTATATATATATATATATATATATATATACATACTGTTGTGAGTTTCCAGCTTGATATACAGACCTAAAATAAATATTGAATTTTAGTTGAAAAGAAAAATTAAGTTGACATCGTGTGTTTTCATACCAAAGTCAGATATGACCTTATAACATTTTTAATTTCCTCCCAAAATTCAACATCTGTCCAATATGGGAGATTGACAGTAACTCAACTTTACATGTATTAGTGACTAGATTGGATGCATCTTTGTTATGAAATTTCCAAATAGAAAATGCAACATATTTGTATATACGAATACAATAATCATGATGACCGTCCTAAATGTAGTCTCCAGGCATAATGAAGCTACCTGACAGATGGCACTTATTCTTTCTTCCTGCAATCATTCACAGTGGAAAAAAAAAAAACATAAATATAGTTTCAAACTAATTCACAGATCCACCCACAGTGTATTTTTCATGGTGACGTTGGGCCTGTGCTGATGTTTATTAGACACACAATAAACATAGCATCATAGTGTTTAAAGTGTTCTGCGTATGTATACGTTCGCTGTAAATATATAAAAGAGCTGGATTTAATTTCCTACAAAATGCATTTTCTGCTGCAGATTACTTTTATAAGCATTTAATTATTCTAAGGAAAGGGTTGCACACTGCATCACTTCAAAGTAAAGCTACTGGAGCTCTGTAAAGCGAGTGGAGCTTATTGCATCGGTGTAGATTGAAGCGTGTGAGTGGGCTGTACAGTAATTTCCATTATGCACCTTTTCTCGATCATCCTCATTGAAGCCAAATGCAGTTTGTGTTGTACCTGACTATCAGTCAGCAGACAGCGCAGATGATAGCAGCTTTTCACTGTATATTTATAGCTTGCCAAGGCAAGGTGACATTGGAGGATTGTTATTGCAGCAGCAGAGACTCTGTTTCATTGGAGTGGATAATAATTCACCATTCCCCTACAGGGACAGCATTTAAAACAAATCACTACCTCCAAATGTAATATCCCAAAATAAAGCATTACCCCCCACTCGAAGACTGTATATCAACTGTCAGATTCCTCAGCTATGCATCAAATGTAACATCAACCAAAGATCAATTCTGAGGTTGCATCATTATTTTTCCTCCTGTGGGACTGTGATAGCATTTACAGATTGTGAAAGGCAGCAACATCTCTGTCTCACAGCTTCACAAACACACTACATGTTCACTACAATAATAGTGCTGTAGAAATGTACAGCTGACATGGAAATGCTGCACAAGTTGGAGATAAACACATCTGTCACCTGTCAGTTACTTTATTACGTCGTTCCTGGCAGACATTTGAATAAGTCACATATGTTCACACACAGTATAAAACATACAATACACGATAAAGGAAGACGGAAATATCTATACTCTGTATTATTTTAATGGCCTATGTTCTATAAGACACTCTCCTATAGCTTCATCCAACTGCCAATAGATCTGTTCACTGGTATTGAGTTTTTAAGGGTGGAGCCATTGGACAGTGGACAGAACAATGTCAAGGTGTTCTATATTCAAGGTGTGATTGCATCATTTCTGGAGGTTTTTGTGAAATTGATTTCTCCCCATACTGGCAGTTTAAGCACAATTCACTGAAACAAATTTGAAACTG
Organism: Siphamia tubifer; assembly: GCA_020466265.1. Classification (NCBI taxonomy): domain Eukaryota; kingdom Metazoa; phylum Chordata; class Actinopteri; order Kurtiformes; family Apogonidae; genus Siphamia; species Siphamia tubifer. The sequence continues at coordinate 21,984,751 of CM035794.1, read as the reverse complement.
CAACAGATGAAGTTGGGTCAATGTCTGAAGGAAGGAAAAGTGGGGAAAAATACAATAACATTTAATGTGATGCACAGCCAATGGGGGTGTTGTGTTATTTTGTATTTCATATTTTCATAAATGGTAGGTGTTCTATCACTTACATTAACAATTTAGTTTGGATTAATTTACTCTTTTGCTAGAAAGGGAATCCTGTTTACCTTAAAATTACCTTAACCTTAAGAGTACTAGGACCACTTTCAATGAAATTTTCAGGAAAGGTGCGAGGTGGTCCAGAATAGATGTCATAACATTTTTGTGAATGTAGGTCAAAGGTCATCAAAAATTTGTTTTCACAATGATCAAATCAGTGTTTTCCTTTTCATTCATGTAAACTCAGTTTTACATATAGCTTCTTTTTAAATCCATAGTCTCCTGTTTTTAGACAGGGGGGTGGGGTGGGGTTTATTGTGCCTGGCACCACTTGTTATTTGTATTCTGATACTTGAGGATGAAGACCATTGTTCATCCTGATGAAAGACCTGGTTTTCAACATCTATTATACATTACAATCTGTGTGAACAGTGTCAGGGATTTTTTTATGAGTCACTTTGATGCAGTTTTGCACAAGAAAACATGGTTCTGATTCACTCACATCCCTCATACTACTGGAGGAACCATGTGAGTACTTTTATAAACTATTGTAGTGATTGTAAAATATCAATACCTCCCATCTTTCTTCTTTAAAATCCATTCTAAATTCAAAATATTAATATTTTTGACACTGAAGTCATTTAAGGTAAGTTCTATCCTTAACAACATGGGTCTTTTTTAAAAAAATTTCCATGTTATTTATAATTTTGCTAATATTTATTAGTACTATTGGTTAATTTTGTTGCACATTTTGTTGACATTTTTTATATTTTGTTTTTATTTAATCATTTTTTCCTTTAATTTTGCTCCATTTGTGTCTTACTTTGTTCATGTTATTAATTATTTTGTTGGTTTATTTGTCTTTTTTGTTCATTTTATTGATGACTTTGGCTGGGTTTTTTTTTTGTCATTTTGGTACTTAGAGCAATTGTTTTTTTTATGTGGAACTGCTAAAGTCTCAGGAGTTAAAGGGTTAAAATGAATCAGAGGGAAATATCTAAAATATGCAGGACACCAGCCCTCGAGGACTGGAGTTTGAGACCCCTGCTTAACAGGAACATGGTGAAAAGTAACTAAACTATTGAGATATTGTCTAAATGATAGGTTTTAGGTGGGACTACTTTTTCTTCCGCCTGGGTAAGTGTGTCATGCGTCAGCGCAGTAGAGAGAGTGTTTTCAAAGATGGAAGGTTATGAACAAAAAAAAAACATCACTAACCTAAACTCAAGCAGCTTTAGTTCTATTCTAAACTTCTATGTCTGTACACACTGCACACTAGTCCACAGTTTACAGCATTGTGATAACATGCTTTACTTCTGTTAGCTTAACTTTTACCATTGATAATAGGTCATAACGATCTTTGATAGTGTTTTGAAGGAAGCATCTTAAATCACATCCACAGTAAGATCACAGAACAAGGATGAATACCCTGTTTAATTGGGGTTTTTTTTTCATTTCTTTGACATTTTTAAGCAAAAAAAAAAAAGGAACGCAAAAATACCTTTCCTGGTAACTAGTTACTTTGCTAGTGGAGTAAATGCAGTAAAGATAAGATAAGATAGGATAACCTTTATTGATCCTACAGTGGGGAAAGTTCACTGTTACAGCAGCTCCAGAAACAATGGAAAAATAGTGCAAACTCGTAGCAACTCAATTACTTTTTTGTGGAAGTAACTAGTAATTGTAATTAATTACTTTTTCAAAGTAACTTACCCAGCACTGTCTACCATTACTCTGGTGTCCGCTATGATGGTCTCTGTCTTGTTTATGAATGATTGTTGCTATTTGTTCTGGTCATGTTGTCATGCTAGGAATAAATAAATCACTTTTACTCGTCCAGATGGCAACAGCAACATTACCAGATTTTTCCACTCCAGAACCCGTTCTTAAAAAATACCCCAAAACACCAGTGCCATGTGTGACTCCAGGCCAAAACGATAAAAAAAACTTCACTCAAAAACATTGCCATGTGGACTAGGCCTTAGAATGAACAAGAGAATACGTTTTAGTCCAAAGGAATATTGGTCTCAGATCTACCAGATCTACTTCAAAACACTGTCTGCACATTATGATCCATTCACTTTATAGCAGGGGTCTCAAACTCATTTTCTTCAGGGGCCACATTCATCCTGATTTGATGTCCAATGGGCCAGACGAGGAAAAAGAAAACATAATAACCTGTAAATATTGACAACTCCACATTTTTGTCATCGTTTTAATGAAGAAAAAAAACACCCATTACATTAAGAAAATACTTTTATAAACAATCCAAATATTAAAAAAAGGAAAATAAGGGCAATTTTAACAATATTCTGCCTCGACTTTTTATGGATCAGTTCTACAAAGACAATAAACAGAAGCAGAAAATGGTTCAAATTGTGTCTAATTTTCTTTAGATATTTCAGGTTATTGACATTTTATTGTTATGGGATAGTTTGTAAATTTAAATATTTTCGTAATTGTATAATTTTCTGCAGTGAAACAATGAGAATGTCATCATTTATAGGCAAAGAAAAAGCTGAGAAGAAAACATGGAATCATTTAATTGGTTATTATACTCTTCATCCCTCGGGCCACATTGGAACTGTCAGCGGGCCGCATTTGGCCCCCGGGCCGCATGTTTCAGACCCCTGCTTTACAGGATCTTTCTAGTGGAATATTTACTAATCCATTGTATATATGTACATAAACCACCATATATGTGGAATAACACACCATCATATATATTAAAAACATGAAATAACCAGCACTTGTATTTGTTTTCTGATTTATTTTATCAAATAATGTAAGATTTAGCACATTTAATATCTGAAACAGATACTTTCTAAAAAGAATTGTAGAGCAGTGATATTCAACTTCACAGTTTTCAAAGGCACTGTTATTGTGTGTTTTCATCACTGTTATGCCTAGATTTTGAGGCATTTTATGAGCATGTATAATGTTCTATTACTGTTATATACATGTGTCCAATACAAATATTTAGAGGAAAAAAAAACTCAAATATATCGTATGCTGTCTAAAAAGAAAATGGCAAGTGAAGGAAAGAAAAGTGAGAGACCTATATAAAGATATGTCATTTTAGGTTGTGCTTTAGATCATTTACTGTAATTCACAGACAAGCAGTGGCTGCTGTGGAGGAGCTGTGGCACAATGAGTCTTCGTTTGTATTCCTCTGAGGCAGATATCTGGTTATAGAGAGATAGAAGGTGCTATAGGAGGCTTTATGAGTTTCCTGTCCAGAGCAGGGTGCCATTACTCAAGCCATGTCACTGCTGATCTCAGCTCAAACACTGCTGTCCCCACTGAATAGGGAGCCAAATAAAGGAAATCCAGTTTATCAAGTCTACTAAAGAGTGAATGGTTTGGGACCCGGTCCAGTTTGGCAATGTATCTGAGAGCCATGGGAAATCTCTTTTTATACACAGGAGATTAAAAGACCCACAACTGCCGTCAGGACTAAAGGTCAGAGGGAAATGTCTATGAATGTCAGTGCACTTTTAGCAGGTCTCTAATGGCCGACAGATAATGTGAGGCTGTAACTCAGCCCTCTGTCACATTCTCAGTCATAGACAGAAACCCTGTTTTCCTGTGATGCTTTGTGCATCTGTTGAAGTAAGCGCTGGATGTGATCGACTGTTTAAAAGAAGTGGATAGAGCAAATGTGATGACAGTTTGGTTATAGAAGTTCAAAAAAGTTGATGGGAAACTTTAGTTAAACTTGTGTTTATTCAGCCAGGATGTCCAAGTGGGCCTCAGAAGGGTTACATTTGGCCTAGTTTACTAGGCTAGTGATTATTAATATTCACTTAACATTCGGGCACCTCTACAAAATGGCGCGGTCACTATATAGTGGTTAGGGAGTGATTTCGGACACAGCCTAAGTCTTTATCTCTGCCATGTTAGTTTTTAATGTACTGACTGAATGACCCCTAACCTCTTGAGTCAACAATAGGTCAAAATCTATTCACACAAAATGCAGAAATGAGCATTTTAGTGCTCATTGAAACACTTTAAGATGAATAGTTCAAAGGTTATATCCAAAATTCAATTCTTCGATTTATTGTGACCTTGACTTTTGACCTAGAGTCTTCAAGTTGGCCTTCAAGGTTATGATGTCAGTGCACATCAAAAGTAAAAGCAGAAAGTTGAAAAAAGTCATATAGTGTATGTATATGTATGTGCATTAATATGTCTGTGAATAGGTCCTTGGGGAGAGATGTCATGTGCTGTGTTGCTGCCGATGTGTGTTTTTGTTATTGAATGTTTGTTTTGTTTTTTTTTTCTCCATCATTTGTATTATAAAAGCAAAATAAAAACAGCGAGAGCAAAAAGAATGTGTACAGCAATGAAGATGAAATTTGTGATTTGCGCTACATTATAGTGTTCTTGGACCTCCAGTCACCAAAATGTAACAGGATCGACATTTCCTGAAAATGTCATGGAAATTAGTCCAGTAGTTTTTGAGTAAAGATAAAGGAATGGACAAACAAACAAATGGACAAAGAAAAAATAAAATAAATCAATACCCCTTGCCTCATTTTTGGTGGGACTTTATTAAGGCCAATGTTTTCCTTACCTACACAGTAAATTTTGCAGTGTTAAATTAACACTTAGAGAGTTTATTTAACTTCTTCTAGAGTGTATTTGGTCCCATTGTCTCCAAATTAACACTGCAAAATCTACAGTGTATTGTGGTGTTTTTAGTTAAAGGGACATTTACACTACTCTACACAACTACATAATAGTTGACTGACATGCACTTTAATACTGAAGGCTTAAAAAGGACAAAACAGAAGAGGACGCCCAGTCTGAGATCACACAACATGAAGATCTAGCATGATGGATGTTGAAGTGAGTCAGTGAACAGCTCATTCTAAGGTGAAAAAGAAAAAATAATGATGACACAAAATGCCCTTTAATCTTCTAGACTGGATCCTTAACAGAGAAAACACTATACTAAAGCCAGACACATGAGATACATGAGTTAACACCTTACTCAATTACTTCTCTCTTCCCCCCACCAGCCTCTCATTTATCAGCACCAGTTTATCATTAGCCTGATCAGTAACTGGCTTCTGTAAAGATGGAGTCTCCACCACCATCTCAGTAATCTTGATGTTGTCTCTTATACTGAATTGAATTTAAAGAGGAACCTACTTTTAGATTCTGGTCGTCTTCTAGTCCTAATGACCTGACAGACAAAGCTAAGGTGTCCACAACACGACACTAAGAGGAGTCCAGAAAAATGCTTATTCTGTCCAAAAGACATTTGTACTGTGCTCATTGGAATCAATTTTAGAGAGAACAGTGGTGTTTCCCTTTACACCCCAATGGAAAATACAGTATCCTGCCTCTGGATGTTATATTCTTCTGTTCTCTGGAGGGGGTCTAGATGGATATATCACAATTTCCCTTCAGGGAATCAATGTTTTTTTTTTTTTTATGGTTGTAGGCTGTGTACCAGGTATCTTTGCACCCACTGAGTAAAATGCTTTTCTTTTTTACTTTTGAGATTTAAAAAGACAAAGTAAAGATCAAAGCAAGGCATAAAACCTACAAATCTATGGATTATTGAATAGTTCTAGGTCTGTAAATGTAAATGTCATCACACATATATGTCTGGATGGGTTTCCTTCAGGTGCTCCGGTTTCCCCCATCACCCAAAAACATGTTTGTTAAGGTAAAAATCCTCCAGCCAGGTAACTAACCATGATGGGGTTTTTTCTATTTTTGAAGAGTTTTATTATCTATCTATCTATCTATCTATCTATCTATCTATCTATCTATCTATCTATCTATCTATCTATCTATCTATCTATCTATCTATCTATCTATCTATCTATCTATCTATCTATCTATCTATCTATCTATCTATCTATCTATCTATCTATCTATCTATCTATCTATCTATCTATCTATCTATCTATCTATCTATCTATCTATCTCAAGTACTTTGAAGTGTTTTGCATCATGCTGTAGATCCAACATATTACTTCATGCCCAATTTTTTAAAAAAGCAACTAGTTGTGTTTTGGCATTAACATGAAGGTACTTTGTCTTCTTCTTCAACAGATGGGTTCTAGAGCTGTCCCTCCAGGAGTGTCTATCCCTACATTATTTAAAAGTCTAGTTTTGGAATGACTTCAAGTAAAATGATCAGCCTGGAGAGCTGCCATCCTCTCCAGAACCTGACACAATCCAAATGGTTTCTTGTAAACTTACATTTCTTGGAAATGTGGGTCCCTGAGGAACTGACCTTCATTTGAGACAAATTAACAGATAGTATTTCTTCCAGAACTGCAAACTAAAAGTCCTTTTGGTGCTGTAGTTAGGTGGTGGGTCAGAGCCAATGTCTGAAGGCTGGATTTAAACATTGCCACAGATGAGGCGGATCTGCCTGAAGGGTTCAAATCATTAGCAAAAACCCCCTGAGCATTAACCACTGGAGAGATGTCTGTAAAGTGCAGCAGCTGCAGCAGGGAGCTACACAACTCTTCTTCTGATTGTCATGGCCTGAATGAGAAACTTTACTGAAGAAAGCTGCTCATTTTCAATCCACTGGAGGAGGAGGAGTTACAGCCTGGTACAAAGAATCGGGGGGGGGTGGACTTTTACAGTGCAGCTGTGGATAGATGTCATTGAGTGACAGGTGGAGACAGACCACGTGTCTACTGTGTTGATTGACAACTAGCTAGGCTTCGAAAATTGAGCTTCTGTTTATAGAGAATCCCATCCTGTCCATTAATGTCCCATAGGACCTTATTTCAGAAAATAGCAGTAGAGAAATCTTTTTTATAAAATGTAAAAATTATTTCATCATTTCTACATATGATTGGTTCAGTATCCAGTATGTGTTGTGAACTCAACCTTCTTTCTTCTCAGGAATTTGTATATCAAATGCTCAGACTTTGTTTGAAAAATGTGTGAGCTGTTTAAAAGGTCAGTTAAAAAAATCCAACAGGCAGTGTGAGACCCTCCGAACAAATAGGAATTGCACATTAGTTTGTCTCCCTTGAGGTCTCATTAATACTAATTGATTTATTTGCAGAATAGTTTACACACCAGCAGTGAAACACTCATATCACACACAACATCTCACTGAAAGAAGCAGTTATGTTCAACCATTATCTGTCAGTCTAACTGCAGTCAGTCTTTTATTAATCCAGACACAGAGATCAGAGGCCAGTTCAAAGCTAACGTAACAGAAGGTCCGTGTTGAATTACCTTGTCCTGGGGGGGTTGCACAGCTCATCCCCTGGTTCCCACTCTCCCCAGCAGTGTGGAACAGAGCGTGCTCAGTGGGAGAGAAACCAGCGCCTGTTTACATCAGTGAAACCCTTCCTTCTCTACGCTTCCTGCTCTGTGGGGAGTTTTCATTTGGGCTGTTTGATTTGATATCACATGAGAAACTGCGGAGTGTGCATGTGTGCATGTGTGTGTGCGTGAACATGATATACAGTTGGTTGTAATTACCCCCCAAGGGAGAGCTACTTTCCCAGAGAAATTTGCCTCAGTAGAAAAACTGAAGAAAAAAAAACCAAAAACAGATATTTCATCAAAATTGCACTCAATGCCAATAATTCTAACACAATAAATATAATACAGTCTGTGCTGATTTGAGTTTATTCATTCTTAATTAACCCCTTACCATTACTACACCTGAAAAATACCTCTCGAAATTAAAATGACAGCTGTTCTTCAACAGATAAAAAATTGGCTTGTTTTAAAGGTAACACCCTGTGGGGCTCAACACCTACCTGTGTAACTGGCTGTCAGGGAGACCACAGGCAGTTCGGGTCGGCAGCAACATCTCCAGCACCATCGTTATGAACACGGGGACCCTTCAAGGATGTGTGCTGAGCCCCCTCCTCTTCACCTTACTGACCAATGATTGCACCCTGACATCAAGCTCTAACCTCTTTATAAAGTCTGCAGATGACACAACTGTGGTGGGTCTCATCAACAATAATGATCAGACAACCTGGTGCAAAGACAACAATCTCCATCTGAATGTGGAGAAGACCAAGGAGATCGTTGTCGACTTCAGGAGAGCAGCACGCCCCGCTTACGGTCAATGGTACTACAGTGGAGCAGGTGAGCAGCACCAATTTCCTGGGCGTGTATATCAGTGAAGACCTGTCCTGGAGTCAAAACATCGCATCTCTGGCCAAAAAAGGTAATCAACACCTGTACAAGCTTCCCCATCCCCCATCATGCTCTCCTCCAGAGGCACCTTCGAGACCACCCTGTCCAGCTGCATTACCGTGTGGTATGGCGCCTCCACTGCGTCCTGCTTAAAGACTCTGCAGTGCATCGTTAGAGGAGCTAAAAAGGTCATCGTCCCCCTCACGCTCCTCCTGGACATCTACAACTCCCGCCTCACCTGCAAAGCCGTCAGGGTCGCAGGTGATTCCACCCACCCATTCCACAACCTCTTCAGGCTGCTGCCGTCAGGGACAAGACTGTTGAGCCTCCGAGCCAGAACGTCCAGCTCAAGGACAGTTTTGTCCATCAGGCTGTCAGGACTCTGAACTCTCCCCCTGCTCTACCCCTTCCGATCCCTCTGTCCTCCGCCATAGTCAGCAATTTGTCTTCCATCACATGATATCGAACCCCCCCAATACGAATTCATTTTATGCACTACCTCATTTTAACAGCTGTATTGACACATACTCTGGGCAATACTGTGCCTTAAAACTGTCATATCTCTCTCCAGACTTTGGTCAGGATTTTCTGTTTTATTTTGTTAGTCTTCCTCCTGTGTCAGGTCGTGTTTCTTTACTTCCTGTTTCCTGATTACCCACCTGTTGTTATTCCCTTCCCCACCCTAATGTTCTGCACCTGTGTCTCATCATGTGCCTTTCCTTTTTTATATTTAAGCTGTGTCTCTCACTAAACTGTCACCAGTTTGTAGCCTCTCTTAGATACTTACCAGTGTTTGTTCCTGTTTACCTAACCTGTTTCTGACCCATTTGGATTTCTAGCCTCAGCCTTCTCGGTGTCAGTCCATTTGACCTTCAGTTTACTGCCCTCATCTCCTAAACAGTGCTTTGTGCTTGACTGTCCTTATAATCTGTTTTGATTCAACCTATGTGTAGGACCTGGGGTCTGTTTCACAAAGTAGGTTTAATGAAAACTTTGTTAACCTCGAAAACAATCCATTTTCAGGGATAACAGCATCAGAGTTTTCATTAAACCTTCTTTGTGAAATGGACCCCTAGAGTATAACAAAACAATTGGGAGGGGAGGAAGACAGTGGGGAGGATGGTGGGGAGGGAAATGCAATGGAGATAAAGATGACAAAGATGCTGATTATTGCATGTTAATAACTGTAGTGCCTCTGGTCTGACTACAACTACCTAGTGTGTTTGTTTATTGTGTGGCTAGCTTTTTTTTAACCTTTATGGTTATGTCTTTTATTAGTTTTTAGGGTGATTTTTCACACTTTTATCTCTTGAAAGTAATTCTTAATCTTATTGTATGTGTGTGTGTGTGTGTGTGTGAACAATGGAGTTCACAGAATTTCCTTTGAGATTATCTATCTACCTATCTGTCTGTCTGTCTGTCTATCATACTATGTAACCTTGTATGGAGCAGAAGTCATATTCTTCATTGTTAATGTTTGTGTGTTATATAAACACCATTGCCTTTTGCTTACCTGTATTGTGCCTGTTCAAAATTTCTAGTTTGGTCATAATAAAAAAGGCACTTCTGTGATTCATTTGACTGGTAAAAAGCTGTAGATTTAGAACTACTAATACCGTTTTTAATTTTTTTGTCAAAATCGTGGCGTATAAAGCTCCATTCGGTAGGTATGGACTGAAACACGCCATTTATCACCAATATCTTAGTTGAGAACTATACCTGTAAAAATCTCAGTTTTAGAGCATTTTTTCTATGTTTATGTATGTGAGGGGAAATGTGGGGAATTATCAGTCTGTTCATTTTCATTTGATGTGTGACAAGTGGAGGTGCATTAATGTTGCAGCTGTTTATATAGGTGTTAAGAAAATAATGTTATTTACATCCCAGGACCAGGGCGTCAGGCTGGTAAGAGGTTAAATGAGATTATGGATTGAAAACTAGCATGCTTTATAGTATTCTCCCTTGCAGAGCCATGCTTTATCCATGATCTTAGTGTCTACATAAGTCGATCATTTAAAGGTCACATAACAGATTAACATGTACAGATCAATGCAGCAGCAAGGTGATGGGGATCTACTGTTGTCTGATATCAGCTTCGTCTTTGATACCTTTTGCACTGATTGTAATTTATTGCTTTAACCTGCAGCCAACAGCTGTCCACAAGTCCTGCTGCTTCAGTGTCTAAGGTCATGTATACACAGAACTGTGTATGTATAGAAATGGATATGTCCTCCAGTGGCGGCACGGTGGTGCAGTGGTTAACACTCGTGCCTTACAGCAAGAAGGTCCCTGGTTCTATTCCCACACCAGACCTTTCTGTGTGGAGTTTGCATGTTCTCCTTGTGTCTGCGTGGGTTTTCTCCAGGTACTCCAGTTTCCTCCCACCATCCAAACACATGCACTGATAGGTTAATTAGTTAATCTAAATTGTCCATAGGTGTGAATGTGAGAGTGATTGTTTGTCTATATATGTTCAGCCCTGAGATGAACTGGAGACTCATACAGGGTGTACCCAGCTTTCACCCATTGTAGCCGGATTAGGCCCCCAGTGACCCCAGTGACCCTAGTGAGGATAAAGCGGGTTCAGATGACAAGATGAGAGGAGATATGTCCACCATTTTCAATAATAACATTGGACACCACGTCATTTTCAAAAAGGTTTTCATTTACTCAATATAGAGTACACATCATGGGTTGTGATCAACAAAGGTCACACTCATGACATTGGTGCATTTATTTTTTTTGTCGTATACATTCAGAATCCGAAAATGCTACTTCCTCCTGAGCACATAGAAGTACAAATAAAAGATAAATGGTGCAGTTTTTGGAAATACTCATTTTCATTCAGTTAAACTAGAGTCTTTATGTGGATGAAAGGCAAAAACACATGAGACAATACTAACTTTTCCAGATATGTGTAAACATGGCATTAAACCTTTTACAAATTAGCTGGGAATTCATGTAACATTTAGACTTCACAGATTCATAATATATGAACATTTATTTTTCTGTTTTTACTGTCACATTATGAAAACAACACATTTATTCTTTGACCAACTTCATGGGTGTGTTCCAAATCCCACACACCATGAAGTGCTCTCCTTTTTATACACTATGAACACTGCTCATACCATGAACAGTGTATGAATTTTCAACGAACAAATGCAACACCGGAAATGGTGATCACACTATTTTGTTTCGTCACACAGCCTGCCATAATTAAAAAAAAATGGTTGTGGTTTACAATAAATTCAAGACAATGCAGGAAGAACTTACATCTGTACAGAGGTGTAGGAACCTCCATCCTGTCTTCCACAACCATTTCACCAGCCATTATTTTTTGTTTTGAAACAGAGAATGTTGAATAGGGGAGAATGAACACTCTGAAGAACTCTTCTGGGTGGTACTGTAGCTAGCTGGTGATTATGGACAAGTACAGAATGAATGTCACTGTATGGAGCTGAGCCCCTGGATCATGTTTGATCATACAAGATTTCTGGCTTGGAGGACTAGATTGGCGCAGTGGTGCCTTACAGCAAGAAGGACCCTGGTTTGATTCCAACATTTCTGTGTGGAGTTGGCATGACTATGGCATCATATGACTGTCAAAAATATGAGAGCTCAAATATAACAAGCACAGGATCAGGAATTGATGCTGTAGACCAGGTATGGGCAAACTATACCACAATGGGCCAGTGTAGCTGCAGGTTTTTGTTCCAACCAAGAGTACACAGTTTGACCAATTGACTATCTGAGGACCAACTGAGAGGTCAAAAATTATTTTGTGGTGAATAGAGTTTTAATATCGAGCATGTACGTTGAAACAGAGCGCAGAAATGGAAGCTCTAGCTGCTCCCTCTTTCTTTCAACTTGCTCTTTTTGAAATATCCAACCAGAAATACATTATAAGTCTGAGATTCAACAAAACAGTTGCGATCTGTGTGGGTTTTCTCAGAGTATTCTAGTTTCCTTCCACCGTCCAAAGACATGCACTGACAGGGCAGGTCTCCCTTAAAAAAGAGAGTATTGATCTCACTGTGACACACCTGGGAAAATAAACATTAAATAAAGAAGCTTCTAGATCGGTGATGGAACAGAAGTCCAACTCATACTGCACACCACTCTTCTTGTGTGGTGTGCCGTGTTGACATTATTGGACCACACACACACACACACACACACACACACACACACAGAGTATAAAACTCTTAATGCGTGACTTTTAACCTTCATGTGTGGGGTCTGTAACAGATCCAAAGTCTCCTCAGATTTAGAAAGTCCTCGTGTGTATCTTGCATGAAGTGAAAAAGTATAGTTTGTTCATTTGTTATGTCATAAATACACAGTTTTATCTGGTTACACACTGGATGATTTCATACAAAGTGTGCATTACTGGTACTTACATTTGGCAGAAACCAAAATGAGCTTTGTCATTTTTGTCTTTGAGAGGCTTCTGGGAACTGTAAAAGTCCATGCATATTTAAAAGAAAATAAAAGTGTATAAAATTATTGAATTAATTTATTAAAACTCCAAAACTCTGTTTTGTTGTTGCACCATAAACTAACAGAATAACTGAGGAAGTGTCTGGCTGATTTCATCAGAGGCTGAAGTGTTGGTGTTGATGCATCTTTTTGGCCTTCAGAGGGAACATTTTGATGAATAGAACTTATAGCACAATTTATACCTTGTTTTTAATATCTAAACAGTACATGCTGTTCTCTGCTGTAATTCATCTGAAAATCCATCCTGCTGAGACGTATTTATTCTTATACATGTTCATCGACAGTTTATTTTTTGCAGTCTACATTCTACAGTTTATCAATAGAACTGCACAGGATTACATAAATTATGTTAGATATCTACCAAGAATAGGTGATTGCACCTGTGAAACTGCCCTGAGGTATAGATTTTTTTTTATTAAATGGATATAGAATATGTGAGAATTTTGCCAGCAGGAGAAAAAGAGCTGAGAAACTGAGACACATTATCTAATATGTAATTGTATTCCCAAGTTTTTATCCCCAGGTTCAACACAGATGCAAACATATTAAAAAACTAACTTTCTTTTGGGCTGACAATGTCATGACTAAGGTTTCATTAAGTTTAAGCACAAAAATATAACTTGGTTAGTGTTTAAAAAAGGTATAAGGGAATGGACTCAAGTTGAGACAGATCTGTTTATAGGTGTCATCTGGTTTATGGTTTTATTTTATTTTTTTCTTACCACACTACTTATGTTCACATCAGCTCCCTGAATGGCCCAAGGATGTAATCCCAGACCATTTTAGGCCTTTTTACAGTGTTTCTCTGTGTTTATATTGTCCCAATGCAGCTTTTATTTCAGAAACAAGTGATCCCATGGCTACTGTTTAAATACATGATGTGAAAAAAATTAAAATAAAAAAAATCTTCTTGACAAATAAACTCCCTGTAAGCCATCCGTGCACTATAGCAGTTACAGGTGTGTTCATTTAAATCAGTGTTGCTAAGTCTACAGCAACAGGCAGTGGAGGAGTGTGGTTTGAGATATGAGATTAGACAGCTGTACACAGCAGCATGTGAGCAGAATGTGAAGGTTCACTACACCTGGATCAACATCTGCTGGGAAAACTGACTTCTTACACATTGGGAGGTAGATGTTGGAATGAGTCCCAGCGTCCTATAACCATCATCTGCTGTCACACTTAATGATTCTTCTACAAATTAACCATATATAGACACAGTGCTGCTTTTCTGTCACTTCCCAAATTATGTTTTGTCTCCCTTTAACCTATCGTATTTTCATATTGTCATACTGTAGTTTCCTATACCTACTTTTATTAGTCTGTTGTTATGTATTTGTGTGTTTGGAGCCTAACAGTTCAAAATATTTGAATTTTAACCCTCTGTCGGAATGTTGAGTGTCAAATGAATGAATGTTATTCAAGTATTTAATACTCTATTAATCAATATTAATCAAATATCATTAATAAAAGTGTGCAATACACATTCAAATGTTACCTTGAAATAGGCCTAACATTGTTGAATGTGGAGATAACGATAACGCGATAGGATAATAATGAAGCTGAGCTTCAAATGTCTTCAAATCTTCATTAATCTATTAGAACTAATCTCAATATTAATCGCATGTTGCCACAGCAATAAACATAGGCCTACAAAAGTAAATATATTAAAATAACATTTTTGAACATTGAAAGTAGAAAATAACACAATAATACTAAAATTACGTGTATAAAACAATGACATGTAATAGCGAATGTAAATACTGTATGATTAGATAGCGTAAGCTTTAGGGATATTTAAATTATTTAAGCTGTATGATCACATCATTTAAATTAAATTTAGATGTTGTGAAGTTCCAATTAATGTCTGCTGATGCTGCTGCACTTTCCGTTCTGTGGTCCGCTTCACCCTTGTCCTCATGGCATGTTGCGCTCTCCTGCGAGTGTTGTGGCTCTTCATCTACCATGTCGCTATTATCAATGAATATTCGTGCCGGTCACTGTTCACTGTTCACTCACAATCACATAGAACTAGAATGTGACAAAGATACAAAATAGATCCATTGTACTGAACACAGACATTTAAAATATTCATGGCTGTGGAAGCAGCCTCAGCTGCAGTCAGGCAGTAGGGACATCGTTTGAAATATTTACCTGGGGATAACAAGTCAATATTTGGTATAAGTTTAATTTTCAGGACACGTACAACCAGATTCAGGATTTGAGACTGTCCCGAATTTTTAATCTCTAGATCCTTCACACAGTTTGTTCTTTATTACTGATTCCAGAGGGAAAAGAAAGGCTTTTTTCCCACACTTGAGTGGCTTAGATTTGGTTATATTGCCATTTTTAAAAAAAATACACGGGGTCCCATAAGTCTCCACACATTGGAAAATAAACGTTTCTTGACATAAACAATTTTTATTTATACAATATGCTCTATATGACTGCAATTTTGTCAGGATAATTTCAATTTGTTGCTCTTTATTCAACTGCATGCATTGGGTTATCTGAAATATAAAGACATACATGTTAGAACCATATATGTGTGGAATGTATTATGTCTCCTGTGTATAGAGAATTATGGGACACCCTGTAACAATGAAGAAAAAACTGTTACATAACAGTGCATCTAGATGTAATTTTTACTGTTTAAAAATGTCAGAAGGGACCACTGTCCTCTGATAATGACATTATCAGATCTCCATTTATATTTATGTTCATTGTGTGGCCATGGCTCAGGTGGTTGAGTGGGTTGTCTATTAAGTGAAGGGTTGGTGGTTTGAATTTCGCTCTGTTCTAGTCAGTCTGTTGTGTCCTTGGGCAAGACCCTTCACCCTCCTTACCTCCAATGCCACTCACACTGGTGTTTGAATGTTCGGCGGTGGTCAGAGAGGCCGTAGTTCTAAATTGGTGACCAAGCTTCTGTCAGTCTGTCCCAGAACAACTGTGGCTACAAATGTAGTTTACCACCACCAGAGGGAGCATGTGGGAGTGAATGAATAGTTACGTAAAGTGCCTTGGAAAGTGCTACAGAAATCAAATCCATTATTGTTATTATTTAGACTTGGCCCTCTCTAAAAAAAAATATGAGCACCCTTGTGTTAAACCTTGTTAAGACCAAATATTAATGAGGAGGCAAAGCTTTTTGCAGGGACACGTTTCTTTGGTGAGAACTTCAACCATCTCATGTCATCTGAAAGCAGCTGATTGGATCCCCTGTAATGCAGTTAAATTGCCAGCTGCTGGTTTCAGAGCGTGTGTTGTGTAGTGTGGAATTTTCTTAGTATTAATGAGGTACAGTTCACCTGTTACCACGAAGAGCAACGCTGTTTTCAGGTGTTTCCCCTGCAAATCCTACCTCGATAGTCCATGTTGTCTCTGCTCATTAGAGGTGACACTAGACCCTCCGAACAACAGAACTACTTCAAGAATAAACGGGAGAAATTATTGTCTGTCTTTTATTTTTCTCATGATTTCATCACTACGGTAGAAAAATAACTCACGATCACTGTTTCTTATTCATAATTCACAAAGCTATGAATTATATTTAGCTACAAAACACCATGAAAGGCTGTCAGTGAATGAACGCAAGTGATTTTACTATAGAAATGTCACACTGTTTCATTTTGTTATATTCAATAGGAGCAATTGAAGAAGTTGCAAGTTTGTGTCATTCTTTTTTTTTTTGAGGATCTCTTCTACTGTGGCAGATAAATTGGTGATTCATTATAACTCTTAGTGTATGTAAGACGAACTCTTCCCCCTTGTTTAAATTTAGTTTTGATCATTTTAGCAAATGAGTCACCCTTTGCTCTTTTTCAAGTGTGGTAATGAATATAAAACTACTCTCTTGTGCAGCAAAATCCCATTATGGGATTATATATGATGCTTAGAAACGTTTAAAACCAGGCTCAAGGCCCACCTTTTTAATTTGGCCTGTAACCAATGCACCTTTTTTGTTTTATATTTCAACTTCCCATTTCTTTTAGTTTTAAATTTCACTTTTAACCAAAGTTTCTGTTTTTTTTTTTTTTTTTTTTACTTTTTTTATTTATTTATTTATTTATTTATTTTAACAGATTGTGTTGTACATATATGGTAGTAATAGTTTTCCAGAAGGATCTGAAATTAATAGGCCTGTCAAATGAAGACTAATCACATTCAAGGGTTGCTTTGAATTGTTTTTGATTAATTTGGGTTGAATATTTGGTTTTAATCTGTGTTAATTGCATTGAATTTTTTTTATGAGCAAAAACAGACTCAAGAAAGAAGTGAATATATCTGCGCTTAATGTGTTTGTTGTAAGTTAGATGATGCATTAGCTGAAGTCTTAGCAGAATCCCCAACTAACGTATGCTTTGTGTTAATGTGCTATTTTAAGGTAGAATGAAAAAGAAATTATTACAGAGTGTGCAAATCGTTTTAAGTTTGTCGACTGTTCTGTCAAGACAGTAAGAAGCACAAAAATGTGTTGAAAAAATTCTACATTTGGTAATCCCACTGCCACATCCACCTGGAGAATATAAAACACGTCAGTGGTAATATCTCAGGATACAGACAAGATAGAATCTGGTGTTTTTTTTTCATTCACATCATCTCACCTTCAGACATCAGATGGGTCAACACCTATGGCTCCATCACATTACATGTGAATGAAAAATCAAGCCTTGGTGGAGGTCTGCTGTCTCTAACTGCCTTGTTAATAGTATTACTGTGATTGTTAGTAATTGCAGTATTTCGAAGGAATCGGTACAAAATCATTTGTGTAGGGAGAAAGGGTGTGATTAGATAAGTTTTGACTTCTTCCTGCTCTGTTTTGAACAAACATCTCATTGTCTGCTGTTCTTTTATGTTCGTTTGTTTTGTTTGGTTTAAAATAATTTTTTAAATGAATAAATCATTAAAATAAATAATAAATTGCTGTTTATTTGGCAGGGTGTAATGTAATTGGTGGATTAGTGAAACGAGCATTGAATTTTGAGTTTGCTTTCAGTCACAGGTCAGTGATTAATTAATTAAGTCAGCGGTGGGATTAGCGAGAAGCTTTTATTGGGATTGAGGTATGGAACTTTATGACTGGCACTGCTGATAAAAAATTGGTGCGCTCACTCAAACTGGTGTCCTCTACACACAGCAGAATGGTGCACCCCTTTTTGCTAGGGTGCCAGTAATTTCACTCGTAATAGTTTCATGATGGGGGGTCAGCCCCGACGGTCGCTGTCACTGATGGTTTCAAGGTTGGGTGCTCTGCTGCTGTTCAAGCATTTCCTCCACACTTCTGCCTCAGTGACACTCTTCTGTCACGAACTGCCACTCTGAGTTAAAGCCCCATGACTGATGCACCGCTCCCTCTCCCCTCTCAACTCTCCGCGGCATGACGTTCTGTTAGCCCACTTAACAAATCCGCACCTCTTTAGCGAGCTTGTGTAGCAGAATAGTCTCAAAGTCAGTGCATGCTGAGTGCTGAGGAGAGGTCAGGATTCACTAAAGAGAGTGAAGTGCAAAATATCATCAGCACATATCTCCCTGTTGACCTGAGAGGCTCAGAGAGAGTTTCTGAGAGAGCACTCAAAGCAAGACCCGCTCCCTGTCGCGCCAAATCAGTGTGATGTAACATAACTATCATCTTTAAAGCTTGTGCGAATGCATGCAACTGCAGGACTCTGGAGGGTTTGAGCTTATGCTGAGTGTCCCGTCAGCAGTGGACGAGATGTCTTTTCTTACTTTTTTCAATGTTTTAATTTACAAAGAGAAAGAAAATACAATGTCAAAAACTGACATAATACTCCAGTGATTAACACACTGACATTTAATTAGATTGAGTTAAGTAAAGACTGACAGCCATGACTTCAGGCAGACCGGTGTTTGCAGTTGATTTTCCTTGTATAGTGCGGCAGATTTGAATGTTAATGTATGTAATTTTCATAAATACTGTTGTGTATCACTATGGCTGGAAAATAAAAACCTGTATATGTGTGTTTTGTTTGCTTTTATTCATTTATATATGGAAGAAACTGTCCTACTTTTTTTTAAAGAAAGTATCTGCTTCAAACATTAACTCTTACATACTTTGATCAGATGAATCATAAAACAAATGACAAAACTTGAACTAACAAACATTTAAGACTTGAGTTTTATTCATCAGTAACACACATGTGGGAACATTTCAATAGTTTTATTCCGGAAACATTTTACTTATAGACTGCCCTTCTCTATTGGCAGATAGGAAATGTACAACTATCACCAAAACCTTAAAATGATTGTATTTTGGGAGAAATTATTGTACAGAAACAAAATGCCCATTTTAATATTATTTAAATTTTCTAAATATTTCATGTCAAATTTTTAAACTGTAATTCACAATATCCCTGTAGTAGCTACTGGATAAACTATGGCACAAAAAGAACACAAATGTGCAAGCTTATTACCAGACTACAATTTTTTTTTTCAGTGATGGGACATAAATACATGTTAATTACCCAATTAAAAAGACTCAAATTAAACCTTGCTGTCGCCACCCAATGCCGGACATGTGCAGATGTTATTGGTTGTCATGGCAGCAGCCCTGTGTGCGGTGTGTGTGTCTCTCATGCCACCTGAGTGCAATGCATGCCAAACGATTCTTGGTGTCAAAGACAGATATGTGTTTGGACAACCAACTGAAACAACCATACATTTTGGATTTTCCCCCATTATTGATTGTACATCGTACAGAGGGCAAAACTATTGTACAAATATGATAATTAGCATTCACCTGCCAACACTGTTGCCATTGGTTTCTTCAATTTATTGTTAATTTTAATGCCTGGTACAACTACAGGTACATTTATTTGGACAAATATAATGAAAACAAGAAAAATAGCTCATAAGAATTACATTTAAGAACTGATGCATGTATTTGTTCATTACCAAGCCAGTTATTTTTTCCAGTTAAACATTCAAAATAATTCACATGAATAAAAATCCATTGCGGTGAGCTGTGCTTTTGACTTTCAGAAGCAATAACAGTCTATCCAAGTAAAGTAGAAATACTGCTTGTACAGCTCGTGTACATTCCAGCATGTCTCATTGTCATATTGTCTGCAGGGCCATAATGTATTAAATCCTTCTCTACACTGATTGTGTTGTGTGCTAATCGACGCTAATAGAATTAGCTTTCACCAGTGCATCTCATTAGATACTGAGTGTCCCTTGGCCCTGTTCTTTGCGGACTGAAGCAGGAGCCATTGAATTAATGCATTCATACGATTGCTCTGAACATAGGACTGAGGACATCAACAGTCCTGAACCAAACTCAAGCTGTAAAACGTCAGACCGCCTCTTATGCGAACTTAGTTTGATACCAGTCTGCTACTACATAAATGAAAAAAGTCAAATGATGGATGACAAAATAATGGAATGGTGTTTAACATGTATTAGCCTTGTGTGATCCTGACCACAGGGGGTTTAATGGGCTAATGAGGCCATATCCCTGTGAAGTCCTGCAGTAAATCAGCAGGAACCCTCTGTTTAATGCTGACTCAGTGCCAAGCACTCAGCTGACTACACGCCTCTGTCTATATTCTGTTGCTTTGAACCACTAACATTGGCCAGGATGATCCCACATCCGAGTTTCCAAATGTCTATGTTTCTATGACAGTGTTTCCCACTGACCACTGCCGATGATCCTTATGGGGTGGGCGGTGTGGGGGTTGATAGGGCAGGTGTGGTGTAGACTAAGGTATATAACCCCCCATTTACTCCCCAGGTTCCAAGCATGGGAGCCCACTGTCTCCTGTTCCTGCTTGTTAAACTAGGAACAGCACACACACACACACACACATGCACAAACACACTGGTTGTAATCACACATATAGGTAGTGTTGCACCGACCAATCGGCTGCCGATCATGATCAGCTGATATTGCCTAAAAATAGCCTGATTGGTGATCAGAAAAATATGCTGATCAAAAAGCTAATCACGTAATGTAAATTACTAGTGACCATTTTACAAACTTGCAAACACGTCTGACCTTGAATGGTTTTGTACTATTTAAAATATAGTTAGTTAATTAATAGTCGAAGTTTGGAAACATTTTACACTGCGTAAGGCAGACAACAGTGTGCCCACAGCTAAATAGCATTAGCATTATCATAGCACTGCTTTATTTGCTACAACACCTGAACCAAACACATCCACACTTCAACAGCACTTCGTCAAAGTGGACTCAGAACTTCTATGTTTTGCTGGTGAGTACTAGCATCTGTTAGCATATAGCATCACATGTCGTAATTATTTTTAGCAAATAGCGGAGTTTACCGGTACTTCCTCATACATGTCCATGATGTGGTGATGAGGCGTCTCTGATTGGCTCATAATGCATTAAGGAACACTCCCCCCTCCCCTCTCACTGTGTGTGTGTGGGTGTGTGTGTTTTACCTTTACCAGAGTAACATCCAGCTAGGTTTCGTGCCGCTGCTTGTTCTGAAAACATGCAGGGAAAAAAAACGAGGCTTTATTTCCACAGAGAGCACATGAGCCAGTTTGATCCAGCATTTTTTTCCAGTTTCTGCAGCAGCTACTGTGGCTCCATCTTCTCTCGTAGATGCTAATGCTAATGCCACTTTCAAAGGCAGCATGTGTCGGTACCTCGGGGTGACCCATAAGATTCCAAAAGGAGCATGGAAAAGTGGTTTTCAACGAAATGACACCTTTAAAAGACACATGTGCAAGGTATTCTGGGATGCACTGTTGGATACACATGTCACTGTTTAAAGAAGTATGTTCAGTATGTATGCCATTTTCCAGTACAACTGATAAAAGGTATAACCTCATGTGTTTCTCCTTCTGTCAGATTCACGTTTAGACTTTACAGTTTTCATCCACGGCGCTTGTGCCCCAGTGCGTCCACGGACCTCATACTGTGCCCATAGAAAAGAAAAACGTTACTCAAAGGCAAATATTTTTAATGCATTTAGTAAACTTGCAATATCATTCCAAGCTTTTCATTCACTCACAGCTTCTCTACTCGGATCTCGCACATGCTTATCAGCATATCAATATAATCTTCCCATCTTTCTGTGGGCACCCATTACATACACTTCAGATGTCTTTAAAAGTACATTATACTATACTGAATGTGTATATACTACACTTCTGAATGCTGAAATGAGGGACTTTTAAGTTTCACGTGTGACAGCTGAGAACACAACACATAAGGGTTGTGTGTGAGCCTTAAAATGATATGATACATTATTTTAGTAATTCTGTAGCCTATGTCTATTTGGTTTTAATGTAATGGCTGTTTGGAGTAGCCACTGCTGTATCCATAGAAACAGTGACAGTAGGGAACGTAACCCTGGTAATAACCGTAACTGCTGCCAAGGGCTGTTGCTCCAACAATGGCTCAACCTACATCCTGTAGATCCAGCTGTGGATGCAGCTGGATGTGACAGCCTTCTGCTGCTCTCTCTGGATCTAAATGTATGCTGTAGATCTTTACACACCATGTTATGAATACCTTCCCATGAATATTTTGCATCAAAACTGTTCATACTGGCAGCCTTGTCAATGGGTATGAGTTGTGACACTAATTGATTGAACATCATGTGTTGTTTTGTCTAAAGCCTTTGTGAGCCCTAGTCTGTCTGTCTGTCTGTCTGCCTGTCTGCCTACTCCACTGTCTTCTGTTCCTTTTGGATGTTTGTTTTCTTTGTTACAGACCCATTTTACTTTTTATGCCTATGCTGTTAAAGCTGCAGAAGTGCAAATCAGGGGGAAAAGTGTCATTTAAAAATAAACTTCTGCATCTGCCTCCTGTCAGTTCAAATTAAATACTTTTCCAATCTTACTTAGAGCAAAGCAGAAGAGTACAACTGGTAATGACAGTGGTCAATCACCAGAATATGGAAAGAGAAAATAACTGAACATAAATATGGTATGATGAAGGTATAAACTGATCTAGAAAAAGAACATTGCAGATACTGCAAGTTTAATATACTATGTGTGTCAATTTAATAATTTTTCTCATATTTGAAGCAGTTACTCAGAGAATGACATCACAACAAAATCAACCACACACTGATCTACAAACAATTGAACATTTAAGGACATAACAACAGACGAACTTATGGGAAGTAAAATTAAAACCTACAAAAAAATGCATTCATTGTTGCCAAAACATACATGATGAAGGCACATAGCCATTAGTAATATTAATATCATCAACAATATTCTAGACATATTATCAGCTTGGAAGATTTTCACATTTGATTATTAGAATTTTTACATTTAAATTATATTTAATCTGATCATAATAATAATAATATTAACAAATGGTGCCAAGCACAACAAACTCTTCCCTTATAAACTTTTACCTGATTTGCCATGTCTCTTATCTTATCACTCTTATATTTTTGATGACCCAAAACTTTGATCAATATTCACAAAAATGTAATGGGATCTATTTTAGAACACTTTGCTCCTTTTCTAAAAATTTCCATGTAAATAGTTTCAGTAGTTTTTGAGTAAAGATAAAACAAAGAAAGTGGTGCCATGCACAACAAACCCTGTTCCTTACAAAGATTGTAGCTGTTAATGACCCCTAACTGTCAATGGGTTTAACCTTTCACAGTCAGTCATGGTCATGATGCCATTTTGTAGACTACATGTCATATCTGTCAACAATAGTAACTGAGTACTTATCACCACTATTTTAGGAGTTATGTGACCTTGATTTGGACATTTTAAGGTGATTTGAAGTCAAAGGTCATGATGCCATTTTGAAGCCCATGCCAGGTTTCCTATCTGTCACTAATAGTGTCACGATTTTTGTGTTCATTGATTGGAAGCTCCAAAGATGAGTTCAAGATACAGTACGTCTCAGTTTAATAATTTATTCAGGTCACATGGAAAATACAAAAGTCAGTGCTGGTGTGTGTGGACCAGAACCCCACAGGGCTCAAGGCCCTAAAAAGACCAGAATTCCAGGTCTGAATAAACAATATCTTTTTGGGTGACAACAAATGGGTTGGACTTTGCAACGGCTTAGCAACTCCTAGGAAATGTGGAATTCTATATGTGTGTCTGTTGATTATGATGCGTATCCATGGCACCCCTTACAAAACAGTAACTCATTTCACATGGGTTGTAGTCAAAACATTATCTGCAGCAAAGAGCAGCAGAAGAGAACAGAACAATAGTGCAGAGCTAATAATTTGACTTAATGATCATGTTTCTAAAATTAGAAATTATAGAAAATTCCTAACAATAGTAACTGTCTATCTCCATTCATTTTCAAACAGAAGAGAACACATCACCCCTGTGCTCCAAACCCTTCACTAGCTTCCAGTTGAGTTTGTATTTCAATTTAAAATCCTCCTCCTTACATAAAAAAAAACATTAATGGTATGGGCCCCTCTTATCTTAATGATGATCTGGTACCGTACCAGCCCAATAGAACCCTTCGTTCTCAGAATGCAGGTCTACTGAAAGTTCCCAGGGTTTCTAAAAGTACAGTAGGAACTAGAGCATTCAGTTACCACGGTTACTGTCTTATGGAATCAGCTTCCATTTAATGTTAATGAGGCCGACACAGACTTTACATTTAAAATTAGGTTGAAAACATTCCTGTTTGAGAAAGCCTATGGTCAGGTTAGTTAAAAACAGGCTGAAGTCACAGTTCAGTCTAAGCTGCACTGGGAGCTAGAATTCTGGGGGAAGTACAGGCAAGTCTATTCATGACTATTCACCCGTCAACTCTCTCAGCAGTATCCACATAAGGAACCATGGATAACAGGATCTGTAGTGACTCACCTGTGTCCTGTGCTGACCTGTGACCCCAGACATCCTCCCCCACCCTCACCTGTCTGATGGATGGACCTGTCCTCCCCCCCTTCATCTACAAATGGACGTTCATCTGTCCGTCCATGGGAGTGGATCTGTCCTTCAGTGTGGTTCTCCCTCTGGTTTCTTCTTTCCCACTGGGTTTTGGAGTTTTTCATTGCCAAGAAGGAGGGTCTAAAAACAGAGGATCCTTGGGACTTTATTACCTCCGCCGAGGAGGTTATGTTTTTGCCGGCGTTTATCTGTTTGTCTGTCTGTCTGTGTTCAAAATAACTTGAAAAGTTATGGATGGATTTTGCTGAAATTTTCAGGATATATTGTGAACAGGAAGAACTGATTTAATTTTGGTGGTGATCCGGGGGGGTGGTGGTGGGGGGTGTACCTTGCCGGAGGTCTGCGCTCTCAGAGTGCTTTTCTAGTCTATTTTTGTAATTGTTTGTTTTCTCCAATCAAATCTGTAAAGCCATGTGAGATAACCTTGTTGATATTTGGGACTTAAGAAAATTGAATTGAATTGAATTTTTCCATTATAGTCCATTTTAGTTTTTCAGGTATAGACCAATATTTATTTTTTTACCCAAGACTTACCTTGGAAACTTGAGCCAATTAGCATTTAAAACTTGAGTTTTCTTTATCAGTGACAAACATGTG
This sequence comes from Siphamia tubifer, assembly GCA_020466265.1. Taxonomy (NCBI): domain Eukaryota; kingdom Metazoa; phylum Chordata; class Actinopteri; order Kurtiformes; family Apogonidae; genus Siphamia; species Siphamia tubifer. Next base: position 21,959,494 of record CM035794.1, on the reverse strand, counting down.
GTAATTATTAGTTTTATTCTGGAAGTATTTCACTTGTAGACCAGTGTAATATATGACAGAAGAGATACATTCTGCTAATGTTGTAGGGGTGTGACACATCATCTATGCTCTCTAAGCAACCATGATCCATAAACAAAAGGACATTAATAATGCGGCAATGCTTTATGAGTGAAATGAAAGATAAAAAAACAAAAAACAAAACAAACTTCTTGTAGGAGTAATAACACTTAATAAGAGTTATTACCATCCATGTTCTTTTCTCTGTAATATTCTTTTCAGGAAAAATAGCATGATTAGATGCATATCCAAAACTAACCTTTGATGTTTCTTTCAAAGCTACAACAGAATCGCATTCAATGCATCCAAATGGTGCATCACTGGCACAGAGAGCGAGCGAGGCTGAGCAGAGAAAAGCATGGCGAGATCTCTTCAAGGATTTCCAGGGTTAGAGCGTCCTGAGCCCCCGCCAGCCAGCGGTGCAGCTCTGAGAGGGGCTCCCCGCTGGGGGCTTTGAAGGGAAGCACTGCAGCTTTAAAGTACCCTGCCACCACTGATCCCACTGCTGGGAGCTGGGAGTCTGAGGTCGCCATACAAGCCACAGTCTGTAGAAACCTCTGGACATGTTGAATTCACCTCCAAAGTAGAGATTCACCATGACCTCGGCCACCAACAGAGTGGAAATATAGAACAGGATGTGAGCAGCAAAGTAAAAGGTACAGCCATTGTATAGTAGTAAGCTGAGTGAGGAGAAAGAAATAGACATTCAAGTTTCAAGATTAACTTTACTGTCATTCACACACCATTTCAACATGGATATGTTTCATCGACTTGTACACAGAAACACCTTAGCAGCCAAAAATATAAAGCAGCAACTTTCAGACCAATAAATACAACAATGAATCATTAAAGGGCAATTAGTTTAAAACCCCAATGTAGATGTAATAATGCAATTTAATAGAGCAGGGGTTTTCAAAGTGTGGGATAATGAGCCTACTCTAAAAGAAACTAAAAGCAGCCGCCCACCTCCCACCCCCTCCCCAACTTTATCTTAATTATTTAAAAAAAAATAAAACATTTTAAACATCTTTATTTTCATCTCTATATGTGCTTACATATCATTTTTAAAAACACATTTTAACACCTTTGTGTGGTTTTTTTTATCATTTTCGGACAAAAAATGTTAATGTCTGTGTGTTTTTTAACATCTGTTTTTTAACAGATCTTAATATTTGTGTCTGTTTTCAGCATCTTTTTAAATATACAATCAACAAAAATATAAACGCAACACTTTTGTTTTTGTTGCCAATTTTCATGGGATGGACTCAAAGATCTTAAATTCATTCCAGATACACAATATTACCATTTCTCTCAAACATTGTTCACAAATCTGTCTAAATGTGTGATAGTGAGCACTTGTGCTTTGTTGAGATAATCCATCCCACCTCACAGGTGTGCCACATCAAGATGCTGATCTGACATCATGATTAGTGCACAGGTGTACCTTACACTGTCCACAATAAAAGGCCACCCTGAAATGTGCATTTTTTTTGCTTTATTGGGGGTCTGGGGACTCAGAACCAGTCAGTATCTGGTGTGACCACCATTTGCCTCATGCAGTGCAACACATCTTCTTCGCATAGAGTTTATCAGATTGTCAATTGTGTCCTGTGGAATGTTGGTCCACTTTTCTTCAATGGCTGTGCGAAGTTGCTGGACATTAGTGGGAACTGGTACACGCTGTCGAATACGCCAGTCAAGTACATCCCAAACATGCTCAATGGGTGACATGTCCGGTGAGTATGCTGGCCATGCAAGAACTGGGACATTTTCAGCTTCCAAGAATTGTGTGCAGATCCTTGCAACATGGGGCCGTGCGTTATCTTGCTGAAACATGAGGTGATGTTCATGGATGTATGGCACAACAATGGGCCTCAGGATCTCATCACGGTATCTCTGTGCATTCAAAATGCCATCGATAAAATGCACCTGTGTTCTTCGTCCATAACAGATGCCTGCCCATATCATAACCCCACCACCACCATGGGCCACTCGATCCACAACATTGACATCAGCAAAGCGCTCACCCACACGACGCCACACACGCTGTCTGCCATCTGCCCTGAACAATGTAAACCGAGATTCATCCGTGAAGAGAACACCTCTCCAACGTGCCAGACGCCATCGAATGTGAGCATTTGCCCACTCAAGTCTGTTACAGCGATGATCTGGAGTCAGGTAAGACCCCGATGAGGACGACAAGCATGCAGTTGAGCTTCCCTGAGACTGTTTCTGACAGTTTGTGCAGAAATTGTTTGGTTATGCAAACCAATTGTTTCAGCAGCTGTCTGAGTGGATGGTCTCAGACGATCTTGGAGGTGAACCTGCTGGATGTGGAGGTCCTGGGCTGGTGTGGTCACACGTGGTCTGCGGTTGTGAGGCCGGTTGGATGTACTGCCATATTCCCTGAAACGATCTGGTTGACATTCCTGCTGTCAGCATGCCAATTGTACGCTCCCTCAATGCTTGTGACATCTGTGGCATTTTGCTGTGAGACAAAACTGCACATTTCAGAGTGGTCTTTTATTGTGGGCAGTATAAGGCACACCTGTGCACTAATCATGATGTCAGATCAGCATCTTGATGTGGCACACCTGTGAGGTGGGATGGATTATCTCAACAAAGCACAAGTGCTCACTATCACACATTTAGACAGATTTGTGAACAATGTTTGAGAGAAATGGTAATATTGTGTATCTGGAATGAATTTATATCTTTAAGTCCATCTCGTGAAAAATGGGAGCAAAAACAAAAGTGTTGCTTTTATATTTTTGTTGAGTGTAGTTTTACATTTGTGTATGGTTTTGAGATTTCTTACCCTTATTTTAACATCTTTGTGTGTTTTAACATTTCTTTTAAAAAATTCTCTCATTTTTACTTCAGGTATGATTTTCATTTCACATGGTTCTCTAGTTAGCTAACTACATCTTTACACATTTTTTCTTTTTTTTTATTCAGGTTTATTTTTTTTCGTACTGTGCCTTCTTTGAAGCCCTTTGGCAACCCCCCAGGACAGGAGAAGCCCGCCTCATTATTTCAAAACCCCTGTAATACAGTAATAAAATAGAGAAATGTTAAAATATTTACAGATATTTATTTTATTTATTTATTTATTTGACAGGAGCAATGCAGTCAAACTTACAGACTTGCAGCTGATGTGATATGGCTTGTACTAATTCACAACTCCTGCCCCTGGTTGGGCTTTTCTGGAGCACTACAATAGATTAAAACACATTACAATACAATTTATAATATGAAAGGAAAGGACAAAAGAAAAAAGACAAGACAAAAAACACTGTTCTATATAAAAACACAACTACATAGTATAAAATATTCATCCACTCACTCACCTGAACATCATTTTTTTTTACACATAATACACACAATTTACAGATGGGTACAGTTTTATTTGTTCTTTGGCCAAGATTTAGTTGTGGTGGTGAACATTTTAAAATCAGTATTGGATTTTATTTCCAGTAGCAGTGAGTTCCAGAGTTTAGAGCTCTTATAGGAGGATGCTGACTGTTTATATGTTGTTTTGCAGAATAGAATTTTGCACATTTGGTTTGATGAGCTTGTGGTTGCTCTATTGCTGTTCTGTCTCTCCACAAATTGACACAGTAGCTCATGGGCTTCGGTTATTTATACATTAAAACATTTATTTGAGAAAGCATCAATCACTAAGGCTTTCAAAGCTTAGTAAAGTGTATTTTTTAAGAGTGTAACAATGATGATATCTGATTGGTTTGATGTCCATAGTTTTTAGGGTTTGATTATACAGTAATCTGATGTGTTTAGTGGCAGTGGGAGGAGATTCAACCAAAACTGTCATGTCACTGTAAAAAAAAAAGGATTTTGGGGGTGGGTAAATACAAACTATGGAAACCAGTTTTATTTTAATCAACAATAATAGTTGCCAGTGAAATCTATTGCAGGTTAAATTCTACCTATTTGTAAAGAGAAGCAATTACTACTTAAAATAAGATCAATGCTGGGAATAATGGCGTTAGAGTATAACAGTGTTACTAACACAGCCACATTTGGAGGAACTGAGTAATTACTTAATTACATTATCTATAACTGTATCATCATTACCGTTACTGGGGAAATAATGTGATGCGTTACGATTTGATGAATTGGGGCGAAAGTGTTGCCCCTAGTACAGACAACAGCTCAGAGTTGTGGCAACACATCGGTGCCGCACATACGTCTGTACCAAACCCACATTCAGCTCAGGCTCTCTGCATTCATAACATAATCGATCATGATTTGCTAAGAAGTTGGATACACGCAGTCTACACTGTCCTGTTCCCATACACACACACACACACACAAAAGTCAAATACACACACAGATGATGGCAGCACCAAGTCACAAGGTCACATCTGAGCTCCGTTTGTTAAAAATAACAATTGTACTATTAATATTTGCTTTTCACTTTGCTAATTTCTTTTCTAAAAAGGTATTGGGCCTTAATTTTGTGCCTGGTTAGTTTCTTTTCCTCCACTTAGTAATATGCCTATAATTAGGAATGATGGTCATAACATCCAAAAGAAGCTTTTTTTCTGTGCACCCCCCCCCCCCCCCTGCGTTTTTCGTAAATCAGCTGTCAAAATTACTTACATTTTACCCAAAATATTGGGTAAAATCTACTCAACCAAAATGAGCGCACATTGTTATCTTCATTTTATTGAGTAAATTCTATCGGTTTGTTTTTACAGATGTGCAAAAATATCATCGCATGCATGTACAGCAGTGCAGCCGGGTTAAGTATATAATGTTGGATTAATTTTAAACTTTGTACAGTTTTTTTTAATTGTATCTCTTCACTAGAAGACTAACCTTTGCATTAAAGGATTATTCCGGAGCTTAACATTCACGTCCTAAATTTATGGAACATGGAATCACATTGGTTATTAAATCAACATTTTTGAGCCTAGAATTTGTATTTTGTCAGATTTTTTTTACATTTGGTTCCAGATTTGAAGAAATAATAGTGGTGAAAATTGGGAAGACAAAAGGGTCATGGAGCAACTAATGCTAATCGTTACTTTCTGAAATAGTAAACATCTTGAAAGACTTTGATTAAAAAAAAAGAAAAGAAAATCAATTTCTTGTTAGTGTAATTTCTTAACCAACTACAATAGAGCAGTCTGAGAGGGGAAAAGAAAATCGCTTTCAATAAATAGAGGCTCAGCAGGCAAGGTGGTCAATCAATTCCCTACAGAGCATTTCACAGCTGTCTCAAAGGCCTAAATTCATATTAATATAGCAATAAAGTACAAAAGGACCACCAGGACACCTGTTAGAGCATCGAGATGTACCAAGTATGTGTTTTTCCAACACAAACATAACATTAACCCTCAGGATGGCTTTTGTTGGCGAAATTCACTAGACAGTCTTTTTGGCAGATTGTCACCTTTTGTCATCTTTACTGAAGTCAAGTGGCCAGGTTTGTTCAATGATAGTGGTTATGACATTTAACAATTTAGTCAAAATGAAAAAACGCACTTCAGGTAAGAGTTGTAGCAATTTTATTCCCCCGGGGGTTTGTATTGAGGACATGCCCCTCATTACTTTGTTGTCAAACCCTTGTCTGTAGTTGAAACACCTGCACCTCAAAGAAAATGCCATAATGCTTCATTATACATGATTGATTGTTTCAGTTTGTTTGTGATTGCCTGTAGCTCATTCATATATGTGCTTGAGTCTTACACCTGTACCATCTGGCACTGCTCCACACTGATTACACATCATCACGCTCATGTGTCCTTGGACAAGGACCTTTTTTTTTTCCCTTTCCAATAGCTGTTTTTTTTTCTCCTTAATACTAAAACCAGTTCGTATAAAAAGGGTCTGTTTCAAAAAGCAGCTTTAACAAACTCAGATGGGAAAGTCTGTTTTCATTTCTAGCTGATCACTGATAGTAAAATCTGAGTATGTTCAATGTGGATTAAGTGAATGCCTGGTGAATGTAAAAAGCCATTATCATCGGTGCTGAGAAATAACAGTTCACCATGGCAACGGTTAATCAAGAGGCAAAGGCACTGTATTAATTCAGTGAAGGTAAGATGAGAAAGTCCACTTAGGAAGACATGTGTGTGTATGTGGAAAACATACACATTTGTCTTGAAAAACACAGTCACAGAGAAGGAGTTAGAGTGCAGTGGGAGGGGGAAAAAAATCAATTTTGCCAGCATTAATAACTTATTTAGTATTGCCCATTCATTTAATAGACATTCAATAGAGGAGGTGATGTGATGTCAGTAAATGCAGTTAAAACAACACCTTTCTCAGAGTGAACATAAGTTAGACCTCTATATTGTATTTATTATCAACCAATGATTTTTAAACATTCACTCTATGTTAACTGGAAGAGTGTATGGATAGGCTATAGTACATATATCTCATTTTTAAAATACAATTCTTTAAGTGAGGATGTTTAGTGTGTATGTAAGAGACCTTGGTTCAAATCAATCACTGTAAACACATCTCTCTACCCTCGTAGGCTTGAACCCCACACAACTTGAACCAAAGCTAACCGTCATTACCAGTACTCTACCACTGAGGCTTAAAGACTGCTCTCTCCAGGCACCTGTTATGCTTCTTTGGAGGTCAAAAGTCACACTGCCACACTCACAATGCTTCAGCTACACCATTACCTTTTATGGAAAGTATCTAGGAACTGCTCCAGTGACTCACTTGGTAAATTTTGTCATTCACAATATGGACATGATGGGTTCAAATCCTGTCTGGACTCCAGGTCTCAACCTTCTAGTAAAGTCTTCAGCCACAAATTGAAGTTCTTGGGATGGAGTTAAATAATCATCTACATAAAACTAATACACACATATTTTTTGGGGGGTGTTAAATGATTAGATAGATAGATAGATAGATAGATAGATAGATAGATAGATAGATAGATAGATAGATAGATAGATAGATAGATAGATAGATAGATAGATAGATAGATAGATAGATAGATAGATAGATAGATAGATAGATAGATAGATAGATAGATAGATAGATAGATAGATAGATAGATAGATAGATAGATAGATAGATAGATAGATATACTTTATTATAGAAATTATAGTAATAAAATGACTTTAATAATAAGGCCACAATTGAAAGAAACTGGGAAAACCCTGTTGATTAACAGGACAACACAACAGAATGCTTCATGCTACATACATAGTCTGTATGTGAAGTATTTAATACACATGTACATACGCATTTTGTAATGAACGGCCTCATCAGTCTGCAGTGGATAATTAATGAGGTCCCTTTAGTGTGTCAGGCAGTAGCAGCATGTCTGTGTGCTGCATTAACCAAACTCACCTTGGGTATATTAAGGATTGTTGGACAGTATCAGACTATGGCATGACATAATGGTGCCCATTGGAGGACACAAGGGCAAAATAAGGATCAGGTTTACTTTTGTCCTAGAGGCCCACACAGGAATTATCCCCCAATGGATTCAAAACACCGAAGATCTGGACGTGACAAGGTGACCGAAGACACTATTAGATGTTTATCTTAACAGCTGGATGAATTCCACCTGGAGCGGGATTTCTGTAGGGTTCAGTGGACGTGGTGCTCTGTTCAGGGGAGATGAACACAGCAGGTGGAGGAGGTGGAAAGGGGAGGGGAGAGGCACTTTAATGTCAGCTGGAAACCGCTCAGATAGGAGATGAGACCGGGGCACAATCTATGGTATCTGTGGAATAGAAACACCCACACACCTAATAGATGGTTTGGAAATGTGCATATGGTAGGACCGAAAACACTGTGGTTGTTCTAGGTTTGATACCGAGGCTTTTTTAGCAGTATACGGTCAATATTAGGGAGGCATGGTAGTGCACTGGATAGAAAAGGCCCTGGGTTTGATTCCAATACCATTTGATGGGACCTTTCTGTGTGGAGTTTGCATGTTCTTCCCGTGTTAGGGTGGGTTTTCTCCAGGTGCACCGCCTTCTTCCCACTATCCATAGACATGCACTGATAGGTTCATTGATTCCTCTGAAATTAGCCATAGATGTGAATGTGAGAGTAAATGTTTGTGTCTATATGTTCAGCGCTGTGATGAACTGGCGACTTGTCCAGGGTGTACCCCGCCTTCACCCTTAAGTAGCTGAAATAGTCTCCATGCAACTCCTGTGACCCTAGTGAGGATTGAGCAGGTTCAGATAATGAAGGAGAGGTAAATGTTAACCTCTTGGCAGCCTTACATCCTGGTCCTGGGACGTAGATGACATTAATTTAATAGCATTTACAGTATATAAACAGCTCCCACATGAATGCATCTCCACCTGTCACACATTTAATGAAAGTGAATAAAGTCATCTTTCTGAAGTTCAGCGGCAACACCACATAAACAAAACGTTGTTTTCCAGAAATGACAAATATGACAATTTGAGCCGTTGAGGGATATCATCTGATCAATTATCTATTAATGTTCTGACAAATTAGGTCACATTTATAGTCAGTGGTGACAGGTGGGTAGACAGTGAGCTGCTGAAGACCAGGATATATGACAGTGGGATTTTTGGAACAGAATTGGACTTGATTTTACAATTGACAATGGTTATTTTGTATGTGAAATATTGATTTTCATCTATTTTTGCCAAAATATGTGCATTTGAAGAATTCAACCATTATTGTTTTTTTCCAAAAAACATGGCCTATAGAATTTTTTTTTTTTACATATAAAACTGACATGTTTACAAACAAAATGTTCAACTTTAAACTGTAAAGTGCACAGACTTTGGTCTGTTGGTAAATGGTGTGTTTCAGTCCATACATACCAAATACAGACAAATACACCCGGGTTTTCAACCAAAAATTAAGAGGGGGGGCCAAAAAGAGCCTTCACAAAGAGACCATTCTTTTATCTGTACGGATTGAAGAACGGCTTTAATTTTAATTTGGATAGATATTTTCTGGTGTTTTAAGCAAAATCACCCCAGAATGGTAAAGGGTTAATAATCATGATCTACAATCACATTGTGTTTTTGAGGGATATACCTTGACAGCTATGAAAAGGGTATTGTAGATACAAAGATGGGAACCAGAATAATGTGCTATTCTGAATATCAATAGATTTGGAGAACCATGGTCCACATGCATGAGCGTTTCATTTTGCATGTACATATTTCAGTGTAAAAAGAAAAGAAAAAAATCCTATGTTGGATTCATGAAACGGTGAGCATGTTGATGAATTTTGTTTGATCTGAAATTGAATCCATGAGCCAAGAAAGGTGTAACAAAAATAAAGACATGACAAATTAGACATTTATGGTTCAGTATGTAAAATATAGTGATATCTAGTGGTGTAGTAACAGAATTCAGCAAATTGAATGTCCTCCTCACTTTCATCTACAGAGGCCATGAAAACAGAGAAAACTTTTTTTTTTTTTTTTTTTATCAGAACCAGGCTTTATTCTGTCCTTCATGTTTTATATTCACTTTCAACAATGCCTAAACAAAGTATATGACATCAATTCCCACTGTAGCCTATAAAAAAATAAATAAATAAATAAAAACAGTGAGAGGAAG